>JAVJIF010030580.1:0-468612 GCA_038442645.1 Agave tequilana | reverse complement strand
TAGTAAGATTATTCTCTGAAAGAAAAAACTCTTAATTTTCACCGATAGAAATTTGTACTTTGAATCATAATATTATATTATTGTAGGCTGTCTAAAAATCATTAAAAGACAAGCCGTTAAAAAAGCAGAGTTTTGAGTTCTAGACGCCCGCGTCTCAACATCAAGGCGCGTGGCTTGACACCCGCGTCCCAACCTCCAAGGCGCGTAGGCTCGACACCCGCGTCTCAACATTAAGACGCGAGGGCCCAAAGCTTGCGTCTCAGTATCAAGGCGCATAGGTTGAAACCCACGCCTCAGTTATAACCGCCCTGGTTATGTGGCCAGTTACCGCCCTGGTTATGGGGCCAGTCACCGCCCATGTAGCGGGGAAGTTAGCCCCCCATTATGGAGTGTTTTTAGGGGGCACGTTTACCCCTGAAATCTCTATAAATAGCACAACCACTATGAGGAAAACACACACAGAGGGCAGATTACGCAGACGAAAGAGATCAGGTTATAGAAAGATAGACGACAGACAGAGACAGGAGAGAGCTCAACTCTTCAGCAAGCTTGCTGCGTACAAGCTGCTCTTTGCCTACCTTCTCTTGAGAGTTTTGTAGTAGAAGAGCTGTGCTACTCCTTCTACCAGCCAAAGAGAAGATCCCCCGAAGGTCTTGACGGTCACCGGTCAACGGAGAACAAGATTCACTCTCCATCGCCACTTGAAGAACCCAGCCCTAAACAAAGGGAGGATTCAAGATTCAACATCCTCCCTCCCTTGTAACTAGAAAAAATAGTTTTGTTGTAATTTTTCATTTGATTCAAGGAAATTTACAGCGAATCCCTTTCTTTCTTCTTTTTTTCCGGCGCGTACAAGAGACGGCGACTCCGCTGGGGACTTCTTTTGTTACCGACGAGCAAATTGTGGCGCAAGGTGACGTCCTCCGTAAGGGGAAGATGGTCGAATCGCTCGTTGTCGAGTTCGACCAGGCGAAGTACGAAGAGTTTCTCTCTTCCGGCTCCAAGAGCCCAAGGACCCGTGTCTGCCGCAGGGTCTCGATGGGGAATGGCCCGAAGCCCGATCTGAGGCTCTCTCGGGCGCTGCTGCTGCCAACTGTGCCAAGCAAGACACACGCGCCAACGCCTCTCAGAAGGCCCGCGTGGTCTCAGGCACAACTGCCGTTGCGACCAACCGCGCCGCACGGAACACCCGCGTCAGCGTCTCTCAGGAGACCGCGTGGTCAAAATCTCTGGTGTCCAGCATCAGGTCGTCGTTGGTCTCTCCCCACCTCTACGACGCAACCGAAACGCGGAGCGTCGACAGAGAAGGCGCGTGCGCGTCAGCTGCAAGTTGGAACTTCTGATGTCCAACTGAGGCTGACGCAACGTACAACCTGGCGCCTTGCCCGCGCCACATTCAGCACGTGAAGTCCGCGTTTGGCGGCCCAAACGCGAGATTCCTCAAGTTAGGTCCTCTGAAGACCAACCCACCAAACGCCAAGGTGAAGCCTCTGCGCCTCGTCAAGCACAAGAGGCACGCGCTATAGGCGTAGGGCCCAACAGCCCACTCTCTCTCAAGCGTCTCTGCCTCGACGCACCAAACAGCAACGCGAGAATCGCGTCTCTTCCCAAAAGAGACGCCAGACGCGCGTTGTACAGCTGCGGCGCGAAAACCGCGTCCCTGAAACCTGCGTCTAGGCTGTACAGCACATCGATGCCTCTCGTCTTCGACGTTGCGAGGCTAATCTCTTCGATCCCCCTCCCATGGATCTGAGGATTACTTGACAAAGAAAAGAAGTGCCAATCAGGTCACTCATCATGTTGCTGCCAACGGCTCATCTCTATGCTCTCTGAGTGCCGTTGTGGTTCAGGTGTGCACCAGCAGTCTTTAGTTAGACAGCTGACCCTGATTCCCCCGTCAGCTAAAAGAAGGCGCTCCCACAGAAGGAGAACCTTCTCTGACGTTGAGTACCTGGAGCTCACTGCGAATATGACGAGCGGGAGCAAGGGAAAACAAACCTGCAGTCAGCTCGGATGAGTCTGACTCTGAACCGGAAGGGGTGTATCAACACACTCGCACCCGGACTGGGGCCATTCTCCCAATTGACTATAATGCCTTAGCCATGGCATTAAAGTGAATGATTCTCACTCCGCCGTAGCGGAATCGCGGGCTTCAAACTCTTCCGTTGAAAAGGAGGCCTCTGCCTACATGATAGGCACTCCTGAGGAGACGGCTAGACGTTTAGAACATCAAGCCCAGATCCAGAAGGCACAAATGGATATGATTCTTTCTCAGCAGGAATCTATCGACTCCCTCAAGCAGATGCTTGCACAGTTGCTTGAAGACAGGAGGAAATCTCCTCCTAAAAGGTCGAAGAGCAAAGGGAAAAAGGGAGAAAGCTCATCTTCCGAACCTTCTGAGGAGAGGCAACGATCTACTTCTAGTTCGTCCAAATTCTCGTCGCACGTAAAGGGCGACTAAGATCAGGGAAAGGCTCATGCTAAAAGAATGAGTCAATTGGAGTTTCGACTCGAGGCCCTTGCCAGTCGCAAAGACCTCCAAGAAGCAGGAGTGGTCCGGCCCTATCCTGCTGAATGGGACCTGGTTCCATACCCGTCCAAGTTCAAGGTTCCGACCCTCCAAGCATTCGATGTGAAAGGGTCACCCAACCAACACATCTACTACTTTAAATCCTAAACCGGGAATGTAGTAGATAACGATGCTATCCTGGCGCGTTTATTCATTGACACCCTGAAAGGGCTTGCCTTTGAATGGTTCATGAAGCTCCCAGAAGGTTCCATCAAGAACTGGGGCGATTTGGAGAAGCTCTTTTTAACGCGCTTCTTCGAAGATGACTCGGAAGTCACAATGCCCACCCTTTTGGCTACTAAACAGCGAAAGGGGGAGTCCGTCAAATCTTTCATAGAAAGGTTTCAGAATGTGGCACTCCGGTGTCCGAGCGGTATGACCCAGGTCACCCTGGTGAAAATATGCCGCCACAATCTCCAAACCTCACTCCTTACTCAAATAGGAGTTGCTGAAAGCCGCACCTGGAAACAATTGGTTCAACAAGGTGAACAGGCTGAGGAGATTGTCGCCCGTGTCAGAGCGGAAGAAGGTAAGCTACGGCCAGAGAGGTCAACTAGGCGTACACCAGACACATCCCTCCAAACAAAGCGGAAGGATAATTTGGCAACAGAGACCAAATCTCCCGCCAAACCTCAACCAGGCAAGGCGAGTGGCTCTTCAATCCAACCACGCGCCAACAAGCAATATTCTTTCAAGGATGAGCATGTCGACTCGCTCTTTAAACTACTCAATAAGAGCAACCGACTGAAGCTCCCTGAAGCCAGGCGCCCCGAGGAAGTCGGTAAAACTGACAATCCCACCTACTGCTTATACCACAGGATGTTGGGACACCCTACCAAAAGCTGCTACGTCTTCAAGGACATCCTTCAGGCTCTGATTGACGCGGAGGTATTAAAACTCCGACCAGAGCAGAAGAAGGTGACGGCTAATATGACATCAGTTCTCCAATTTGGAAGACAACCCCCAACATCTTCGGAGGTGATCCCTATCCCAAAAGGAGAACTAAGAGTGGTCAACACAGACCCTCACTAGCAGCAGGAGAAAGGCTTGGTACCCGTTCCCACACGTCGAGGAGAAATCATGTGGGTCCACCCTGACCTTGTCAATGAACAGTAATGGACTACTGTGACCAACAGGAAATCCAAAGGCAAGGCAAAGGCGTCATCCTGCAATATGGTGTGCGCCTCCTCTCGAGAAGCAGAGACTGATATTCCTTCGCTAACCGACTCGGAGGATGAGACAATAGTTCTGGCCAACGAACCCAGTCGATTGGTGGCAGAAGCCCGTTCAGGACAGCCATACCTGAAACAGTATGGCGAGACGGCGGTAGCCCCTCCGCAACTAGCTCCAGAGCTAACCAAGCCCTCCACAAAACAACCTGTGGAGAAACAGAAAGAAACTCGGTTTTCTCGAGTTCTTTCGAAAGGTATAGCGGAAGGATCCACGACACCTTACCGCTTTGATGTCCTGGCTCAGCTAGCCAACATCCCGGCACGGATTACTCTGTACGAGCTTCTTAGACTATCAAAGTCGACCAGAGAAGCTCTACAAGAGGCTTTGGCAAATGCTGAGGTTTTCCTGACCCAGGTGCCAAAGGAAGAAGATGTAGAGGATTGTCTCCACACCTCCCCAAATGCTCCCTGCATTACCTTCACGGTGGACGATATGCAAGTCAAAGGGAAGCATGATCGACCCCTGTACTTCACAGGGTATATTGGATCATCTGAGGTGAATCGCATCCAGGTAGATCCAGGGTCCGCATTGAGCATCATGCCTCGCCGGGTCATGCAACATCTCGGCATCCCTACCCATCGTTTGAGCCCTACCCAGACGACCATTTACGGGTTCAATGCCAATGGAACCCGTCCGATGGGGAAGATCAGGCTCAGAAGTCAGATCGGGAGCCTCAAATCGGAAGTAACATGCTACGTCATTGATGCTGACACTTCCTATAACCTACTGTTGGGACGACCATGGATTCACCGCAACTCCATCGTTCTCTCCACTCTCCACCAAGTCATGAAATACATTGACGGGAGTGGAAAGGTGCAAACTTTGATTGCCGAAAGGCATCCGTTTAAAGGGGTCGAGAATTATTTCACGGACTCCCTCCTATATCAGGATCCTGTGGAGACAAATGAAACCCCGCAACCAGAGGAGCCAGACTCTGGTAATGAGGCTAACACTGAGCCCGAAAAAGAAGAGTGCCTGTGGGAGTTAGAACCACTTGTAAAGAGCACTAATAAGCTCGATGTTGATAATACCACCGATGATGTAGGCGGTTGGTACATTAATGAAGAATTAGATTTAGCGTATTTTTCTGTGTTTGCTTCTGATTCGATACCGTCAGACACCAGCACCGAAGTAGATAATGATCTCTGGTCGGCAATGGATGCTTTGACATCGTTGCATGTACCTGTAAAATCATCCTTCGGGACATACCAAGATAATGGTGATGCGCAAGAATCTATATTTATGGTTCCAGCCAGACGGAAGGGCCAAAAACCAATTCTTTTTGGGCGAATCTCGTCGGAACCAACACCCCACGAAGAATCGGAAGGCGAGGAGGAATCCCCTCAGTTCGGTCATTATGAACCAAAAACACTCAGAATGATGAAACGCATGGGGTACGACCTAACAAACAGACCCGGGTTGAACTTCAGCAAAGGAAGGAAAACGCTACTTCGATCCTTTGTACCGAAAGGGAAGGCCCCCGATTATTATCATCGGACGCGCCGGGGTTAGGCTATGTATCAACTCCGGTCTCATCAGCCTCTGATTCTCGAGAATTGTCAAGCAACGATTATTCATCAGGCACATCATCATGGGAATCAGATGTCAGTGTCGGCAACATCTTCAGAGAACTTTCAGTGAACATGGCTTCAACAAGCCACCTGGAAGACGGTGATGAAGAAATGATCCAATCTGATACAGATCCTTGGATCAAGCATTTAAATGCTCTTTGGGACACCCGCTTTGAACAGCGCGAACCACCCACAGAAGACAAGGTTGTTCAGGTCAATCTAGGAGATGAGGCCAATCCTAAGCCCATCTTCATAAGTGACGGCCTGTCACCTTCGGAGAAAAAGGATCTAATATCTCTTGTACAAGAGTATATAGACGTCTTCACCTGGAATTACGAGGACATGCCCGGACTTGATCCTCAAGTGGCCATGCACCGCCTCAACATCAATTCGGACGTAAAGCCTGTCAAACAACAACAGCGACGGTTCCGCCCAGAAATAATGGAGGCAATTCAATCGGAAGTCAGAAAGCTTATAGATTCTGGCTTCATCAGGGAAGAACAACATCCCGACTGGGTAGCCAACATTGTCCCAGTTGCCAAGAAAAACGGAAAGATCCGGATCTGCATCGACTTCCGTGATCTAAACGAGGCCTGCCCAAGGACGAATTCCCACTGCCAATCACGGATGTCATGATTGACAATACTTGTGGGTTCGAACGAATGTCCTTCATGGACGGATTCTCAGGATACAATCAAATCAAAATGTATCCTGATGACGAAAAGCACACTTCCTTCAGGACACCACTAGGGGTTTATTGCTATACCGTCATGCCCTTCGGACTAAAGAATGCGGGGGCAACATATCAAAGGGCTATGAATGCCATTTTTCACCAGCAAATGCGCAAAATAGTGGAATGTTATGTTGATGACATTGCGGTAAAAAGTCGCGCTAAAAGTGATCACATAGCTGACCTGAAGGTGGTCTTTGACATCATGCGGACTCATCAATTGAAGATGAATCCCACAAAGTCCTTCCTGGGGGTGGCCAATGGCAAATTCCTAGGATTCATTGTAACCTCCGCCGGAATCCATTTGGACCCAGAAAAGGTTCGCGCTATTCAGAAGATGGAACCCCCGAGAAACCTCAAGGAGCTCAGGGGATTGCAAGGACGATTGGCGTACATCCGCAGGTTTATCTCAAACCTCTCCGGAAGATGCCACCCCTTCGCCAAATTAATGAAGAAGGGTGTCTCGTTCATTTGGGATGACGCTTGCCAACAAGCGTTTGAGGAAATCAAGCAATACCTCACCCAACCACCAGTCCTTGCAGCTCCGGTATCCGGAAAGCCTTTCCTAGTGTACGTCCGGGCAATGGATCATTCTTTGGGAGCTCTACTAGCTCAGAATGATGATCAAGGACGAGAACAAGCAATCTACTATCTGAGTAGAACAATGATCGGAGCCGAACATTGGTATAACCCGATCGAGAAGGAATGTTTGGCATTAGTGTTCGCCATTCAGAAAATGCGACACTATCTGGTAGGCCAAACTATAAACGTCATATCAAAAGTCAACCCCCTGAGGTTACTCATGACTAAGCCTTCATCATTGAACGGCCGGCTGGCAAAATGGGCCATATTGCTATCCCAATATGAGATGCACTTTTTACCACAAAAGGCCATTAAAGGACAAGCGGTGGCGGATTTCCTAGCTGAACACCCAGATCCGAGGGCAGCCAAACTCTATGAGGATCTCCCAGATGAAGTCGCCGAAGTCTGCCTGACTCAGACATTGTTTGAAAGTCAAGTATGACAACTTTTCTTCGACGGTGCATCGAGAACAAGCCCAAAAGGACACGTAGTAGCGGGGGTAGGAGTGGTACTCGTCTCCCCACAGAATTATGTGATTCCCCGAGCTGTCTCACTAACTGAACCTTGCTCCAACAATGTGGCGGAGTACAACGCTCTTTTGATTGGGATGCAATTCGCCGATGAGATTGGCGTTAAAAATCTCGAGGCATATGGCGATTCTAAACTTATCGTCAGCCAAGTTCGCGGAGAGTACGAAGTCAGACATGAAGACCTAGTATCGTACTACAACGCAACTATACGCATGGTCGAAAGGTTCACAAACTTCTACATCGACCATGTACCGCGCAGGCAGAATGCGCATGCAGATGCACTCGCATCCCTTGCTGCCTCCTTAGCTCTTCCAGCTGGAGCAATGGAGAAAGTATTTGTCTACAGCCACGACCTGTATTGTCCGAGAGTCGCTCTAGAATACTATCAGGAGCCAACGGGAGGTCATCACGGCAGAGAGGCACTTGAGTCATCGACCGGTCCAGAGCCTAGAGACTAGCGATTCCCCTACATTGACTTTGTCTTATACGGCATCCAGCCTGAAGACACCAAAGAGGCGGCTGCCATTCGAAGGAAAGCCCCCAAATTCTACTATAATGCGATTACGCGAACATTGTATCGTCGATCGCATGACGGAATCTTGCTCCGGTGCCTCTCACAAAAAGAAGCCCAAAGAGTATTGAAAGAAGCCCATGATGGTATGTGTGGAGCCCATCAACCTAGCCCAAAACTGGCATATCGACTCCAAAGATTGGGTTACTATTGGCCCAAGATGATTGCCGACGCCGTCACCTATGCCAAAAGATGTCACGCTTGCCAAGTGCATGGGGATTTCATCCATCAAGCACCAGGGTACCTTCACTCTACACCCTCTACCTGGCCATTTGAAATGTGGGGGATGGATGTGGTCGGCCCTATCAGCCCACCATCATCAAAAGGACATCGGTTTATTTTGGTAATAACCGATTACTTCTCTAAATGGGCGGAAGCCATTCCTTTGAAGGAAGTCAAGTCATCCAACGTGATCAAGTTCGTGAAACATCACGTCATTTACCGCTTCGGTGTACCTCGGCGAATTGTCCATGACAATGGACCCCAGTTCATCAGTTAGGCTTTCCAGAGATTCTGCGCTAAGTTCAGAATCCAGAGTGTGTCCTCAACGGCATACTATCCTGCTGCTAACGGTCTCGCAGAAGCTTTCAACAAGACCATTGGCAAGCTTCTCAAGAAATTCGTCTCGAAACGTCAACGGGACTGGGACGACAAGCTGGGTGAATGCTTATGGGCCTATCGCACAACTGTGCGAACCCCAACTAAAGCTACGCCATTTTCTTTGGTATACGGGTGTGAAGCCGTGCTTCCGCTGGAAATCCAAATTCCATCTCTACGCGTCGCCTTGACAGCAGAGATGACAACTGAGGAGAAGCATCGACAGCGACTCCAGGAATTGGAGGCCTTAGATGATAAGCGTCTGCAGGCCCAACAACAAATCGAGCTCTACCAAGCTCGAATTACCAGAGCCTTCAACAAGAAAGTTAAAGTACGAACTTTCAAGAAAGGCGATCTTGTCTTAGCCGTCAGAAGACCCATGGTAATGACGCACAAGACAAAAGGAAAATTCCAGCCCAAATGGGAAGGACCATTTATAGTAGAGTCAGTCTACTCAAATGGATCATATCGCCTCATAATCTCAAATGGCGATACACTAATGATGCCAATCAATGACAGATTCTTAAAGAAGTACTATCCTTAAATGGTATTCTTCCGCTGATCAAGTTAAAAGTACACCTCTGATCAAAGCAAGAAGAGTTTCTTCAATAAAATATCCGACGCCTCTGACGGCTAAGGATAGAAGAAAATGTTGGCTTATAAGTCCAACATAAGTCTTCGACAACTCATCATGCTGAGGGGAATAGCATGGCTAGCCCAATTCAAACGGTAGTTGGTAAAGGCACCACAAATCCGTTGATAGCTGGGGGTTTGCTAAAAATCCTAAGTGGACTCGACTCCACTCTTTCCTCCAAAATCCCTTACCAATTCTCATCCACAGAATGGTAGGTCTACAAAATACAATCATTACCATGTTAACACTATACCTCTGGTAATGGAAGATTTTCGATACTCCTTGTCAAGTACAAACTTTGCTTGTCAACTCTACAGGGAGTAGTAAACTTTCAAATCTGCCAAGTTAACACTATACCTCTGGCACTTCAAATTTCACTTGTCAATTGTCATCAATAGGATGACAGGTCCTCAAATTGCTCTTATCACGAGCTAATTCTTATCAAGTTAATATCACACCTCTGATAAAACTACTGTTTAAGTTAACATTATACCTCTAAACAGTACATCAAGCTTTTGTCAAGTTAATATCACACTTCTGACAGTCACTTTCCTTCAGACTTTCGTATCGAAGCTGAAACGAATGATGCTAAGTTAACACCACACCTCTAGCATCTAAGTCATTGCTAAGTTCAACAATACACCTATGGCCATGACCTTTCCTCGACTACCTTATCCAAGCCGAGACGACTAATGCCAAGTTCAACATTATACCTCTAGCGTTACCCTCACTGTCAAGTTAAACATTACACCTATGACAGTGACACTCTCAGTTTTTCCAAATAAAACTGAAATATTTCTGAGTTAAGTTAATATCACACCTCTGACTCACATCCTTGTCAAGTTAACATTACACTTCTGACAAGATTACTTTCAACCCGTTAAGTTAATACTACACCTCTAACGGTAAAAACTTTCCTAGATTCCCCACGAGTCTAGTCTCACTTGCTATTCTCTTCAACAGAATAACAAGTTTACCTAAAAACATTGTTAGGTTAATACTACACCATTAACAGTGTTTCCATTAAATCCCCAACTGAGCTCAATCAAGTTAATCCCAAACCTCTAATGAGAGTTCAACTTCCCTGGGGGTACGAGTTCCACTTGTCACTTTCTTTTATAAAGTGGCAGGTCCACCAAAAATTATTTCATCTCTGTCAAGTTAATATGACACCTCTGACAGTATTGTGAAAGTTCCTGAAATAGGATCTTTCCCTACAAAATTTGACTTATTAAGATTACCATTATAATCTTGACAAAGTCAAAGAATCTTTGCTTCTATGCGTCTAACTGAAGACAAAAAGTTCAAGACAATGAAAGAAGCAAAAAGAAAAGTGTCACTTTTATTTATATCCAGGCATATGAAAGTGATACAAAACGCTCTCTTATACAATAAGATTGAGTGTTACAATTAAGGAGTACAAAGAAGTCCCTCTCTCTCTCTCAGAGGTCGCACTCACTCCTCAAAGCTGCATGTGATTCCAAGTACAGGATATTTTGAAGGACGCCAAACCAGGATTGGACATGGTGACAACGGTTGGAGCTGATTGCACTATGGTGCATGACGTAAACATCGAAAGAGCCCTTGTTGACCAAGAGCAATGGTGTTCTTGAGGTCCGGTGGCAGCAGAAGGCCTTGCAACCCTTCATTCATAAGCATCTCTTCCGTCAGAAGGCCATCCAACGAACATGGAGTGTCCTTGATGTCACTTCTGGGATGAGAGAGGAGGGGGATGCTATCCGCCACTATATCCACCGTAACCCCCCCGCCGCCATACTCACTCTGACCATGCCATGCCATCAAGCATGACTGGTGCAGTGAATCTGAAGAGACCTTGGCGAGGGTTAAGTCCTCGTCAGGGACATGATTTCTTCCCTTGTAGACGACGAGGACCATGATTTCTTCCCTTGTGGACGAACATCGAACAAGTTCGCCGCCCGAAATATTCTTCCAGGGGCCCAGCGAACCTGAAAAAGGATGATCAAGCCTACCTGCAAGGATAAAACAAAGGAATTAGAAAAATCTGCAACTGAGTACACTTCAACAGAGAAAACTAAGTGACAGACGCAGTTATTGCCGAAGACTGCAGACGCGGGAATGACCCGCATGCAGTTATTGCCAGATTCCTGCGACAACAGAAACAGACGCGAGCAAGACTGTGGTACACACAGAATTCAAACGTGACCTAATTCCATATCCGCGTCTAAGATACAAGGCGCGCAGAGAATCAGACGCCAAAAAAAATTGCCATCTCCCTGAAGAACAGGAGTTGCAAAATTCAGGCCTGAAACTTTTAACCCGAATTAAAGTTCTTCCCAAGTCATTGGCCTCAAGACGCGAGCTCTGTGTGCAAAGCCCGCGGCCAGGCACCAACGACTTTAATACTTGCGTTCAAAAAAGTTTAAGTCGATGGCGCAAATTCCAGAAGAGGAATGCACCAACCAAGACTTCGCAAGAAAGTCCAGATGATATCTCTTTAAGAGATGCCAAAGTGCAAACCTGTTTGGACTAAAAATATCATGGCAAGTCAGGACGGCGTACCCGCAGAGGCCTCTGTTAAGAGTCGAACTCTCTGCGTCAAAGCGCGGACATAAAAGATGATCAAGGAGACGCTTTCTGTTATTTGACAGTGGTAATCTCCTGAAGAGACCAAACAGAAGCATGAAAGCTCAGGGTCATCTTCATCCATAGAGTCATCTTCATCCATGGAGGCAGACCCCTATTAGAAACTCTGAAGAAGGTGAAAGTTCTCAGAGCAATCGCTCTTAAAAGAAAATAGTCTAAGTTTAGATTGTTAAAGAAGAAAGGGGCGAGCCCTATTTATAGGCAGCCCATGAGAACCGTCATTAATGATTCATTAATCAGAACCGCCAGCCTTAATGACCGCACGACTGTCAAAGTCCAATGGAAGGCTGACGCGTGGAGCGTCTCTTCGGGAAATGTCGAAGACGCTGGTCTCCAACCGCCAGCGCCGGTTTTGCATTAAAAGGCATTAACGCCTAACTCCAATGAAGAATCGACGCGTGGACAACCGCTTCGGGAAACAACGGATGATTCGGTTTCCCAATCGTCAGTGAAGACTTGACGTTCAAAGATCTCATAAAATCTTTATGTCAGGCTGCATGTAACGTCTGGGAAGTTACACCAAGACGCAGATGGGAAAGCCGCGCCCAGGAACCCGCGTCCCCTTTTTCAGATTGAATGGCGTCCACCTGCATTCCAGAGGACTGTCCGCGTGACTCAAAGTTGCGTCCCTTCGGAAAACGGGGCCCACTCTAAGGGAAAGCACTTAGCTCAGCAAAGGACTTAGTCCATTGTGAGATTAGTGGGAAAATACGCAAGGCTGCGTCCCTCGCGTTCGCTCAAACTGCGTCTTCATCAGAGGAGCTGCGTCCGCATGAGTAGTGATGGGTTTTGCACCGAGTCAAAAGACCCAGCGCTGCATCCTTAAGGACTGCGACCAGTGAGTCACACTCAAAACTGCGTCCTTCGCGTCCACTTGAACCACGTCTTCATTAGCAGGATAGATTCGCGTTACTCAGAGCCGCGTTTCTCTCTATGAATTGACGCCGCGTCTCATCAAAAGGACTTAGTTCTGCCTAAGTTCCTATGAACTGATGACCGCGTCCCTTCCTATGAGTCGACGTCACGTTTCATTAAAAGAACTTAGTCTCACCTAAGTTCAGTATTCACAGTCAGCCAATCAAAGACTGTGATCAAGAAGTTGAATTCATCTACAACAAAGCAATGAAGGTGGAACAAAAACTTCAAGGACTTTTATTATTCAAAAATGATAGAATACAAACACTCTTTGTAAATAGAGTGTCCTTTTCTTTACAAAATAAAAAGAAAAGACTAAAAGTCCTGGTTCGCCAAGGAACGGATTTGCTCTCTAAGGCGATGTATCTCATGTTGACGCGCCTTCTCAGCCTCCATGAGAGCTTGGGCCCGCAGATCCGCCTCAGATAAAAATTCCTGCGCTTGTAATCAGAGGGATTCCAGCTCGGATGAACGAACAGAGATGTTTACTTCAACTTGCGCCTTGGCAGCCTCTAACTCTGCTAGCCTCTTTTCAGAGGTAGCAAGCTTCTGTCGTTAAGAGCAATCACAGCCTCAGCCCTGGCTATGGCAGCCCGAGAGTCAAGGATAGCCTGCTTTGCAGCCTGTATGATCATCTCGGATTCCTTAGACTCGACCGCTAGCCTTTGATGATCAGCCTGGAAACCTTCGAGAAGACGGGTGTTATCGGTTATCTTCTCCTCCACCTCTCTTCGCTCTTGCTCTTGAGCAGCAAGAAGCTTATTCAGAGTGTCCTGGGCTTCGTGGAATGAGCCGGCATTCTCCAGGGATCGAAGCTCGCTCAGGTGTTGTCCTAGCTGCTCCACCAGCAGCAGACACGCTTTGGCTGGTGAAGGGCCTCCGACCAACTTGATGTTCTCAACCAGGTTCCCGAGATACGTCTGGGCGAATTTAAAGGAGCTACCCCCAGACAGGATGAAATCGATGCATGATCGCATCGAGGCGAAGAACTGCTGCACCGTCTGGCGTGTCAGAAACTCCATGGTATTATCACCCGAGGTGCTCCCCGATCCCCTTTCTATCACGGGGTGGGGGACGTAGGTCGGCTCTTCTAGTGCAAGAGTCGGGCTGACCACGGATACGGGAGGAGCAAGAGTAGCCACTGGCGCTTCTGGGGGTGCTACCTCCGTAGAAACCTCCATGGCAGATGAAATAACGGCAAGCTCGACCTCCTCAGAACCCTTGGCCGAGGCTTGAGCTGTGTGGCCTTCCGGAGGGGCACTGACCGCCAGACCCTCCACCTGAGCTCCCTCAGTTCTCTCTGCAAATTACCTCAACATTAGCCACAATGGTGAGAAGAGAAACATTCGAGACATCAATACTTCCTTACCAAGTTGGAGGTCCAGAGATGATGAATTCTTGGGCAAACCCTGCAGAGGGGAAGTCTCCCTGACTCCAGTGGTTGCCTCCTCTTCCTGCAGAGTGGAAGTCTCCCCGATTTCAGTAGTTGCCTTCTCTTGAGGCATCTCGGCAACTGGAGTCTCAACTTCTTCCGGCTGGAACAACTCTTGCACCATCTCCTCGATATGTGAGGAGGTTGCAGCCTCGATATCCTCGGCCAACCCTGTGGCATAAAAGGAGAATGTTAAAGCCTCCTCTTCAAAATGAAAAGGGAAATCAGGTCAGAAGGTGAAAAGAGTACCTTCAGCGGGAGTAACTGTCGCTGATGATGGCGCCGTCAACGGCTCGCACCCATGTATTTTCTCCTCCGAGATGTGTGAGAATTTGCTCGGATCAGGAGGAGCGGGTTCGTCGCCAAAGTCGACCTCTTCCTCAAAATCACTTTCCGTCTCAGATAAGGAAGACGACGATTCGACATGAGAGACCTCGACAAGCGGGGCTTTACCACCAATTACCCCAGTGGTAGGGCTGGGTCAACTGTCCGAGGACTGGAGATGAATACACTGGGAGACCCAGGCTGCTGTGTCTCCTCCCTCCTCTCGTGAGCTGAGGAAGACCAGGGCTGAACTGAGACCCCTGGAATCTCAACGTCACCCCCGCTCATTATGTCGACTTCGAACTGCTCGGCTTCGTCAACGGCGGTGGGTTTGTCAGCAGGCTCCCCTTCCTCCACAATCCTGAGGCCCCTGCGGCGTAACCTGCGGGCATGGATTAAGGGGGCATCATCCTTATCTGCTTCCTCTTCCCTAGGTTCCCTAACACCAGAAGGGATGTCCTCGGATGGAGAAACTGCAGCTGTCAAGTCTCTCCGGACTTTCTTTGGGGCCGTCTCAGCGGTGGAGGTAGAACCCTGAGGACGCTTACGCACCGCCTGTCGAGCCTTTGCTGCTCGTGGCTGCTCCCTCGACTCTCTCCCGACCTCCCTCAGAGCCTTCAGATACTGCTCGACGCCTCGCGAGCGTTTACTGGACCCCGACCTTGCTTCGTAAGCTGCATTGATACTCTCAATGCATGAATACTCTGGAACAAAATATGGTGTTTTGTTGGCCTGGAAGTACCAGGTACAGAAGTTGAAGCTTGTACGGCCCTTTGGCTCTTTGATAGGCAGACGAAAAGTTGCTTCCGTCCCTCCGGCCACGCTATAGTACCACGCCCGAGCACCTTCGAACAAATTCCCACTGAAGGCGAGTTGAGCATTGGGGTTGCCGACATAGAGTTAATCATAGCCGAACTGTCGGGCGAAGCGGTTCGGCATATACGGCTCGATCGTGCATGAATTCCCTTGCCGGAAAAGCACATACCCGGGCCGAATGTTGACCAACCACCAGAAGACTCCCGTTGACAGCCTCGTGAAGTCATCTTGGCCTGCGGAGTCAGTAAATTGTTCCCCGAAAGATACACCAGGAATCTCGGGGAAGCAGCGATTAAGCTGGTAGTTCGAAGCAGACATAATGCACTTTCGAACGTAATACACATAAGCATTACACCAGTCTGAACCCTCCAACCGCTGCACAAAAGGGATAAACCCCTCACACCAAGACACCGGTGTCATCAGAGAGGGGCAATGCATGACGTACCAAGCCATTAGGTACGTGTAGGGCAGCTCGACCCGAGGGTTGGGGCGCTTTACCGTCGGCTTCCCCTCTGAGTCAACAATCGACTTGCCATGGGAGTCGACAGCCTTTCCTGCCTCGCACAGATTCTGGGTTAACATCCGCAACCCGCTTTGGATACTGGCCGCCATGGCCGGGAGAAGGGCTATGGGCCTGCCATAGGCCAGGAGCACCGCCGGGTACACTACGTCAGCAACAATGACTTCATGTGGCAGCGTGGGCACCACACAACGCTTCAACCACAGCATTAAGAAGCCCGCCAACAGTGCTCGATCGGAGATAGGGATCCGGGCTTGATGATGGAAGCTTTCGAAAACCATGTTAGGTTCGAAAACATCCTCGTTCGACTCCGTGGTGTAGGAGTCCACATAATCTTTGATCCTGTCGGCAATCTCCTTGTCGGAGCTGGGAGCTAGTCGGGTCACCGGACGGTCTTTCTGGCTGACGCCATTGAACAAGTAGCTGGCCCAAGACAGCTGCTTGACTCCCCCCGCCCTCAAGAGGTAACCTGACCGCAAATGTGGAAGTGACATAACACCTCCCAATAAGTCTCGTACACTTAAGGAGACCCTTTCTTCATAAGGTGAAGCTCCTCAGTGGTTGGGACGTATTCCTCATAGGGAGAGTCCCCCATTGCCAGCCCCGAGACCTCGTACAACTCGTGCAGGGCGAGCCCCATTTCTCCGACCGGGGTGAAGAACGTCCCTGTCAAAGGATTGTAACGCTCCAGGATCCCGAAGAGGTTCTGAGAACTCGGTGGGATACCATACTGTACGGCCCTGACTGCTTGGTACAATTCCGTTTGCTCCAACAAGCCCCTAAGGTCGGCAAGGACGAAGCTCACCATCCTGCCCCACCAATACTTCTCAGTGGAATGGACCCACCCGGGCGAACGGAACTCAACCGGAAAATCACCCTCCACTTTCATGAATGCGTTCAGGAAAGTGGTGCCAAGTTTTGGTGTCTCTCCAACTGGGTGATCAGCTCTGAGCATTCCTGGAAACAGGCCGAGAACCTCCCTGTCATGACTATCATGGCGATATACCTTTTTGGAGCCTAGGTCGCCGAGAGTAACCTCAGGGACATATCGGGAAAGTTCCCATTTCATTTTCTGAGGGATGGACATGTGTTGAAGATAAGACAGCGGGTACATCCTCTCCATGTCCGGAAGAAAGAATCTTCTACCCCCTATCTGGCGGAGCCATTTATATTCTCCGTCATATAAGGAATAGCCGCCCTCACTGATATGGTCTCCAAAGAAGAAGGCAGGCTTCTCCAGCGGAACGCGAGCATCCGTTGTGAATGCTGCGTCAGTCATAAGCTCCCGAAAGGTTGCCATGTCAACATTGGAGAGCCTTTTCTTGCGCTCCTGCGACCTGTCAGCAGTCACAGGTACAGTCCTTTGCAGCACAAAGGTCAGATCACGATCAGCACCACCTACGTGCCCGAAGTGGCGCCTCTTGGAGAGTGGGGCGGAAGTGTGTGGCACTGCAAAAGAAAAGGACACTTAATCAGACATCTGATCAGAAATAAGAAAAAAATGCTAAGTGTCTATAGTCCAGACGCAGAAAAGATACTGGACGCAGAAATTGTCAAAATCCGCGTCCAGACTTGAAAGTCCGCGTCCAGACGCAGAAGAGATACTGGGCGCAGAAATTGTCAAAATCCGCGTCCAGACTTGAAAATCCGCGTCCAGACGCAGAAGAGATACTGGACGAAGAAATTGTCAAAATCCGCGTCCAGACCTGAAAATCCGCATCCAGACGCAGGACTGTAAGGCCTGCAGGAAGCCCGCGTTTTGAAATCCAAGACTTATGAAAAATTTCTAAGTACTTGGGATCAGGTGCGAGGTTCATAAAAAACCAGCACCTGATGTCACACAACGCAAGGATCAAGTCCGCGTCCGAACCCTTCACAATTAGAAATATTCTAAGTGAAGAATCCGAAATGCAGGGCTCAATGGCGCCGGGTCATCAAACCCGCGCCTTGTTTACCAACTCAAAGACCGCGTCTGAGAATCAAACATGGTTTAGGTTCTGTGTTAACAGTTCTCCTTTAAAAGAGGGATTTTTTTTAAGGGTTCCATGAACTTCCATTAATGGCGAAGTTAAAGCCTAATGGCATTATACCTGAGATAAGGGCTTCCTGCGCGGAGGAACCGCCCCTCTGGGTCTCAGCGACGGCCGCTTTTGAAGATGACGCGGTTGTCTTGGCCTTGGGTGCCATCGTTAGTCAAGAATCCGATGATGGACGATGAGGGAGAAATGAAAAGTGATGAACAGAGAAAACTCCTTTCTCAAAAATGCTAAACAAATGCGCTCGAAGAAGAAGAGGATATCTCTCTGACTGTTGCCATTTATAGGCACCAAGATTCGCGAAGATACGCGGCGCGTGGCTCGAGTGGTTCGGCATCGAGTCATCGCTTGACGCGTAGACAATGTACCGGGAAGTTCGCGCGCCATGGTTCGGCAGCGAGTCATCGCTTGACGCGTAGAACAGCTCATTTAATGTACCGGGAAGTCCGCGCGCCAAAAGGAGATATCCCGTCGGTTCCCTAGAACAAGTGGCAGTGCACTTATGACATGGCACGGATTCGCACCCAACGGCCGCGCCTCTTCGATGGACGTGCCCCGTCAGCACAGCCATAGTTGCGTCTATAAAGTCGCGTCTTTACTCCAAAGAGGCGCGTCTCTCCGAAGTTCGCGTCCTTCCAATCTGGCCTAGCATCGCGTCTGCCTGATGAAATATCAGTCGCGTTTCCATTTCCAAAAGACGCACCCCATGACAGTCGCGTCTTTAAAGCAGTACCATCTCTGCTCTTCAAAAAAGGGAACTAGCGTTCAGTCCTTGCTTCTGCAAATCAGTTCAACAGTACACTGGCACAAGCAGACGACCGTCCATTCCTGGCTTAAAGTGCACCCACGATAGACTTAAAGCAATTGGGGGGGTTTAGACTGTGTATCTAGACACTCAACACGATCGACCCTGGTGGCTTCAAAGAGTTCCACAGTACACTCACGAAGACCATACTCCAGATAAGATCAAACCCGGAGCATTAACAGTCCAGTCATAAAGGTGAACTCAGCTAGAGTCCAAAGTATTTCGAAATCCGCCCCAGTTAACCGCGGAATATCGAAAACTTTGGAGGGGGTTCTGTAGGCTGTCTAAAAATCATTAAAAGACAAGCCGTTAAAAAAGCAGAGTTTTGAGTTCTAGACGCCCGCGTCTCAACATCAAGGCGCGTGGGCTTGACACCCGCGTCCCAACCTCCAAGGCGCGTAGGCTCGACACCCGCGTCTCAACATCAAGACGCGAGGGCCCAAAGCCTGCGTCTCAGTATCAAGGCGCGTAGGTTGAAACCCACGCCTCGGTTATAACCGCCCTGGTTATGTGGCCAGTCACCGCCCTGGTTATGGGGCCAGTCACCGCCCATGTAGCGGGGAAGTTAGCCCCCCAATTATGGAGTGTTTTTAAGGGGCACGTTTACCCCTGAAACCTCTATAAATAGCACAGCCACTATGAGGAAAACACACACAGAGGGCAGATTACACAGACGAAAGAGATCAGGTTATAGAAAGATAGACGACAGACAGAGACAGGAGAGAGAGCTCAACTCTTCAGCAAGCTTGCTGCGTACAAGCTGCTCTTTGCCTACCTTCTCTTTGAGAGTTTTGGTAGACAGATCTGTGCTACTCCTTCTACCAGCCAAAGAGAAGATCCCCCGAAGGTCTTGACGGTCACCCGGTCAACGGAGAACAAGATTCACTCTCCATCGCCACTTGAAGAACCCAGCCCTAAACAAAGGGAGGATTCAAGATTCAACATCCTCCCTCCCTTGTAACTGGAAAAAACAGTTTTGTTGTAATTTTTCATTTGATTCAAGGAAATTTTACAGCGAATCCCTTTCTTTCTTCTTTTTTTTCCGACGCGTACAATTATGTCAATTTCTAAAGGCATGATTGGATGCTAAATCAGATTGAAGGAACATAAAGTATAAATTTATTTATAACCAATTAGGTGTAACTAATGCAAAACTTTTCCATTCTTTATCTCCTTTCTTAGTTTTCTTAATAAATATTATTTTTTCAATTAATATCAGAGCTTAACCCTAGTTTTGGTTTAACCACCTTAGGGAGATCCTTTCATTTTGCTATATTCATTTGTTACATTTGTTATTTGTTTGTACGTTTATACTTATTTTCATGGCATCACACGACTTCTCTAGCATCAACTCCCTACCCACATTTGTTATTTGTTCTCTTTAGTGAAAGTACACCTAGAGGGGGGGTGAATAGGTGAAAGTGCTAATCTAGTGAACTTAATGCAAACTAAGTGTGCTAAATGCGGAAGCTAAAACAATCTTACAAGAACACTTAGTACAATCCAACAAGTGTTGCCGAATTCCCCTTGCGAGGCTCTGGACAAGCACCTCTTGATTCCCCTTGAATGGGTTGAGGTTGCTATATGAAGCTCTTGTTGGATGAGTATAAGTGTTGCACACACACAAGCAATCCAAGCATATACAATATATAACAATATGAATAATATGCAAGGTGCAAATGCAAGCAAGTATGAATATGCTCAATCCCACGCAAATATATATGATGCAATGAATGAATGATGCTTGCACAAATATAAGAGAGTAGAGTTGAGAGTAATTGGATCAAACGCAAACACACAAATTTGTTTCGAGGTTCGAGCCCCTAGCTCTACTTCCCCGCCTACACCACCGTGTAGGATTTCTAATCCACTATAGGAGCCCCTAACTCCTCTCTCAACTTACAATGCCACCGAGGCAATACAACACACAATCCACCTCTACCGAAGAGGGATACGGCCCGTAGCCAACCACAACAAATGCCTCTCCTTAAGAGGCTCACAAACCAATCACCCGATCACCTCTACCAAAGAGGGATTCACAAATAAAAGGGTGATTACAACTCAAGAGGTTTACAACAACAACCTCAAACACTTCTCTTTTCTTTCTCTTTTCTTTTCTCTTTTTCTTTTCCACAAAAACAAAGATCCTAATAGTTTAGGATAGAAGATAGCTCAAGTGTGGAAACTAGGTGTGTTTGGAAAACAAGCAACAAAGAAAACACTTGGGAAATTCTTATAAAAGATGGAGAATGAAAACCAATACAAATATCCCAAATTCCTATTTCTTTGATTTTTCCAAAAACCCAAAACAATAAAGATTAGAAGTATAAAGCCCAAAAACTCTTTTTAAAACTCTTTTAAAACACTTCAGAAACTGCAATTTTTCTCTTGTAAAAACCTTAGCCAAAATCCCAAATGAATGGGGTTTATATAGGCCAAAACAGAAAACTAGCCGTTAGGCTGATGTGGCATTTTTGACAGCCACCGGTCGACCGGCCCGGTCGACCGCCAACGGTCGAAATTATGACCGTTGGGAGATTCGGTCGACTGCCAGTCGACCGACCAACAGAAGGAAACACAGTTTCCTTCTATCGGTCGACCGACCCAGTCGACCGACAAGATACAGAGAGCAGACTCTCTATATCGGTCGACTGGGTCCGTGTCCCGGTCGACCGACGGACATGCACAGCCTGTGCATGTCCCGGCAGAGCAGCCGGTCGACTGCCGGTCGACCGGTCTGCCTGGAAAACTGTTTTTCTGGGCAGATTTTGAGATAGAAAATTTTGTAAAAAATATTTTAACACTTGTAAAAATTCCACAAAAATATGTTTTATCATTTTACTTGATAACTAAACTTGTGATAAAAATTTCAAGACATATATCAAACATATCAATTCATTTTGTGTCTTGCCAATTTTATCAAAAATAAAACTTGTATTTTTATCAAACTAGATTTTTCCAAAACATGAATAGGAATGTCAAAATAAGTTTGTCTATAAGTTAAGCATGTATGTATAACTAGAAAACATCTACTATACATATTAATCATGAAAACTTGTTTTGAACAAACTATTCATGAAATCAATATCAAAAACCAACCCATGTGTATTTTGTGCACTTGAGCATATCAACTAAACTAAGCTTTACAAATGGATCTACAAGTCACTAAACTAAACCTATGGATACCTAAGTCTTCTTGACGATCTTCATCTTCAAGTAGACTAGCTCCCAAACGCGATCCACCGAGTGCAAAGGTATGATCTTTAAGCTTTGGCACCGGAATCACCATGATAAGCTTCCAAACATCTTGTTGAAGCTAATCACCAACACTAATAACCTGCTAATGATCTGAAACTTAGAAACACAAGATTATTAGTAAACATAACTACATGAGTGAGTCATCATCAAAACTAGAGTGGAAGGCCTTTGGGCCAACAATCTCCCCCTTTTTGATGATGACAAAACTCATGGAGTTATATATGCATGGATTAAAGTTAAGCTTCAAGGAAGCTCCCCCTTAACTCATGCATAAACAAAATAACCAATGAATATGCAATGAATGACAATGCATGAACAATATTAAACATGTTATAGCTCTAGATACCAAAGAAGTAAAACAAACTCTAAGCTCTAGATACCAATAACATAAACAACAATAATATAAACAACATTTTCTTACTAAAACAAATACATGCATATAACAAAAATCATGCATATAATAAAAACCAAATTCTTCTCCAAAATACTTCTCCCCCTTTTTGTCAATCATCAACAAAAGGGGTAAATAGCAAAATCAAACATTTTTTTTGTAATTCTTAAAGCAAATACATGCATACAAAGACATGCATATAAGCTACAAAAATCTTCTCCCCCTTTTTGTCCTAATCAAGGAACCAATAAAGGGTAAAAAAAATATAAAAACAAATTTTCTCCCCCTTTTTGTCAAAAACAAAAAGATCAAGAAGGGGTAATCCAAAACAAATATGATACCAATTCAAGATATGACAATAAGGTGCATATTGATACCAAATGAAATAAACAAAGATGAATAAATGTTATATGCTATATATATTCATGAAGAGGAAGACGCTAAGTTAGCTTCCCTACACATATGCATTACATGAAGGAGGAATGTGAAGCCCTAATTCACATAACACACATTATGTAATGAATAAGAGGAGATGTGAAGCTCCCCCTACACACGTGTACCATATAAAGAAAAGATGTTAAGCTTTTCAATACACAATACACTCAACATGAATTTATATACATATAGGCAATGTAAATCAAAAGTATATCTATTTTTCTTAAACAAAATCTTGAGATACCAATTAACAATACTCAACATAAACATCTTGATATCTTTAAGAGAAATATGTTCTTTTAACCATATGATACCAATTTGAAAGTAATTGAAAGTAATTTTAACATAAAGCAAGGGAGTGGGAATCAAATACCAATTGAAAGACAACATCAAATTTTCTCCCCCTTTATGAAATACCAACTAAACATATGCATAAGCTTATTTTAAGATACAAATTGAAAACAATCAATCATTAGAAATTTTCAAGCTTAGCATTAAGATGTATATGTATGAAAGTAA
This sequence comes from Agave tequilana, assembly GCA_038442645.1. Classification (NCBI taxonomy): domain Eukaryota; kingdom Viridiplantae; phylum Streptophyta; class Magnoliopsida; order Asparagales; family Asparagaceae; genus Agave; species Agave tequilana. The sequence goes on along the minus strand of JAVJIF010030580.1, from coordinate 445,519 downwards.
TAGATACCAATTGAAATTGATACCATAGGATAGAAAGCATACATACATACATAAAACATATATGAGTATACAAGAAGGATCAAAAATTGATACCAATTGAAATATGTTCAAAGATACCAATTTAAAGAATAAGGTCAAGTGTATCTCATATTATCACAATAAGGAATACGAACAAGTTAAATGAAAAGTTTTGTTAACTAGTACGAAATCCTTCAAGTAAGGAATAAATACAAGTCATTTTTCATAAAAATGAAATCCACATGATAATCAACACTCTATTCAATTAAGTATGAAAAGGTCTCATGAAAACAAAGCATGACCAATTAATAGGTGTGAGTGTACAAGTAAAGTGTGGAGATCACAATCATGAAAAATTGTTCAATTAAGTTCAAGTATTCCTTAAAACAAGAAATCATCAAATATTTAATCTTCTAGATATATGTATGTCTAATACAAGCTAAAGTATACATACATGTCCAAAATACAAACGAGTCCACAAGTATATATGCATGAAGGCACGTGGCTCAAAAGGATGTATATGTATAAGATTAGTTTGAACTAGGTAGACATATACATGAAGTCAAATATAAACACATGAAAAACATGAAAATCTCAATTTTCATTTAAAATCAAATTCATTTCAAGGTATATGTATGATTTGTCAAACAATAAGTATACATACATATCCCTAAACACAATTGAGTCCATAATAGATATTTGCATGAGGGGCAAATGACTCAAGGGGTATACATGTATATCTTAATGTTTGGCAAGTTAAACATATACATGAAGTAAAAACTCATAATCATAAGATAAATACAAAAATTGAATACAAGTTTAAAAATGTACGAATCATCAAAACTAGACTATATTCACACATCTAATGGGAACAACCAAGCATTCAATCCAAAACATATATAGATTTGTTTGTAGCCCATTCTATGTGCAAGTATAAATCCTAGTCTTAATGAGAACTAACATCTAAACATGTAATCAAATCATTAAGTACAATACAAACACGAATATCATTTTGCTAAAACAAAACACGTAAATTCATCAAAATTCTTTTATTTTGTGAACCAACTTCTAGGTATATGTATGATCCATCCAAATCTAACGATATACATACATATCCCAACTATAAACGAGTCTATTAAAAATATTTGCATTGAAGGCAAAAGACTCATGGGTATACATGTATATTTATTAGGTTTGAATTTAAAATACATATACATGAAGTAGAATCATAAAAATAGGTATGACAAGTATAAACTAAGAAATCATCAAAACTAGCCTATACTTGTGCACATAGTGGGTACAAATGAGCATGAAGAGCAAAACATATATAAGTCAATTTGTTCTCACTAAGTGTACATGTATACATGCAAGTTTTGATAAGATCTACATTTAAACATGTATATACCACATGAAGCACAAAACACATATAAAACAACATGATACAACTAAAACATGAAACAAACGTTCATATGATCAATATGTATATGCATATGCATTAGATCTAGGATATACATATTAGATCAAAAGTGAGATCACACAAATATAAATCTATATTGAGCATGGGTGTCTCTAAACAACTAAGCATGTATATCACTAATCTAATGAACATGATATAACATAGTGAACATTAAACAATGACATGCTATAAAACAAATGATATGAACATGTAAACAATAATAAGGAGTTAGGAATTGTTACCAAAGCCTTAGAAGGCAACTTTCCTTGTCTCCAAAACATGGTGGTCCTTTCCACCAAATCTTCTCCCTTGAAAGTGATGCATCCAAAAAGTATTCTTTAAGCATGGAACACATCCACTCCAAGGTGCCAACACTCTCACGTCATGTGAGAGCCCTCACCTACATCAAAAATTGGAGGGGTGGTCTTTGGTACCCATTGTCTTTTGGGTCCATGGGAGTTAGTCTCATCTCTAACCCAAACAAATTTCTTTTTATTTGCTAAATTATTGACATGTAATCTATCAAAGCAAAATTTAGCAAGATGGCCTTTTCGACCACAATGTGTACAAGTGTACACATGAGCATACGTGTGATGGTGTCCGTGAGGAGCATGTGTATGCCTTGGAGGGTGTGCATGCATAAAAGATGGAACTTGTTTCTTTCGAAGCAAAGTTTCCAATCGTGTATGGTTCATGGCACATTGGCTCATAGTGGAGCCCAAACAATCTACCTTCTTCTTAAGCATACAAATATCATCATTAATCTTAGAAGAAGAGGTACATGCATTAGGTAGTCTAGATGATGAGGCTACACTAGCATGGCAAACATGAGAAGACATATCATTTTTCAAAGAATTATTTTTACTTAAACAAATTTCTAATTCTTTTGAAATGAACACAATTTCTCTTTTCAAAGAATCATTTTCTTTTAAAACAAATTCTACCTTTGAAGATAAAATATCATTATTTTTTAAAAACTCATTGCAATCATTTTTAGATTTTAAAAGGTTATTTTCTTTAAGTGCAAGTTCTAATTGAGATCTCAATGAATCCCTTTCATTATAGACCTCAACCTTCTCTTGCAAAACAATATCAAGTCTAGTATGCAAATCCTTATTTTCTTTTTCAATTCCTAGACTTTTCTTTTTCAAAATTTTATAATTTTCTATCAATTTTTCACAAACTATAGAAAGTTCTTCATTTAAGGCATGGGGATCAACAATATCATCACATGAAGAACAAGCATCATCACTATCTAGGTGGGATTCCGAATGTACCTCAAGGGAGTCATTCCCTTGGACCATGAAACATTGTGGTTCGGATTCTCCACTAGATTCCTCTTCTTGGATTTGTTCTTGAAGCTCGGAGGTGGTGGTTGTGGTTGTCAATTTGTTCCACACTACAAAAGCGGAATCAATATTAGAAACATGTAAAAGATAATCTTTAGGCAATGTGCTTCTAATAGCCTCTAGGGCTTGTGCATTGGCCCTTATATGAATGAGGTTACCAAGATAGCATTTCTTGGTAGCCGCAAGGAAAGTATGTAAACCTAGGGTTTGTAGGTAAATGGACATCCTAGTCTTCCAAACAAGAATGTTGGAAGGGTCATAGCTAGGAGGGGTCATGAAGTCCATGGTAAACTAAATGTATGCAAACAAATATTATGCAAACAAGATTAGCAAGCAAATGGATCACTCCTAGGATGTTAAGCCTAATATCAGGAGCACTAGCTCTGATACCAATTGAAAGTACACCTAGAGGGGGGGTGAATAGGTGAAAGTGCTAATCTAGTGAACTTAATGCAAACTAAGTGTGCTAAATGCGGAAGCTAAAACAATCTTACAAGAACACTTAGTACAATCCAACAAGTGTTGCCGAATTCCCCTTGCGAGGCTCTGGACAAGCACCTCTTGATTCCCCTTGAATGGGTTGAGGTTGCTATATGAAGCTCTTGTTGGATGAGTATAAGTGTTGCACACACACAAGCAATCCAAGCATATACAATATATAACAATATGAATAATATGCAAGGTGCAAATGCAAGCAAGTATGAATATGCTCAATCCCACGCAAATATATATGATGCAATGAATGAATGATGCTTGCACAAATATAAGAGAGTAGAGTTGAGAGTAATTGGATCAAACGCAAACACACAAATTTGTTTCGAGGTTCGAGCCCCTAGCTCTACTTCCCCGCCTACACCACCGTGTAGGATTTCTAATCCACTATAGGAGCCCCTAACTCCTCTCTCAACTTACAATGCCACCGAGGCAATACAACACACAATCCACCTCTACCGAAGAGGGATACGGCCCGTAGCCAACCACAACAAATGCCTCTCCTTAAGAGGCTCACAAACCAATCACCCGATCACCTCTACCAAAGAGGGATTCACAAATAAAAGGGTGATTACAACTCAAGAGGTTTACAACAACAACCTCAAACACTTCTCTTTTCTTTCTCTTTTCTTTTCTCTTTTTCTTTTCCACAAAAACAAAGATCCTAATAGTTTAGGATAGAAGATAGCTCAAGTGTGGAAACTAGGTGTGTTTGGAAAACAAGCAACAAAGAAAACACTTGGGAAATTCTTATAAAAGATGGAGAATGAAAACCAATACAAATATCCCAAATTCCTATTTCTTTGATTTTTCCAAAAACCCAAAACAATAAAGATTAGAAGTATAAAGCCCAAAAACTCTTTTTAAAACTCTTTTAAAACACTTCAGAAACTGCAATTTTTCTCTTGTAAAAACCTTAGCCAAAATCCCAAATGAATGGGGTTTATATAGGCCAAAACAGAAAACTAGCCGTTAGGCTGATGTGGCATTTTTGACAGCCACCGGTCGACCGGCCCGGTCGACCGCCAACGGTCGAAATTATGACCGTTGGGAGATTCGGTCGACTGCCAGTCGACCGACCAACAGAAGGAAACACAGTTTCCTTCTATCGGTCGACCGACCCAGTCGACCGACAAGATACAGAGAGCAGACTCTCTATATCGGTCGACTGGGTCCGTGTCCCGGTCGACCGACGGACATGCACAGCCTGTGCATGTCCCGGCAGAGCAGCCGGTCGACTGCCGGTCGACCGGTCTGCCTGGAAAACTGTTTTTCTGGGCAGATTTTGAGATAGAAAATTTTGTAAAAAATATTTTAACACTTGTAAAAATTCCACAAAAATATGTTTTATCATTTTACTTGATAACTAAACTTGTGATAAAAATTTCAAGACATATATCAAACATATCAATTCATTTTTGTGTCTTGCCAATTTTATCAAAAATAAAACTTGTATTTTTATCAAACTAGATTTTTCCAAAACATGAATAGGAATGTCAAAATAAGTTTGTCTATAAGTTAAGCATGTATGTATAACTAGAAAACATCTACTATACATATTAATCATGAAAACTTGTTTTGAACAAACTATTCATGAAATCAATATCAAAAACCAACCCATGTGTATTTTGTGCACTTGAGCATATCAACTAAACTAAGCTTTACAAATGGATCTACAAGTCACTAAACTAAACCTATGGATACCTAAGTCTTCTTGACGATCTTCATCTTCAAGTAGACTAGCTCCCAAACGCGATCCACCGAGTGCAAAGGTATGATCTTTAAGCTTTGGCACCGGAATCACCATGATAAGCTTCCAAACATCTTGTTGAAGCTAATCACCAACACTAATAACCTGCTAATGATCTGAAACTTAGAAACACAAGATTATTAGTAAACATAACTACATGAGTGAGTCATCATCAAAACTAGAGTGGAAGGCCTTTGGGCCAACATTTAGTTGATCTCCCAGTCTCGGTATCTCCTCCTCCTTATTCTTATTGATTCTGTTATCTCTGTATTCTGCAATCGACTTTTATTCTATTCTGATTATTCATGGAATATTATATCATGCGTAAAAATTTAAATGTAATCTTGCAGTGATCTTATCATCTTCATTGTTGATTTATATAACTTGTTCATGTTAGTTTAGACTTAATGTGTATACATGGAGTATTTTTCTCGCGTATATACATTATTGACTCTCATCTTGTTTCCACTTTAGTGTATTTTAAAAAGTGGGACATGGCACTATCATAATTGATCTTCAATAGATCCTGATAAATCCCTAAGTCATCGAACAATCCTTGACGTCAAATTGCCTCCTTCACAGTCTCCATCATGGCTATATACTCAGTCTCCGTAATAGACAATACGACAGAAGACTGTAGAATAGAGTGATTTCTTCAGCTTGCATTCCATATTTTTCTTTTCTGCAGTCTTGAATCCCGTCGGCTGAGACATGTAGATCTCTTATTCAAGATCACCATGGAGAAAGGCTGTCTTCACATCGAGCTGATCAAACTCTAAATCGTACTGTGCCACCAGTGCCAACAAATTTTGAATAGATGAGTGTTCACAACAAGTGAGAATATCTCATTGTAGTCAATGCCTTCTCGATGCGAGTAGCTTTTAGCTACCAATCTGGCCTTATAGCATACGATACCACTATCTAGAGATTCATGTTTCTTTGCGAATACCTACTTACAACTGATCACCTTCTTTCCCTTAGAAAACTCTTACAACTCCAAAGTGTCGTTCTTATGTAGAGAATTCATCTCTTCTATCACGACATCCTTCCAAATCTTGGAATCTGAACTGTTTTCAACTTTCCTCTATGAAGAGGGGATCACCTCTTCAATGACTCGGAGAGTGTAGGCCACGATTATATTAATAGTAAGCCAACTGGGCTTACGTGTATTTCTCTGGGCTTTTTCAACCATAATGGATTTTTGAGTATAACCCATAGCCTATCCTTGATTCTCATCATCCTGATCGGATACATGATCACCACCTTATGTCACCTCAGATATAATCTCAAAAGATATTTTTCTATCTGGAGGTGATAGAGTAGCATCACTCTCCACTTTCTGTGATATCCTGCTGGTTTTCTCACTCTCCACTTGCTGAGAGAGTTCGTAAGCTTCACCATTGAAGCCTTGTCAAACATGATATCCCTGTTAAAATGAACTTCTTGTTCTTTGAATCCTTGTAGCCTTTTACACCTTTTTTGAATCCTATGAACACTCATTTTCTCGCTCTCGAACCCAACTTGTCTTTCTTGACATGATACTAGGCCGAACAACAAAATGCTCGAAGCGAGTTATAATCGTCTACAATAATCATCTATAAAAGACACAAAGTAGTGGTTACCTCGAATAAATGCCGTCTTGGTAGGTCCCCAAATATGTGTGTGAACATGGTCAAGAATCCTCTCAGTGCAATGAATCGCAATACCGAATTTCACCTCAGTCTTCTTACTGATGAGGCAATGTTCACAAATTCCAACTTGCAGGTCTTAGCAACTTGTAACAAACCTTACTTTGCTAGAGCTTGCAAAGACTTTTGCCTGTATGTTTGAGCCTCATATGTTAAAGTTCTGTATAATCATCATCTGAACTAATAGAAGTTGCCACTTGCACTGTAACCGTACTACCCTTCAAATAGTATATGTCATTGCGTAGGACGCCCTTTAATATTACCATCGAGCCTCTAATCATCTTGAGAATACTATCTCTAACAGATATCTCAAGACCCAATGCTTTCAAGATATCAACAGAGATAAAAGTTTTCTTCAATTGAAGTACATATCTCACTTCTCTCAGTTCTCGCACTATCCCATCAGACATCTTAATAAGGATTGAATACATTTCTTCCATGTTACACGGACAATCATTACCCATAACAACAAAACCACCATCTAGCTTCTCAAAACTAAAAAAAATCAATCTTTATTAGGACATACGTGATAGGTAGCACCTATATCTAATAACCACTCAGAATCACCTGAGTAGCCTATAGTAGGAGTAGTAACTTAGAACATGAATACCATTGAGTCTGACTCTGATCCACATGCCTGTGAAGTATCACCAGCTTGTGTACTAACCACCTGGGCTAGATTTACCTCAGGCTTCGACTCCTTCTTCTTATCTTTGATCCTTAGGCAATCAACCTTTCAGTGTCCTAATTCTTTGCAGAAGGCATACTGGTTCTTCTTTAGATCTCTGAAACAGACTCTGGACTTTGACTACCATAATCACTTTTACCCTTCCGACTGAAACTCCTGACTCTTATGTTAACGCTTCTGTCGATGTACTATTGGAAGAATCTTTATCCTTCCTTCTCAATTCATGATTTATAAGAGTAGAAGAAACTTCATTATAGCCAAGGGATTGTTTACCGTTGATTAGAGTGAGGATGAATGTCTCATAATCCTCGTCAGGAAGAGAACTAAACAAAATCAATGAATAATTATCCTCCTCTTCGATCACCATATCCACATTTGACTAAATCTACAAGAAGCTTCATGTAGTTATTCATATGTTCAACTATCGAGATACCTTCTTCAATTAGAAGCGATAAAGCCTTCTTTTCAGGTTCTCTACGCTCTTTCTTAAGTACTTGCTTTCAAGGATCTTCCATATCTTCTTCGCTTAAGACTCGGTCATCACATGATACTTTACATCTTCTATTAAACATGATCTTATGGGCCACATGCTGCCTTATTCATCTTGTCCCAGTCTTTTTCAAAAGTCTCCTCTGATCTTTTCTCCAAAAGTAGACCATCTTTGAGGTTTGATGCCATCTACACATCCATCACCTCGCATCTCCACATGTTAAAATTGTTCGTTTCGTCAAAATTCACCACGTCGTTCTTTGTTGGATAATGATTCATGGTTTTCACCATAGATTGACTATTCATGGCCATCTTTTCCAGCAATTCCAACAAAACAAATGCAGAAAATAATTAGTGAAAATAAATCCAAATAAATAAAGATTGGATCTTTACCTCCAAAAGAAACCGTCGAACAGTTTCCAAAGAGATTTGCTCCACCCGGACAAAAACTCCCCGTCATTTACTTGGAAGGCTTTGATACCACTTATTGGGCAGGCTTTGATACCACTTATTGGGTACCTGCAGGAGATCTAAGTGCATATGCCAGAGTATGCTGCAGAACAGTCACCAAATGGTAAGAACAAATAGAGAGAAATATATGCAGAAAAAATGCAGATATAATGAGGTTCGACAATTGCATATGTCCTAACGACAGAAGGGGAGAGAGTTTTTATTAATCAATCAGTTACAAGATAAACTAGTTTGGGATAATACCCCTTTTTATATAGCCGAGAGTCTACTAAGAAAAGTAAACCAACATGTCCGAATTCAGATCAGAAATGAATTCAGAATCCAAATAGAAAACAACATAGAACTGATATGCGGTCGACTGGATGGTCGACCGCTAGTCGCGCAGAGTGCAAAACAACTCCCAGGTTGGTCAACTGATTATCTTTTACTGTTGTTGCTTCATTTAGGCGGTCGACTGGGTGATCGATCACTACAACACTTTTCTTCTCTTGTGCATGTCTGCGCATGACTGGTCGACTGATAGGTCAACTGACCCTCTGTCTTTAGCTCTGCTCTGGTCTTCAAGTAAGTCTTGGGCACGCCATTGACCTCTAACATTTGTTCTATCTTCTCTAATGAGTTAAAAAGCTCTGCCAATAATATTTTACACTATCTCCTCACATGTCATATATTTTTTCAATTATATTAGACATTATCAACAATATTAGTGTTGGATGAAAACATCAGAAGATATTACATACCTTGACTCATCCTTTAACACTGTGAAAACTATCACAGATTTAAAAAGTGATTAGCTTCAATAACAGGGGCAAGGGCAACGCATGTTTTTCTCCTTAATTAATTAATTATGTTCCCCTTTTTTTGGGACATGCACCATCCTGGAGCTTTACTTATAATAAATCAACTTCTGACTTAAATATCTCATTCATTTAGAATGCGAATTAAATATGTGAATATATCACGCTCATAGCCAATAGAAGGAGAACACATCCAATCATCTCCCGCGCATTCCGAGTAGTGAGTCTCGCTTAAAATTCAGTTAAAATTTTTTCAAAAACTTACTTGGTTAATTCCAAGTTTGCAACACATATGTCTTGTGACTGTTATTGTATCTGTGGAAAATTGCGGTGTGACGATATTGGAGATTGTTTGTGTGTGTCCTTGATGATCGAAGTGCAAACACTGACAGTAGTGTGGCTCCGTGATATTGTTCATATGTCTTGTACTAAAAACTCTGTTTTGGTATCAGTATTAGTCATAGTATTTTGGTATCATAATCGACAACATCTGTTATTTATCAGTGTTTCATCTTAATGTATTAGAAATATTAAATATTATTTCAGTTATATCAGACAATATCAGCAATATTTCTGTCAGATGAAATCATCAGACGATATTACAAACCTTGACTTCAACATTGGGCGTGTTTGGTTGCAAGGAAGTGGGCGGAAGTAAGGAAATGGGGAAACATAATTGCTCACTTCCCCATCTATCCAAACACCGGAAAAGGAAAATAAGAAAACCCTTTTTCTCTTTTACATAACCATTTTCTCACTTTCAGAGTGTTACAGTTAATTTTATGGTCATGTAAATCTCATTAGTAATAAATTGTAGCACAAAACGGTTAATTTTTTGATCATGTAAATCTCACTTGTATTTTAATTACAGTACATTTTTTATTTTTCTTAATTAATTTTTATTTTAATATTATTTGCGGTCAACTTTGTGTTAACTTTTTCATTTTCACTTCCATATTACTATCCAAACACTGAAAAAGACATAATATTTTTTAAACTACACTTCCTAATAATATTCAAACACTAAAAAACTTACTAGTTAATTTACAAGAACTACTACTGCTTCCTCATTTCTTTCCTCACTTTCACCTTTAATCAAATAGGCCCACTGAGAAAACTATCACAGGTTGAAAAAAATGATCAGCTTCAATAATAGGGGCGAGTGCAACACACGTTTTCCCCCTTGATTAATTAATTGTGTTCCTCTTTTATTTTATTTGGAACACGAAACTTCCTGGAGCTTTACTTATAATAATTGTGAACTCCTCTGATTTCAATGATCGAGACAAAAGAACTTTGTGGAAGAGAGGAGAAAGAAAACTTTGTATTGATCTTGAAGGAGAAAAACAGAATACAAGCTCTCTCAAATACAATGCCCCTTTTATAGTGTATAGAGTATACAAGATGTCCTAATACTAGAATGCTGACCTGGAAGTAGCTGAGCTGGATCTCTCTTTTCCTCCAACACCCCCCCTCAAGCTGGAATGTGGTGAGAACAGGCCAAGCTTGTGTAGTAGGAACCAATGCTGATTGGATGGAAGGATTTTGGTGAAGACATCAGCTAACTGGTGAGTAGTTGGAAGATAGCTTAGTTGCAGCAAACTTTCCATAACTTTGTCCCTTGTGAAATGACAATCAATTTCGATGTGCTTGGTCCGTTCATGGAAGATAGGATTCTTGGCAATATGCAAGGCACTTTGGTTATCACAATACAAGGTGACTGGGGTAATATGTTTGATCTGCAACTCATCAAGGAGTCTGACTAGCCAGGTGACTTCTGAAGCAGCCTGGGACATGGCTCTGTATTCACTTTCAGCTGAAGACTTGGAGACAGTGCTTTGTTTCTTGCTCTTCCAGCTGACTGCTGATTTGCCCAACATCAATACATAACCAGTAATGGACCTCCTTGTGGAAGAACAGGCTGCCCAATCAGAATCTGAATATGCTTGTAAAACAACTTGATTAGAACCCTGAATAAGTAGGCCATGAGAAACAATACCTTTAATATTCAGAGTATGTTCAAGTTCCTGTAGAATAAATCAAACATCTCAGTCAGCTTTGTCAGGCCAGCTATATTTGTTTCTTTCTTTTTTTTTTAAAATCTCAATTTATACCTATGGTCAAGCAGAGAGAGGAGACTTTGTTGGTCGTCTTATAGCCAATTTGGAGAGGGAGAGGAAGAGGGAGAGGGAGGATGGCTCAGGCTGCTGTTTCTTTTGTGGTGGATAAGCTTGGCAATCTTATTCTCCAAGAAGTGATACTGCTGCAAGGAGTCCTTGAGCAAGTTGATCGCCTCCAACGAGAGCTGCAGCGAGTGCGCTGCTTCCTCAGAGACGCAGACTCCAAGAGAAAAACCGACGAAAGAGTGAAGAATTGGGTGAGGGAGATCCGAGACATCGCTCACCAAGCAGAAGACGCTGTAGACTTCTTCATGGTCGCAATGCACAAGCATCATCGGCGGACAGGCGTCACCGGCTTCATAACAAGGTACACTCACATCGCAACTCATTTGATAGCTCGCCGTAAGGCTAGCATGCAAATTACATGGATAGAGGCCAAAATCCGTGAGATTTCAGAGAGTAGAATCACCTATGGCATCACTAATTTGGATGAGACTGGGACGGAAGCAAGGCTGCCTTTTAGGAAGCCTGTTCTTCTTCCTCACGTTGACGACTCTGAGGTCGTTGCTTTTGACAACCACAAGACAGAATTAGTGAAACAGTTGCTCGATCCAGGCATGGCGAAGCGCTGCGTGATATCCATCGTGGGCATTGGGGGGCTGGGCAAGACCACTCTCGCTAGAAAAGTTTACAACTCGTTCGAAGTGAAGAGGGAATTCGATGTTCAAGTTTGGGTGACGGTGTCTCAGGACTACAACTCGACTGAGCTCTTGAGTAAGATCCTGCACAAGGTTAGGGGGTACAAGGAGGAGCTAGAGGAGGACGAGGTCATAGAGAAGGTGTATGAATCACTGAAAGGGACGAGATATTTGATTGTTATGGATGATGTGTGGAGAACGGGCGTGTGGGAGAAGATGCAGGAAGCTTTTCCAGACGAGAAGAACGGGAGCAGAGTCCTCATGACCACTCGTTTCTTGAACGTTGCAAGATTTGCCGATCCCATTACCCCGCCTTATGAGCTGCAACTTCTGAATGCCGAAGAAAGCTTGGAGCTGCTTCTCAAGAAGGCCTTGCCGAATCAAGATGTCCGGGCTTGCCCCGAGGAGCTGCAGGGCCTCGGCCGACAGTTCGCAAAGAAATGTGATGGCTTACCCCTTGCTCTTGTGGTAGTAGGAGGTCTTCTCTCTGTCAGAGGGAGAGAGTACAGTGCGTGGTTGAGAGTGTTGGAGACCATGAGTTGGCAAGTAGACGGAAAAGAGTGCATCGACATCCTAGCATTGAGCTACGACGACTTGCCGCACTATCTGAAGTCGTGCTTTCTCTATTTAGCTGCGTTTCCGGAGGACACTGAGATCAGTGCAGGCTCGCTGATAAAGTTGTGGATTGCCGAGGGTTTCATTCCGGAGCAGGGAAGGGGATCAAAGGAGGACGTGGCAGAAGACTGTTTAGAAGAACTGATTCAAAGATGCATGGTTCAGGTTGCCAGTAGAAAATCAAATGGTAGAAGTGTCAAGTCCTGCCGAGTTCACGATCTTCTGCGAGACCTCGCCGTGTCAGAAGCCAAGGAGGACGGATTTCTGGTGGTCTACAACAACCCAAATCAAGGTTCAACTTCAGCTCCAGGACGCCGTGCAGCTTTCCACAATCTTGATGACATTGAAGGTTTCGCCATTCCCAACTTACGCACTCTACTAGGCTTCAATCTCCAGAAACCTAATTTCCGTGCCTTTGAAGCTCGATTGAAGCTGTTGAGAGTGATTGATCTGAAGGGTGCACTTGGTATCTTTGCCGTGCCTGAAGCGATCAAAGAAATGTTCCTCCTACGATATCTGGGCTTGAGCGGCACCCGTATAGAAAGTCTTCCCTCATCCATAGGCTACCTCCAGAATCTTGAAACTCTTGATGTAACCAATACAAACATAAATAGCTTACCATCCAAACTATGGGAGATAAAGAAACTCAGGCATGTACTCATATCTAAACGTACCAGAGTTGAAGGACCACCACCGTCTGCCAACCTACTAAGCCTGCAGACACTAGGAATGGTTGGAATTCCTGCAACATGGGAAATGGGCATACCGATCCTGAACAGCCTAAGAAGACTGGGGCTACATTTTGGCACTGGAGAATTCGGTAAAATGCTATCAATGTTACTCACCAAGCTAGACCATCTTGTCTCCTTGACCGCAGTAGTATATGTCAAGCCCCGCGCTCCCAAAGGTCCTTCTTTCCTCCAAGATTTACCCGACACAGATTTGGAACCGGAGCCAACTATACCACCAGAGATCGATACAAGGAAATTTCCGTGTCACTATCACATTCAGTCTATGTGGTTGCACGGGCCCTGGTATAGTCCAACCTTAGCCACTCACCAATTCCCACCATACATCATCAAGCTCACATTATATGATTCCAAACTGGAACATGATCCTATGCCGACTCTGGAGAAGCTGCAAAACCTCAAGATTGTTAGATTGATGAAGAATTCGTACCTGGGAAAGAAGATGGTTTGTTCTGCGGGCGGGTTCCCTCAACTGCAACGACTTCAACTTTGCCATCTGAAGCAGCTGGAGGAATGGGTTGTGGAGGCTACGTCAATGCCTAAGTTGAGACATCTTCACATACAGGGTAGCAAACTGCAGATGCTTCCAGAACTGCAATGTGTGACCAGCCTTCAGGAGCTGGAGCTCGAGGACTTGCCACAAGTTTTCTGGGACAGGATTGCGGGGGGTACTGGGCAGGACCAGTATAAGATTCAACATGTACAGTCTGTTTCTATATACTGATGCAGCAGTAAAAGTGAGTCCTTCCTTCATGCTTTACCCTCTACTTTGATTATATATCAGTTACAACTCTGTTCCTGCAAATTGCAATGTGTCTCCAATATAACAAGAATGTGAAGAGTGTCGTTACTTGAGAAATCTAAGTTGCATAGCATTTTTAACTGTTTAGTTAGATCCCACAATATGTATGAAACTTAGCCAACAAAAAGTCCGTATCCAACATAGAAGGACCCTCATGTCCATCCATTTCCAACATCAACAAATGCATACTATTTATTCACCTGAAAAATCTACAACATCTTATATCCCCTCCTGACCGAAATCAATTGTTTTATGGATTGTTTTACTATTTTTTGTTCTTCATATGTGAATAACATCTCAGTACATATATCTGTGTGTGTAATGTACATATATTTAAAGAACACAAATAAATCGGTTGGGTTGTCATATCTGGATATTGAGTTCTCCTGTCTAATAACTTGTATGAATGTTGGAGTAGGACACTTGTTCCCGTGTCTGCAAATCGTCACATAGTTTTCTGCTTTTAGTGACAAATTACAGCTTAATACCTCATCACATTGTATTTTATCCTTGTGTTGATCAGTATCTCAATTTTACAACTGATTTATTAAATTAATATTTGCTACAACTTAAGTATCATTTCCTGGATAGCTTGGGTCAGTGAAATTAAATATGTGAATTTTATCATTTTATTTGAAGACTTAATTGCTTCTTAATTTTCCAGGTGCATTTGACCAAATGAATGCTTGCCTTCAGTGAAATGCTTCAAGGAGCACTTTTGACCGTGTTGGCACTTTTATCAGCAGGGAACATTCATGCTAGTGTTTCCCAAATGTGTTGTTTTTGAAGTTTAAATTTCTGAATTTGTAAACGTAGCGATTTTCAGTTGAGGATCCATACCTTGAACTTATTATGGCTATTCAAGCAGTCAATGTTTTTATTATTAACCGCAGTTTGCAGATGTATATTGATGTTCGTTGACTGTACTGTTTCTGAAATTTATGTTCCAGGAACTTTCAGTTGGCTGTAATTTTTTATTATGGTTTCCATAGATGAACTTAACATGGCTATATATTGTTTATGCTGGGATCGATACAGCTTAATGTTTTGCATTGTTCGCGCCTTACTTTACTATGCATATGGCTCTTTTACCTGCAGTTTGTTAAGTTGGGATCCCTGTGGAACAATAATTTCATTTCTGGGGGGTGTTGATTATTGCACAAGTGACAGTATATGGGTCTTTCAGTTTAATATCACATTCCCATTTGATGTTTCATAATGTGTTGCTGCTTTGTCTACAACTTGTCGTGATGATAGCCTACTAAACTAAACATGTATAAGTTGTTTGTAACAAGGTAAATGACAACTTTTACCTCCTCTGTGTTTAACTTTTCATAGCCACTCTCAATAGAGTGTCTGGCCAAGAAAAAACCTTCTCTTTCGCAATAGAACCTTTAGTCCCCGAGTTGTTGTGGCAGCAAATCCTGCATGCCACAGTTAAACATTACTGACCAGTAAGCCTGAGAGCCGTAACAACAAAACACATGCAAGCTTTCCAATGAGAATTATAATGCAAAAGAAAGAAAGGTTCTATGTACCAATGAATCTTTGTGCTACAATGCAGTTGCGGATGTGCAACGATAGTTCCTCCAGAAACAGTACGGTGCATCCTGGCCTATTTCCATAAAAACTACACCTTAAAAACTATAGGAGCGTTTTGACCTCTGGCTAGAGGAAAAAACCTCACCAGTTGAGAAACTAGTTCACTGCTACCAAACAGGACAGGTAACTAAGTGATAATTAAAGGATGCATCTCTTTGTTGCAATAAAACTAGTAAGCTACTATAAATGTGACCAAGTTTCATATAATGTGCATCTCTTTGAGCCGATTTTTTTCCAAAAAGGAAAATACATGGATAACTGAAATTTGGTGGTGCCGGCAAACTAAATGGAAACTGGTGCTAGGAAAAATCTAGGCACAAAAAAAAAAAAAAAAAATAGATTGGCTGCCAGTGAGGAATTAACTGCGCTCTAATCCTAAACACATACCTTCCTACATGAGGGGCTGACATACATTCACCTGGAAACTTATTGCAATGACATGTTCCAGATAACAAATATGCAAAACTAAACAAATGATGCTAGCACATGCAACAGGACTTGAGTATCTATAGGAAAATATGAATCAGAGGCGCAATATCCAAACTCACCTCAAAAACCACTGCAGACATCATAAACTTCTGTCAACTGTGATACCTGACCCTTTCTGGCCCGAACTTGTATTTCATGAGCATTGGGAGACATCTTTTATATTAACTAAATCAAGAAAAATGCTTTCAAATTAAGGTTTTCATTGTAGTATGTACCCGGTAAACTTAACATGATTGTTTTAAACCGCTGGGACATTGCACCAATCTAAACTGTAAAGAAACTTTATCCTCATTCCATCATCTTGTGACAAACTTAATTGGGGTTTTCTTAATAAAGAAAACCATTCAAGGTGTGTCCTCTTATGGTTTGAACATGCCCAATATGTTAAATCAACTGAAATTCCTTCTATTGTAAATCTCTGAGATTTACCCGAATAAGAAATAGGTGTATTAATTAAATTCAAATATCTTTTCCTTACATAGTAAAAGCTGGAGACAGTAGGGAGAGGAAACAGATAAATTTGAGAACTTAATTTCCAAAGAAACAAGTATTTTTCTCATGTTTATTCCGTATTGATCAAAAACTTAGTATAACTATCTCATCATAGCACTTTTATAGTTTTCAAATGCAAAAAAATAGATAAATTTATTGTATTTTGAGTCTTTCCTCTGCATCTGCTTGTGCAACTAGCTAGGCTAGGAGTGGACGACTTCTGGTATTTTCTTGGGATATTTCGTTAAAATCTTATTAAAGAAACGTGGGATAAATTTTGATCCTAAACTAAAAAACCAACTAACTGAAAAAAGGGTTGGAAAGAACGGCAGTAGCCAAAGTTCACTGATTCACATTGAACATAATCCAAAGGTGCACCAGAAATAGCTGAAGGTACATCCGGAGAACTTCAGGAGATTGCCAACAACCAAACAGATCAGCTTCAATTGCTGACACACGGTGGCATGAGTGATTAGTCTACGATTTTGTATCATTACATCGCATTTTCCTAACGATTTATAAATAAAATAACGCTTCTTACCTATGTTTTGGTCTATTTTGCAGATAATCAAGAGTCTAAGGGAAAAGGAGTAATAAGAGCCAAATTAAACCCAATTTCGAGTTATTAAATCTCAATTTTTGGAGGCCAAGTTAGAGAGCATCTAGAAGATGCATTGGATCCAGAAATACCAGGCAAATCTGACGAAAATTTAGAGCCAAATACCCAAATCCGAGACCATACAGAAGTTTCTCGAGACCTGGCAAAGACGTGGACCAAAACTAGGGACCAAGTCCCTGGAGTTGCTGCGAAACATGGCAATTTGCCACGTTTCTGTGGCTATATAGAGGATCCACGCATCGATCTTCAACGCATGGCCTTGTCTTCGTCTTTTAGAAGCTCTTTCTGCCTATAAATATCCCTGCATAGACCTGAAACGCGAGGAGATGGAGCGAGTAGACTAGAATTTCTCTCTTTTAGTTATAGAATAGGATTTTCTTCTTCTTTTCTTTTGTATTTTTTCTTTCTTCTTAAATCTTGTAGTAGGGATGAGTTGATTCTGGAGAGAGAGAGATATTGACGTAATAGAGAGTGACAATCTATGTAAATGTGTCTCCTTTCTCCTCTATTGTAATCTTCTCCATCTTCTACATTATACTTAACTAGTTTCTTTTTATGACAATCTAACTACTAATCACTAACTAGCTAACCACTTACTTGATAATCCACATGAATTTAATAACCTCTATTAGGCCTTGCTCTTGCAAGAGCCACTGATAGTTCATGATAATGGATTCTAACATTCAACATTCTAACATCTAATCACTAACAAGTCAACTTGCAATGTATTCTTTATTTCATGCTTAACTCTACTTAATTTTGATGATCTAATAGTAACTTGCACAATGTGTCGTTTGAATGTGAAGAACAATTTCATGTGCCATGCTTTGTAATGCTCCCGAAGAAACCAAGGACTAGTGATGGCTAAGGATCCATGTGAGGCAACTATCACTAAGAAGTTAGTATGTTAGTGAAACAATTAGTAGTTAGTAGACATGAACTTTTTTTCATCATTTTTCTTTTTTTCTTTACTTTATTTTAAAAAATTATTTTCAAAATCCTTTTATCATGTTTCTATCGATGTTTTCACCAACTTCTTAGTTCACCTTTGCTTTATCTTCTTCATAACAAGTTTCATCTTCTTTTCTATTTTTCTTTTAAAACTCACTTTCTAAATCACTTCACTTTCCATTTTACCTCTGCCTTTTTGATTTTGTTTTACCGATTCTACAACTACTTTCATATTGCTTTTTCTTCGCCGATTTTATCACCTTCTTCATCTATCACTTCTAGATTTTTTTTTCTTTTTCTTTCTTCAACGAAGAAGAACTTGTTAACATAACGTGTGAATGGACTGTTAATGTTTCTATATCCTCCCGTCTATATGAATTCGACCCATTGAGCCAATGCTATAACAAAAGTATCAAGGAAGCCAATGCACACCATGCTTTTCACTGATTTTCTAAAATACACGTTTTCATGCACGGTTTCACCCCGACCAAAAAAAATGGCGCCATCATCAGGGATGGGTGTAATATCCCATATTTAATAATACCATATAATTAATTTTAAATACTTACATGATTCTACCTATTATCTTATTATTATTAATTAATTTGATTTAGTATCATTATTGTTTATGACTTGAAGACTCTTATTGCTTATATTAGTTATTTTAAATTATTATTAATGGGTAGTATTATTATTTTCATTCTAACCCAATAAGCTCAGCACATTCTCCTTTTCCTTTTTGTTTTCTTTTCCTTTTTATACTAAGCCCACATGAGCCAAGCTCACTTCCTTATTTTCGTATTTTTTCTATTTTTCTTTAAGCCAAAAAATTAAGCCCGCAAGCCACTCTCTATTTTCTTATTCTTCATATTACTTATTTCTTTTAACTAAAGTCCAAATATAACTCATAACCCATTACCATTGAGACCTTACCCAAAACCCAAACCCAATTCTAATCCTAATTCAAATCCTATTTTCAAAATCATGACCTTAATAAATCCTAATCCTAACTACTAAATTAAGTAATCTAAATCTAACCAGAATTCAAGTTTCTAAATATCTAATAACCTATATAAAGACCCAAACTCCATTACTAGTTATCCTCTTTTATCCCTATAACCCATGATCCTATACACAATAGTATCAACTTCAATTTGAACCCATTTAGACCCAATACGCATCACCCAATAACTTACCTATATAATCTCATTTCACTAATCCTAAACCTAAACCTAATCATCTCCATCTTTCCTCCTTGGTAGCCGCCAACACCCCAAAGCCCCTTGGCGGCTCTCCCTCTCTCCCTGGCTCCTTTTTCTCCTTCCCCTACACGCGCGCACCACCAGCACCACCTTTCTCGTGGACACCACGCACTGTCGCGCCCAACAGCCCATGATCTCCGCTTGGTCCAGCACCCATTGGCTTGGCCGAAAATCGCACGACCCTTTGGGCGCGGTAACTCCCACAGCTAGTCTCCCTCTTCTGTGCTCTCCAGCAGATGCCCAACGACAGGCCCCTTTGCTGTCCCTCCTCCGTTGGCCAAGCTCCACGCAATGCTCAGCAACCCCAGCAGCCATGGCACAACTGTAATATCCCTAATCTAATAATACTGTATTTTTATTTTTCTACAAGTATTTATTTTATTTTACTAGTTATTTTAGTATTATTTGCTAACTTGATTTATTATCATTATTAGTATTAGTATTATGTATGACTTGTAGACTCATATTGCCTATATTTAATTATTGTAAATTATTAGTAATGGATAGTATTATTATTTTCATTCCAAGCCCAATAAGCTCAAGCCCATTATCCTTTTCATTTCATTTTATTTTCTTTTTATTCTAAGCCCACATGAGCTAAGCCCATATGCCCACTATCTATTTTCTTATTCTCCATATTTCTTACTTCTTTTAATTAAATCCCAAAACCCATTACTATGAGATTCTTACCCATTAACTCAAAACCCAATCCTAATCTAAATCCATAATCTAATTTAAATATATAATCATAATTCAAATTCCAATCTAAATTCTCATCCTAATCCTAACTTACTAAATTAAGCAATCTAAATCTAATTAGAATTCAAGTTTCTAAAATTCCTATTAATCTATATAAAGACTCTAAACTTCTTCTCTTTTTCTACCCCAAAAGAATCATGACCTAATTCTCTCCATCTCTTTCTTTCTCTTCTACCTCAATAGAAACCCTAATCCAACTCTTTTCACTTTCGTCTTTCTTTTCCTCTCATGAACAAAAGATCTTGAAGTGCAAATTGAGGAGCATGCTAGGGGATCAACAAAATCAAGTAAGTAATTTATTTTATCAAAAATTATTTTGATAGAAAAAGTTTATTAAAATTATGTTTATACTATGATCTCCATAAATATTTTTATACATTATAATCCAATCTAAAATCCCACTAAAAATTTGATGAAGATCAAATAATTTATATTTCCATACTTTTAAAGTTTTTATAAAGGATTTAAAAGAAAATTAAATAAAAAAATATTTTTCTTTGGCTCCTCTCGGCCAATGGCCGAGAGCCTGTGCCGCACAGACCCAGGTCTGGGTCTGTGCGGGCCTACCCGGGTGCACAGTGGGCTGGGCGGCCCACTGTGTACAGACAGTCTAAAAAAAAAAAAAAAAAAGAAAAAAGAAAACATGGGCCTGGGCTTGGGCAGTTGTTCTAAAAAAAAGAAAATAAAAGAAAATAAAATAAAAGAAAGGAAGAAAGAAATAGATAAAGAGAGAAAGATGAATTTGTATTTAGAATAATTAATTAAAAATATCAGAAAAAATGGAGAAAAATATAAATAATAGTTTATAATACTTCTACTTTCTATGACAAAAATCTTAATCTAATACCAACATAAAATCAACCACTTTAAAGCCATTTTCCTTACTTGTAAATTCAAACTCGTTAAATATTTTAAAGATTAAGCCTATTAAAAATCCAACAAAAATTAGAATTGGTTTAAATTAAATCTACTAAATTCATTAAACCTAAAGCATCATATCTCCAACTCCCAAACTAATTAACCAAGATTTAAACTCCTTAAAATATTCTTGTAAAAATCTAACAATTTCTATTGAATAATTCATGTAGATTTATCAAGGCCTTGTAATTTCAGTGCTCAGGACTTGGATGGATCTCAGGTGAGTGTATCACTTATTTGTTTTGTAAGTATTTCACTTCATTATTTTTTGAGTGTCTTGCTTCTTTGATTAAATTTTATTGTGAGTGTTTTCTCTTCCTTCTATAATTCTATTTTGTGAGTGTTTCCTCTTCCTTCTATAGTTCTATTTTGTGAGTGTTACTTCTTTGTTTTGTGAGTGTATCATGTTAATCTCACATTAAATATTAAGTGGCCCATTACCCTAATTAATTGGATTCCCTAATTATGGTTAACTGATATTATGTATGCCCAAATTAAAGTTACATTTGTATAAAGTTATTAAATAATCTTTTGTGGTATTAAGGGACCATGATGGGTGGTTTATCACAAGGGATTAATTGCAATTGTTGACCCTCATCTCTCCTCCTGAAAAGAAAACAACCCTCCCTCTTTCATTGTGAGTTCCATCATTATTGTGCTTGAGTTTGTGAAAAGAGAAGGAGACAGAGAGAAGAAGGGTTTGCAATTAGGGTTTGCAAGGATTAAAGAGAAGGACTGAGATCTTCTTCAACATATCTCCATCATTCCGCTAATGGCTTCAGGTATGTAATTTATGTGTATACTTATTTATGAGATTCTTCTTGAGATGTAATTGATTCTAGATCCTTGAAATTGATTCATGAAGTATTAAAGTTTTATTCTAACATTTGGTATCAGAACCTCGTTATAGAATCTTTGCATCTCAGAATTATGAACAATTCTTGTAGATCTAAAATTCAGAAATTAGGGTTTTTGATTAATTGTTTCAAAATGAAATTTTTGATCATTTAATTGTAGAATTTTAAGAGGATTTAATAGCCCTAATATTCTGTTCATATTCCTCTAATTGTGCAATTAATTGGGATCAAAATTTAGGAATTAGAAACCCTAATTTTTCCTAAATTTCTGGCTTCAGTCGATTAAACAGGAACTGCCATTTGATAACTGTTTCGTCGACTGTTAGTCGACTAGCCCATAACACTAGTCGACTAAGTCCTTTTCCAGAAAGTTAAGAACTCTCTGTTTCACTTCAGGAGTCGACTTGATATTTTGAGTAGTCGACTAATAATGGTATAGTCGACTTATTCCCTCACTATAGTCGACTAACAGGTTGACCCGAAAGTTGTTGGGTTCTCTGTTTCTCTATTAGTCGACTAACCTTTCTCTGATAGTCGACTTGCTTTACCTTAGTCGACTAACCTAAAATGTATAGTCGACTTGACTTGACCCTAGTCGACTGGGACTTCCACTATAGTCGACTTATTTTGTTCCAAGTCGACTAGTAGTTCCTTGACCAGTCGACTAATGTATATTTAATTCAATCATAATGTATGTTACACATTTAATGTTATGGTGAAAATATTGATTGATATTGGTCAAGTGTCAACATTGGAGTATTATGGAATAACTCAATTAAAGGATTAGAGAATATTATTAGTTAGTTTTATATTCATACGGTTTATTGATTTAGTAGTTACCAAAGTGACCTATATTAGTAAGCCTTATGAATATACAACTACATAAAAGATTTGTCAATAAGGGTGACATTAAGGTCAATAATATTCTCGATGGCGGTTCTAATTAGGAGATTGGGACTCGCCCAAAGGAGAGTCTTTTTCAAATAATTACGAACCGGGTAGGGTAGTGTAATTTATGCAACTTAGTGGTGTAGAATTGGATACCCAAAGGTAACATGACTTACTGTCTAAGTGGCATAAATTATATTAGACCTACATAGGTGATAAAAGGTCTCACCTATATAGAGTGAATGCTAGATATGCTTAGGTTTCGCCCAAAGGAGAAATCAAAGTGATATCAATAATTCATCTTCATAAAATTTAAAATTTTTGTATTGATTCGGGGCCTTAATGTGAGCTTGTCCTATTTTGTTTCAGTGAACGTTCCCACTTTCCTTCACTCTCATGCAACTAGCATTCCAGCCCTGGATGGTACAAACTTTTCTGAATGGTTTGAGCATGTCCAATTTACACTGGGTGTACTGGATCTTGACATGGCTCTACTAGTTGAGAAACCTGAGGAAGTCACTGCTGAAAGCACAGCAGATCAGGTTAGCCATGCCAAGGCCTGGGAAAGGTCGAACAGACTCAGTCTTATGTTCATAAAGATGACCATTGCCAACAATATCAAGACTTCACTCCCTCAAACTACTAATGCATCAGAACTTTTAACTGCTGTAAAAGACCGGTTTAAATCTGCTGATAAGTCATTAGCTGGCACCCTTATGGCTGAACTAACTACCATGAAATATGATGGTAGTAGAGGAGTCCAACAACACATTCTTAATATGACTGATAAAGCTGGCAAGTTAGGAACACTGGGAATGAAAGTGGATGAATCCTTCTTGGTACAGTTCATCCTCAACTCACTTCCTCCTCAGTTCGGACCATTCAAGATTCACTATAATACTCATAAGGATAAGTGAAATCTGAATGAGCTGACTGGTATGTGTGTTCAAGAGGAAGTGAGACTGAGGCAAGAAGGACATCACTCGGTGTTGGCAGTATCTCAAGGAGCTATCCATAAGAAGGGAAAGTATGGAAGAGGTAAGAGGTTTCCACCAAAGAAAGGAAATGAACCTGGGGAAAGTAGCCAGGGTCATGGAAGGACTTTCACTGTCAAATGCTACTTTTGTGGCAGAAAAGGACATGTGAAGAAGGATTGCAACAAGAGAAAGGCTTGGTTCGAAAAGAAAGGTATGAATCTTTCTTTTGTATGTTATGAATCAAATCTTACTGAAGTTCCTTCTAATACTTGGTGGATTGACTCTGGAGCCACAACTCACATAACTAATTCAATGCATGGATTCCTTACAACCAGGAAACCGAAGGAAAGTGAAAGATTTGTCTTTATGGGGAACTGTCTCAAAGTGGAGGTCGAGTATGTTGGAACTTATCGACTACTCTTAGAGACGGGTCATCAGATGGATCTTGTTGACACTTTTTATGTACCTTCGATTTCTAGGAATTTAATGTCATTATCCAAATTAGATGTTGTTGGATATTCAGTTTTATTCAGTTGTGGAAAACTCAATTTAATGTTTAATTCAATGTCGGTTGGACATGAAATTTTATGTGATGGTTTATATAAAATTTCCTTGAATGATGAGTTTGCACAATCTCTTTTAACCCTGCATTCAAATGTTGGTTCTAAATGTGGCTTAATTAATGAAAAATCCTCTATCTTGTGGCATAGACGACTGGGACATATCTCCAGGGATAGAATTGAAAGATTAGTAAAGAATGGGATTTTGGATAACCTAGACTTCACTGATTTTGGTGTTTGTGTGGATTGCATAAAAGGAAAGCAAACCAAACACACCAAGAAAGGTGCCACAAGAAGTAAAGAGCTTCTTGAGATTATTCATACAGATATTTGCAAACCACTCTCTATTCCATGTTTTACGGAAGAGAGATACTTCATTACCTTTATAGATGATCTGTCTCGTTATGGTTATGTATATCTAATTCATGAAAAGTCTCAGGCTGTTGACATCCTTGAGGTGTTCATTACAGAAGTCGAGAGACAATTAGATAGAAAAGTTAAAATCATAAGATCAGATCGAGGTGGTGAGTTTTATGGAAGATATGATGAGTCAGGACAAAATCCTGGCCCATTTGCCAAATTTTTAGAAAAGCATGGTATTTGTGCTCAATACACAATGCCAGGTACGCCTCAGCAGAATGGTGTTGCTGAAAGGCGAAACCGAACACTTATGGATATGGTTAGGAGCATGATGAGCTTCTCTAATGTACCTAATTCATTGTGGAATGAAGCCTTAAAGACTGCTATGTATATCTTGAATAGGGTTCCTAATAAAGCAGTCCCAACAACTCCTTTCGAGTTGTGGACTGGTAGGAAACCTAGTTTAAGACATTTACATGTTTGGGGTTGTCCAGCAGAGGCTAGAATATATAGTCCACAAGAAAAAAAATTAGACTCAAGGACCATATCTGGGTATTTCATTGGTTATCCAGATAAGTCTAAAGGGTACAAATTTTATTGTCCTAACCATAGTACAAGAATTGTTGAAACTGGTAATGCCAGATTCCTTGAGAATGGCGAAATTAGTGGGAATGATGAACCAAGAAAGGTAGATCTTGAAGTGATAAGGGTAAATATCCCAATACCCTTTACTTCAAGAGAAATTATTGTCCCTCAGCTTGATCATCAAGCTGAGATACCAGAACAACATAATGATATTGGTTCACCACTTCATGAGGATATCGCCATTGAAAATGTTGTAGAACCACCACAACCGGCAGCTTTGAGGAGATCTCAAAGGGAAAGAAGATCTGCCATTTCAGATGATTATGTGGTGTATCTACATGAATCTGATTTTGATATTGGGATTAATAAAGATCCAGTTTCATTTTCACAAGCCATAGAAAGCAATGATTCTAGTAAATGGATTGATGCTATGAATGAAGAGTTGAAATCTATGGACCAAAACAAAGTCTGGGATCTCGTCGAATTGCCTAATAACTGTAAGAAAGTCGGGTGTAAATGGGTCTTTAAGACCAAGCGCGACTCCAAAGGCAATATCGAACGATATAAGGCCAGACTTGTGGCTAAAGGTTTCACTCAGAAAGAAGGCATTGATTATAAAGAAAACTTCTCTTCAGTATCAAAGAAGGACTCTTTTAGAATCATCATGGCCCTTGTAGCTCATTATGACTTAGAGTTACATCAAATGGATGTGAAAACAGCTTTTCTGAATGGAAATTTGGATGAGAAAATTTACATGGAGCAACCTGAAGGGTTCGCAAAGAAAGGACAAGAACACTTGGCTTGCAAATTACAAAAATCCATCTACGGACTGAAACAAGCTTCTAGGCAATGATATATAAAGTTTAATGATACCATTACCTCTTTCGGATTTACAGAAAACACTGTTGATCAGTGTATATATCTGAAGATCAGTGGGAGCAAGTTTATCTTTTTGGTTCTGTATGTGGATGATATCTTGTTAGCCAGTAGTGATATTGGTTTGCTGTATGAAACTAAAGACTATCTTACCAAGAACTTTAAGATGGTTGATATGGGTGAGGCAGCTTATGTCATTGGCATAGAGATCTTCAGGGATAGATCTCGAGGATTGCTAGGACTGTCTCAGAAAGGTTATATCAATCGAGTCTTGGAAAGATTTCATATGGAATTATGTTCAGCCAGTTGTGCACCCATTATGAAGGGTGACAAATTAAGTGGGAGCCAGTGTCCTAGAAATGACTTAGAAAAGGGTCAAATGCAGAAAGTTCCGCATGCGTTAGCTGTTGGGAGCTTGATGTATGCACATACTTGTACCAGGCCAGATATCAGTTTTGCTGTTGGGATGTTAGGAAGATACCAGAGTAATCCAGGAATGGAGCACTGGAAATTGGCAAAGAAAGTAATGCGGTATCTTCAAGGGACGAAGGATCATATGCTCACATATAGGAGATCAGATCAGTTGGAAGTGATCGGCTATTCGGACTCAGATTTTGCTGGTTGCCCAGATAGCAGGAAGTCTACCTCAGGCTTTATTTTCATGCTGGCAGGTGGGGCAATCTCGTGGAAGAGTGTAAAGCAGTCTATCACTGCTTCATCCACGATGGAGGCTGAGTTCATAGCTTGTTTTGAGGCCACGAATCATGCATTATGGTTACGTAATTTTATCTCAGCACTTGGTGTAGTTGATTCTATTGCCAGGCCGCTGAAGATATTTTGTGACAATACAGCAGCCGTTTTCTTCTCTAAGAATGGAAAGTACTCTAGTGGTTCCAGACACATGGAACTTAAGTACTTGGTGGTTAGAGAAAGAGTTGAGAAACAAAATGTGTCTATTGAGAATATAAGTACCACTTTAATGGTTGTTGATCCATTGACCAAGGGATTACCTCCAAAGACATTCAAAGAACATGTTATTAGAATGGGTCTTTTGAGTAATCTGTAATGTATGTTTTGGTACTTATGTAATTGACACTATTGCGCAATAAAAGTTTGTTTCTATATTTCCTGTTATCCAATTATGTGTGCACATATTATGTATGGATGTTTGTTAAACAGGAAATGTCTTGACAAGACAAATTACAGGGGTCATTTTGGTTATGGACTCAATTAGTAAGGGTTATCAATGTTGTGGTACGTAGAAGGGAGTATGACATAGATGTTGTATAACCGCTATGACTCACATTGGTGATCCAACCTAATTGCAGTATTACAGTATCTAATTATTTGGGCTTATTAGTGGTTGTTTTTAAAATTCGTGATCACGTGTCAAAGTTTTTCAGTATGGAATCCAATGGAGTCAAAATGTTTTGAAAATGAGTCTTTTATTTGTTTTCTAAAGTTTTTATCTTAATCGGCTAGTGGTCCAAGTGGGAGAATGTTAATCTAACATTAAATATTAAGTGGCCCACTATCCTAATTAATTGGATTCCCTAATTATGGTTAACTGATATTATGTATGCCCAAATTAAAGTTACATTTGTATAAAGTTATTAAATAATCTTTTGTGGTATTAAGGGACCATGATGGGTGGTTTTATCACAAGGGATTAATTGCAATTGTTGACCCTCATCTCTCCTCCTGAAAAGAAAACAACCCTCCCTCTTTCATTGTGAGTTCCATCATTATTGTGCTTGGGTTTGTGAAAAGAGAAGGAGACAGAGAGAAGAAGGGTTTGCAATTAGGGTTTGCAAGGATTAAAGAGAAGGACTGAGATCTTCAACATACCTCCATCATTCCGCTAATGGCTTCAGGTATGTAATTTATGTGTATAGTTATTTATGAGATTCTTCTTGAGATGTAATTGATTCTAGATCCTTGAAATTGATTCATGAAGTATTAAAGTTTTATTCTAACATATCATTTTTTGTTTAATTTGTGAGTGTTTGCTTTTATCTAAATTCTTTATTTTCGTTGTTTACATGTATGTATGTCTTGCTCTTATCATTTTATGTGATTTCCTTTTATATTTTATCAGCTTCATTACTTATATTCGTTCATAAGATATTTATGATTGTCCACTTCAATTATCTAGTTGATAGGAGGTTGTATCAATATCATTTCATGTACTGATAGTTTAGCGTTGTTGGCTTAGGTCTAGTTTTGATATACCTTTAGACTGTGACTTGACTCGATCTATCGATTGGATAGATTAAGGGCATAGTTGAGCATCAGATATATATGGATTTTGTATTTGGACGTGGAGATATTATAGATATATCATTTCATGAATAGATGATTACTGTTTCAGACTGGGACTAATTGTAAAGGAACTTGGACTATATACTAGATTGATCTTATGTTGGATTGGTTCAATATTGAGGTTTACTATCTATAGTTTATCTGAACAATTATCAGACTTAATATTCCTTACTTGGTGATAATTCAGTTAAGAATTTATTCAGATATTTGAGGACAGATGATATATTTCATATAGAGTACTTTCCAGACTTGTTATTCTTTCATTGGTAATAACTTAAGTGATGATTTATTTGGGTATTGATGATGGACTTGTTATGATGTTAGAGATCGGATTACTTGATGCTTGGATCAGTATATGGACTTAGTTGGAGTTTAAGTTGAACTTGGATTTATGTTATTTATATTGGATATTGATCAGTATTTAGATGTGACTGTTTTAGTTGGATTGTGATTTAGATTGATCTTGAGTTAGAGGTTATCTAGAATTTATATTCTTTACATTAAAGCCTGATCTGCATTAAGATAAGGTTGAGGTAGCTGGATTTATATTTGTGAGTATTTTGAGATTATATTTAGATCTTAGAATTGATAGTTTTACGAGTTGATATCTGAGTGGCATTATCAGTAGATTTGATTATTCTTCTTGATGATAAAATAGGTGAGAGTTTAGTTGGATATTCATGATTTAGTCTTGACTACTTCAGTTATTGGAGATAGAGTTATTATGAGAGTGATTTCATTGACATTGATGACTATATTACATGTTCGGAGTTTTATGGCAACTATTGATCGACTTTACTTATTGGTGACTTTGAGAGTGATGTATGGATGGTCTTGAGAATCTGAGTTTATAGTATACTTTGACCGGATTATTCTATTCATGACAGTAGGTCATTACTCATCCTGGATATCTTGATTCACCTGAGAAACTTGACTGACTATACTTGGTATCTACCTGATAACTATCTTGTCCATGTTACTTAATTGCTGGGAAAATATTATTACACGGTAACAACACCCGCATGTTATACTTGTTATATATTCCTGTTATACCGGTATCCTGTTCCTTGATATTATATAATCCTGTTATACTGGTATTCTGATTACATGTTGATATTGTTACCGTGACTACCACTGAGTTATCCCAGTGATTTAAATAACATGAACATTAAATAATCTTGATAAATTAAAACATGATAACAAACAACTTACACTGGGATTGGGGAGATTGATGGAGGAGACAGCGTCCGTATTTTGGGTGGACCTAGGATTTAGGTTGCGCAGCCGAAAGAGGGTTCCACTGCAGGGTTCCCGTGGGGTGACTGGCACCCCGTCATGTTTCTTGTTATACATGTTATACATGTACCTGTTCCTTTTTACATGTTCCTGACTACCTTGCGGTAGGTCCTGGTTCAGCGCCAGGAGTCTGGGCCGTGGTCCCGGGTATGCACGGGACCACCTAAAGCATGGACAATGTCTCCAACCGATTAGTTTCAATAACTGAGGACCTCGATTGGCATGTTGGTAGGCGTAGTATGGGATGTGTCTATTACGTGTGACAATTGGTGTTCGCTGACATAATTAATAATAAACTGTTGATGCTTTGTGACTGACCGTAATCACCTGATTGTATATCTATATATCATTATGATAGACCCATGATTGTAACCAGGACCAGATTTATGACCAGACTTGGATACCAGCCTAGTGACATGTGATAGGTTGCATATTTTGGCATCAGTGGCTTGCTTACTATTGTGACAGTTGTCTTCTATCTTTATTCATGTTGATTTTCAGTTATACTACAGTTCTGTTATTTATCTTATTATTCGGCTTCTTATATCTGCAGTTGTTCTTTCTATTATTTATGTACTGTTTATCTGCACGAGCTGTTCCCTTTACACACACACTCACCATGGTCGCGTTCTGACGACCCTGGATTTGCACGTCTAGATATTGGACGATTGTTCTAATGTGCAGGTGTTCGACGAGACTGTACGTCTTGCGAGGAACTGGACGCTCATTCTTCCGTTTCTGGTATCCTCATCTCTTTTATATTTCTGCCATCTTTGATTCTACCTTTATCGCTTTCAGCTGCCATCTTCTTGTCATTATTCATCTGCTATCATTGTGTAGTCTTATATGTATTATTGCAGTGACCATTGATTATTATTTTTCTGATTTATAGCTTGATCAGGTTACATTTAGGCTTAGCGTGTATACGTGGGGTATTTTCCTTACGTATATACGTCGCCGACTCTCGTCGCGCCACCTTTTCCGCGTATTTTGGGAAGCGGGGCGTGACAACAACACTCCCTTCTTCCTTCAACGCACGCAAGCCCAAGATCTCCACCACGACTCCACTAGCACCTAGCCTCCATCCTTGGCAGTACCCCATGGTCGGCCTGCACCCTTCCCCCATTGGCCGAGCAAGCACAACCCCAAGGCAAGCCAATACTAACCAAGTTCCCAACATTTTGGCCTTGAAACATCCCAAGTCCGAACCCCTCTTCCGTCTCTCCGTGGGTCGCTGTTGATCGCCGTCGGCGAGCGTGAACACACCCACGCCCTTCACGGCGAGATTTTCTATCCAACGACATCCTCCTTGACCCCCGACGCCTCCGCCAAAGTCTCCGTCGGCGCGCCGCAAATCGCCCCGAGGTTAGTGCATTTATAAGTGTAAGGGTAAACTTGTAATAATATGAAAGTGTAATTAAATGTGTATGGTTGTGTGCATGAGTGTGGATGTGGTATGCATGCATGTGTATGCATGTATTTATGCATGGATGTGTACATGTATATTGGTTTTAATTCATGCAAGTGTCTTGAATTTAATTGTGTTTTAATTAAATATATAGTATGTCATGAATTAAATGTGTATTAGATATTAATTGTATGGATGGGTAGTGTGTTAGTGTTTTAGGTGTGTCATGTAAGTGTGTGTGTATACTTGTATACGTATATATGTGAATGTGCACGTATGTGTTTGTATATCAATGTGTGTGATTGATTGCGTTTTACAGCGTTTCGGACTCACTCGGACGATCCGAACTTTCTAATGGGAGATTCGGGTTCGTGTCCGTTGTGGACCCGATACATAGGCGATTCGAAGACTAATCCATGGAATGATCCGTAGATCAGTACCGGTTCGTGCAGTGAAGACCAGACGACGATTCGGTTTCGAAACTGCATCATTTCATGTGAGTGTTTGTAACGCCCCGATCCTAAAGATACGGAGACGTTATGGCGACGTACATACGCAAGGAAAATGCCCCACGTATACACGCTAAGCCTAAAGTAACCTGAACAAGCTATAAATCTGACCCAAATCAATAATCAACGATCACTGCAATATACATATAAAGTCTAACACAATGATAGCAGATGAATAACAGAAAGAAAATGGCAGCTGAATGCGATAAAGATAGAATCAGAAAATAATAGGAATATAAGAAGGATGAGAATACCAGAATCAAAGAGAGACTCAAGCTCCTCGCAATATGTATAGTCTCATCGAACACCTGCACAACATAAACAAACCGTCCAATCTGGACATGCAAATCCAGGGTCGTCAGAACACGACCTGGTGAGTGTGTGTGTAAAGGGAAAAGCTCGTGCAGATAAACAGTGCATAAATAATAATAACAGATAACTGAAAGCACTAAATAACATGATAAACACTGAATAACAACATGTATGTAGAACAAGGTAACTAACATAACTGTAAACAACAACTGACGTTATGGTGTGTAACCTAGCATGTCTCTAGTTTGATATACAATCCGATCATGGTTATAGTTATATGTCTATCACAGTCAGGTGATTACGGTTAGTCACAATACATTAACAGTTTATTATTAATTATGTCAGCGAACACCAATTGACGTATGCAGTAGACGCATCCCATACTATGCCTACCACATGTGTCAATCAGGGTCCTACTTTATTGAAATTAATAGAAGAGACTTTGTTCATACTTTAGGTGGGTTCCGTACATACCCGGAACCACGGCCTCAGTTTCCTGGCGCTGAACCAGGCCGTACCGCTAGGTACTCAGTAACAGTAACAGTAATCTCACTGTGAAAACAGTGGAACAGTAACAGTACAGATGGGATGCCAGTCTTCCCCCAGGAACCCTGCAGTGGAACCCTCAGTCGGCTGCGCAACCTGTATCCTAGGTCCACCCAAAATACAGACGCTGTCTCCTCCATCAATTTCCCTAATTCCGGTGTAAGTTGTCAATTTATATTATTATTTATTCAATTCAGTTAAATCAGTCAATGTCCATATTACCTAGAGTTCTGGGACGACATGGTGACGATAACAGTACAATACAGTAACAATGATCGTATACACGGTAAACAATATCAGTAACAGTAACAGTAATAGTAACCGTATATACGATGAACAATAGGACTGTACAGTGTTACGATCAACGATACTTTCCCAGTAACTTTCAGTATCATGAACAATATATTTATCAGGTAGGTATTATGTATAATCAGTCACGTTACTTAAATGAACATGATATTTATTCAGAATCAGTATTATAATCTTTTAGGTTTATTCATTATGCTTCTAGTATGTGAACATGACTAATAATTGACATGCATGAACAGTAATTAAATATGAACACTATTCAAACATAAAATAACGTCTATTAAAACAAGTTAAAAGCACTCATATGAAATAATATTGAAACACTCAATGAGAAAATAAAGAACACTCACCTGAGATCGTCACGGGTCCGAATATAGAAGTGGCAAATCAACTCGTTAATCTACATTCAATTTAAATAATAATTATAAGAAATATTTTAATTTTGATCCATTCTAAGTGATATGACTATAAAAAATAATTTTACAGAGTCACATTTCAGTTTCTAATTTTATAGGAATTTTTCTGGAATTTTTTTCTGATTTTTTTCTAGATTTTTCTGAATTAATTTAAGCGTAAAATCAATTAATAATCATAACGGGTCTGTTTTTGTATTTGGGTTGGGTTAAAAATGAATTAGAAAACTAAATATTTGGGCTAAACTGTAACTGGGCTTCTGAAATTGGGCTTCTGAATTAATTTCTATTTATTCCTTTTCCTTTTCTTTTCTGTTTTATAGGTTCTGGCCTGGCCCAATTAACCAGGCCCACTTCTTTTTCTTTTTCAATTCTTTCTTTTCTTTTATTTCTTTCAGGCTGGGCCAATAACGGCCCAGCTCCCCTTTTTCATTTTTCTTTTTTTTTTCTTTTTTTTTCTGGACCTGGGCCAGTAATCCAGGCCCGGATTCTTCTTCTTATTTTTTTTTCTTTTTTCTTTTTTTTTCTCCTGTAGGCTTGGGCCAGAGGCAGCCCACTCCTCTTTTTCTTTTCTTTTATTTCACTGGGCCTGGGCCATTTGCGGCCCAGTTCCTTTTTTTTCCTTTCTTTTTTTTTTTTAGACCAGGCCAATGGATGAGCCCAGTTCCACTTTTTTTCATTCTTTTTTTTTTCCTTTTCCTTATTTCTTTCTTTTGGGCTGGGCCAGTCACGGCCCAGTCTCTGTTTTTCTTTTTCTTTTTTCTTTCTTTTTTTTTCTTTTCCTGGGCCTGGGCTATACCAGGCCCTTTCTTTCTTTCTTTCTTTCTTTCTTTTTCTTTTGGGCGGCCAATTTCGGACGGATTGCTGCTGCTCTCGGCTACGGCCGAGAGCAGCACAAATTACTTTTTTATATATATATATATAAATTTGTATATATGTATATATATCTATGTGTGTATGTATCTTCTAAAAATTTCTATTAATGTATTATTTTATTACCCAATTTATTTTATTATTTTATTGGATAAATCTTTTAGTTTCATAAAGAAGGAATTTTAAATCATGATATGTTACCAATTCTAATTCATATAAATTGATTTAGATCTAGGGGAGATCTAGGTTTTATAACAAGAATAAAGTTTTAATCATGCAGTAGAATTAAATAGGTTAATTCATAACAATTGAATTTTTTTTACTTACTTAGATTTTGCTTGCTCCTCAATCTCCAACTGCTTCTCAACCTCCAAGCGGTTCTTCCGTCACGATCACGATCAGTTCCAAGAACGGTGAAGGGATGAGGATGAATGATGGATTTGGATTTCTTTCACTGTCGTTCTTTCTTTTTTTTTTTTTTTTTTTGACGGAGGCAGGAGAAGAAAGTTAGGATAAGATCTTTTAGGATTTTTAGCAATCAGTTAGTTAGGATAAAATCCAAGTTGTTAAGATAAGATATCTCTAAAGATCTCTTGAGATCTTTCAGTTAGAGATTTGAATTTTTAATTTGACTTTAGAATTGTTTAAATAAATTTATCTCTCCTATTTAACTACACGCCAATGTGGCATTATGGTTTAGGCATTAGAATTTGGTACAAAGGAACATGAGTTCAAAACTCGGAATAAACAATTTAAACATATATTTATATTTTATAATTATTATTACTATATTTTGTTTAACCTATTTATATTTATTTATTTTATTTTACTTTATTTTTGGATATGAATAAATGGGTTATGGTTTATTAAATAATTAGATCATGGGTAGATGGATTGGAAAAGAAGATCAATTGAGAATAATACCAACCATAACATAATAATAATAATGCTAATCATAATGTATAAAATATAATACATATATATACTTGTATAATTGCAATTCAAAAACATATGCACTTAAATATATGTATACACATATATTTATACACCTGTATAAAATAAATTAATCAATAATAATAATTAATTTTGCATAAAATTAATAAGAGTAGAAATACAATATTATTAGTTAGGGGATATTACAGTGTTCTTTCCCCCCTTCAATTAAATAAGAATTTTGTGATAAATGATTTGATATATATATATATATATATATATATATATATATATATATATATATATATGCTACTTGCTTTATTTCATTTGACCATCTGCTTTATTTTACTTGTATGAGTACCTGTATCATTTCATGCGATCACTTACCTGTATTCCTTCATGCGGCCTAGGTGAGTGATCATCCTATTTAGTTAGTTCATATGAGTTTTGTTAGTATCATTGCATGTGTTAAGGATTATTTACTTTTAATTATAGGCCACTTGTCGTACATCTTAGACTGTGACTTGGATTGTTCTTGAGATTGACTTTCCTCATATTTGTTGATTTAGTTGAAGTATTATCGGACATTTAATTGATGATATTATAGATGAGAATTCATTTAGACAATAAATATGCATTAAATAATATGTTACCTTAAGATTGAGTTATCTTGATGCTTGGATTTATATATGAACCTAGAGTTCGACTTGAGATTTACATGGGATCTTAATTTATATTTAGATGAGATCATTAATAGTTGGATTCTGATCATATGGGAGAATACATTACCTTGATTTTTGATCTACTATTGGATTAATAGTTGCAAGTATTTTATTTGGATATATTCACTGATAAATCATCTGAGTAATGATGTTTATTGATATCGAGGTTTGAGTATAGAGACTTTCTAGATTTTATGTAGCTTGAGGATGTCCCACTCATTAGTTATCATCTTGATTTGGATTGGAATTATTTGTGATGTAACTTAGAGTATAATCAGATTTAAATCTTGGATATGATTGGTTCATAGTGGTATTTATATGAGTGGATATCTGGCTGATATTATCAGCATGTCTAATTATTCTTATTGATGGTAAAATATGTGAAAGTTCAGTCAGACATTGATGATTGATTAAATAGGAGGTTCTTATTAAAGGGACGGGATATTGGACTTGTCAAATAGACTCAATTAGAGTGGAGTTGACTTGGGGGTTGAGAAATAGACGTTGATTGGTTGACCTGACCTGGTAGATTTTAGAGAGATATATATACTTGATATGTTACTTAAGCTTTAAGATCTTGTGATTGACTTGGGTAGAGTGAGAGTATGTGATAATCTTGATCGAATTGAAATATGAGGATTTGATTAGATGTATCAAAACTTGTATGTATTTCAGTTATTGAGGTTCGATATATCAGTGACTTAGAGGATATATATGTCGATGACTTTGAGGACCTGAGTTGATTATATACTTTGCCCGGATTATTCTATTCATGACAGTAGGTCATTACTCATCCTGAATATCTTGATTTATCTGAGAAACTTGATTAATTTTACTTGGTATCTACCTGATAACTATCATGTCCATGTTACCATTAATTGCTGGGAAAATATTATTACACGGTAATAATACTTTTATGTTATACTTGTTACATATTCCTGTTTATACCGGTATCCTGTTCATTGATATTATATATTCCTGTTATACCGGTATTCTGTTACACATGTTGATATTGTTACCGTGAATACCACCGAGTTATCCCAGTGATTCAAGTAACATGCACATTAAATAATCTTGATAAACTAATAACATGACATTAAACAACTTATACTGGGATTGAAAAAATTGATGGAGGAGACTTCTGTATTTTGGGTGGACCTAGGATTTAGATTGGCAGCCGAAAGAGGGTTCCACTACAGGGTTCCCGTGGGGTGACTGGCACCCTAACCTGTTCTTATTATACATGTTATACATGTACCTGACTTGTTATACATGTTCCTGACTATCTTGCGGTAGGTCCTGGTTCAGTGCCAGGAGTCTGGGCCGTGGTCTCGGGTATGCATGGGACCCACCTAAAACACAGACAATATCTCCAATTGATCAGTTTCAATAACTGAGGATCTCGATTGATATGTGTAGTAGGCGTAGTATGCGATGCGTCTATTACATGTGGTAATTGGTGTTCGCTGATATAATTAATAATGATAAACTGTTAATGTATTGTGACTGTCCATGATCACCCGCTGTACGTATATATAACTATGATCGACATATGATTGTACATATGATTGGATTGTGTACCAGACTAGTGACATATGCTAGGTTGCACATCTTAACATTAGCGGTCAGGATACCAGTTATATATCGTTCATAACTTTGTTCTTGACATTAATTATTCTGTTATATTTTATTTCAGTTATCATGTTGTTATTACTTGCGTTGTTATGCATGAATACCTTTTTCTTTACACACACACTCATTAGGTCGCTTCTGACGATCTTGGATTCGCACGTCCAGGTTTTTTGGACACCTTCTTATATTGCTCAGGTGTTCGTATGATCGTACGCGTTATGAGGAGCTGGAGTCTCTCTTTTCTTAATTATAGGTATTCTTGTTATTTTATTCATATTATTTTCTGATTTTATCTTTATCGCATCCAGTTGCCATTTCTTTACTTTCATCTGTTATCATTGTGTTAGATATTTATATGTCATATTGCAGTGATATTGATTTATCATAGTAGATTTTATAACTTGTTCAGGTTACTTTAGGCTTAGCGTATGTGCTGGGTATTTTTCTCACGTACATATGTCGGCGACCTTCATCGCGACTCCGTTTCCGCGTATTTTGGGAAGCGGGGCGTGACAATGGGAATGTTTCAAAGTTACATTTTTGTTAACATTTTCTTTTCTGTTTTGGTGTGCAGGTCAAGTTTTACAAAAACTTAGCATTGCAAAAGTATAATCATGCATGCATCTCCTTGCTCTAGAAAGCAGGGACCCTGCTTCAATATTTTTTTAGTGAAAAAGCCAAAAAAAGCCGCGAGAATGCGGCAATATTTTGGCATCTGAACTTCATCTTTTGCAGGATATTTGCAAGCTGCATATATTGTTGTATTCTTCTACTAATTATCTGTTTTGATTGCCTGAACACTGCAATAAACTAAAAACTAAAATACAGTATTTGAATGCTTTTAAAACGGTTTAGACATTTGTATTTAGGCACGTGTCAAATTTCAATTCTAATATACTGTATTTTGTTCTGTTGTTATGATCTGGACTGAGGTGTTCGTATGACATTGCATATAGTATATGATATATATGTGAGTGATTACTCGTTTTATATGTTATTCTTGTCTATATTGCTCACTTGCACGAATCAGACTTAAAGACAAAACACAATACAAGGTAAGGTGGGGAGGTTTTTATCCTTTCTTAGCCCAAAAACCATCTTCCTACTCATACAACCCAAGCCCTAATAATAATTAATTCCCAAAACCCTTTCAAAGAGAGGGAAACCCATAGCTTGGCTATTTTATCTACACCAAAACCTAAAACAAGAAAAATCAGAAAACTCCCAATGCGAAATTAATCCTCTTACTTTATATCATATGTTTAGATGCAATCTCATATTCCTATTTTTGTTCGTTCTCTTTCAGCTAAAGGGAATGGAAATGGAAATCCATCCATTAATTTTCTTCTTTTTGTCTTCTTCTTTTCCATTTTTTCCCCCTTCGTCCAATGCATCTCCATAATATATACATCAAGAAAACTTCCATAATTTTCTGCCAGCATGCATGTACTGATGCATCCCTCCATGATCATCAAAGAACTCATGAATTCCATCCTTATTTCAGATGAAAGTAAAAGGAAACCAACTTGCATCCATCCTTGTATCATCTGCCACGTGTTTGATCTTCGCATTCTTTCCCAACGTTGCTTCTCCTCGTGCAATGAACCTTCACGTTTTCTTCCTCTCTGCGCAAAGCCCAATGCAGCAGTTACATGCTCTTTTCGTCCAGGGCGCAGTTACATGCATGAGAACAAAACCCAAAAGCCATCCAGCTTTTGGTTCTTCTCCGAAGTGAAGAACAACCAGGAGGGGAGAGAGCTTCAACAAATTTTTCAATAGGCGACAATGGATGTAGGAGATGGCAGTGATCGGCGTTGGAGACGGCCTCCAAAGGGATGGCCTGAAGGAGCAAATTACAAGAGGAGGGTTAGGCTGCCAATGAAAGTAAAAACTCCAGAACAAGTTAGAGCTCTCGAGGAAGTCTACTCCGGTTTGTACTTGCTTACTTCCTCTTTTGTTTGTTATTTATTTACTTATGAATTCCTTTCCTTGTAAGTAATAATTGATTAATTTTTCTCATGGCTCCCCATCTTGATTCTAGAATTGCAGAGAAACTCAAGTAGAAGAAAAGAAAAAGGGGGAGAGAATAGTTTTGCTTTAGATGTGAATGATTCAGCTGCTGGATTGATGTAATCTGTGAACTGAGATTTTATGCTAAAAAGTAGTTGCAGTTTAACTTAAAACTTTACATTGTAGTTGTAAGATCCACGATGTTTTTAGGAATATGGGGTAAGAGCTTTTACGATGGCGATGAATAAGAACAGATCATATCAAAAGAGAGGAATAAGATCGCAAATCAATTAAAAGAATACACAAAAAACATCAGAAATTACGTGGAAAACTCAAAACAAGAAAAAACTACGGAGTCGCTCGCAAATTCACTATTATCGAGAGATTACAGGGAGATGAAGAAGAAGACCTCACAAAGGCTCTTTACAATAGCTCTAGGTTTTCATCACATACCCTAATTTCAACGCATCTTTTATAGAGAAAACTAGCGTTACAGGTTGTGACATTTTTAAACTGCCCTTGACACGTGACTTGAGTTTTTTATATCGCGAAGCTTCCAGGCTGGACAGTATTCACTGCGTCTCAATGCGCTTCAGGGATGTTTCTCCGTTTTGTCGAGTGATCCTCTCGAGACTCCGAGTGATCCCTGAACACTTGAACATGACTCCATCTGAAACTCCAAGCTCACCCACATTCGCCTGTAGTACGGCTTTGCTCGGGGAGTCAGCGAGGTACTCCAGTTCTTGGGAGACCTCTTCCTGAGGCCCCGCCTTCGAGTCACCCAAGATGGACTTCCCAACCCTCACTGTGACTATGCCTCGCAGTTCTTCTTGCGTAATATTTTTCCGCGGGCGATTCTCTGTCAAAGTCAACAACGAGGCTCTACAACTTTAATATGTCACATACACAAAACTATTATGAAGTTCTCTGGTTATACATGAAAATTATAACTTAAATTGGTGGACAGACAAATGAATAATATTTGAATGGGACTTATGTAAAATACTGTCATATATATTTCCTTTCACTGTCTGCAGGCAAATAAGTGACAAACACGTATGTAGACCACTGACATATATAAGTTTTTCTTCGCCTACAGGCGCGCGCGCGCGCACTATACATCAATATCTTACAAGATACATAACATAGAGTTTATATGTTATCTTAATTGTACCACATATCGTTTTATTCATGATCAATATGTTCATCACATTCTTTCACCATTTCAAATCTACACAAAGGTGTGGGGAGGGTTGGCTATTGGCGCTAAAACTGAATTTTTAATCATCAAATTCATTGAAAAATTGAAAATTTTAATTTTATTTGATATGATATTTCTATTTCTGTTTATTTATATGTTTCATCTTCCTCTTTATTTTTCTTTGAGCAGTGACTGCGAACCCATCAGTCGCCATGGAGAAAGACTTAGCGCAACGCACGGGGCTAACAAAGAGGGAGGTCATCATGTGGTTCGCAAATAAACGGTTCAAAGCTAGAAGAGCAAATTTCTTGCAGAGCAATGGGGAAGGAGGAGGAGGTCAAATGAGCTAGTGCAATCACAGCAAGCAGTTCAACAACAAGTACAGGTTGAGCAAACACTACTCTCATCACAGCAACAAGCTGCTCGAATGCAGCAAATATACTTGGAGAAGCAACCAACTTCGTCACAACAACAACTGATAACACTGGCTCTGCCTGCACAAAGCGAACAAGTTTGCTCGGGAGAGACATCAAGAGAAGGTTGGTCAAGTTCTTATCCTTTTCCTATTTTCGTATCGATGAACACATTAGGTATTCTCATTTTGGTGTATCATCATATTTTTCCTTTTTCAAACAGTTTCTTTATTTTATTCCATTAAGTATGTGCTAGTGATCGTAACATTTGATAGTGTTGAATCGTTGGGGGAAAACATTTCATTTGTTTAAGACTTGATAAAAAGGGACATATATATATTGTTAGCTCTATATATGTTCTTCTCTAAACCTACTTGATATAAGCTTGGCAAGATGCAGTTTTTTATTTCACACGCCACATGCGTGTAAGCTGCAGCATGCAATACTGAAATTGGGGGCGTTTGTTTAATCATAAAAGTCGTAAAAGTCCATAATTCGTAAATGACTTACAACCCAATTACAACTACGACGGTTGTTTGGAGCATAATTCATAAAAGACTTACGCAACTCAACTATCACACTCACTTGCAACCCAATTATCACTCACTTACAGTCTAATTACAGTTAATTTTGTGGTCATGCAAATTTGTATTATTTTTTTATGTTAATATTAAAATTTTTAATATTTAACATTTTTAATATTTATTTGCAATATTAAGACTTTTTAAATCACCAAATAGTTAATTTTGTGGTCAATTTTTTCACTTACGATTTACACATTACGACAACCAAACACCGTAAAACACAATACACTTTCGCACTTACAAATTTATATTACCAACCAAACACCATAAAACTTATATGTATGTAACTCATTTATAACTGTAAAAGACTTTACCAATTACGGCCAATTACAACAACCAAACAGACTGGAAAGACAAAATTGATCTCTCTGTTTATTGCAGCCATAGGCAGGATATGCATTATCACCATTTCATTATAAGTTTGATGATAGAGAAGAATTTTGTGAGGTATTATATCTATTGAGAATATTAAAGTGGATTTTCTGAAAATTATTTTTTCTTGTGTATTTCCCCCCCTTCTTCTTGAAAATATAGTGGATGAAGTTAGAGGGTTTTCTTGGCAGGTTAGGACATTTTAACTTCTTACCGACTCCCCAACCATTAAATTCCCTTTTTATTCCATCATGGTTACTCTTTAACTTTTGACCATTTCATCTTCTCCACATTCATACCACCACTTTCTCATGCCATTAAATACTGAAAAAAAATCTCTCATCTTTTCTTAAAAACTTCTTCCTCTTTAAAGTTATCATTCATAAGAATTTCATTATAAATAGCTCATTTCCCTACAAGGTTTAAGCATCCTAAAATTATCCTATCCATGTTTGTTGGTAATTTTATCAACCAATAATTTTTTTATTTTCCCCTTATTATTTTGATTCTTCTCTTCAAGTTGGTGTTAGCTTTGGGCTAGTGAGAAGGTTCTCTCACTATTTGAGAAGAGTGTTCAAAGTTTTGGTGCTTGTATTTCTCTACATGATATCAAAGCTACAAGGCTGATAACAGTCTTTGCAAGATTCCTTTGGTGAAGAAGAGGGCAGACTAAAGATGGACTCAGGTGGTCATGATGGTCTCAGCATCGAGCTTCTAAGTAGTTCCAACTACAAGATATTGAGGACATGCTTTAATTCTTACCTCATTGGAAAAGACTTCTAGGAGGTTGTTGGAAACAACAATTGCAGAAGAGAGTGCAACACACATTATGGGTTTCCAGTGGGCTTCCGATATTTGGAATGTTATTCAACAAGAAGTAAGTTTC
The DNA here is from genome assembly GCA_038442645.1 of Agave tequilana. Taxonomy (NCBI): domain Eukaryota; kingdom Viridiplantae; phylum Streptophyta; class Magnoliopsida; order Asparagales; family Asparagaceae; genus Agave; species Agave tequilana. The sequence continues at coordinate 402,401 of JAVJIF010030580.1, read as the reverse complement.
TTGGTGGCAATTCATGAAAAATGAGTTAGCCAATTAAAGAAAGGTTCTCTCTCCCATTTCCTGATTTTTTTTGAAAATTAAAAATCTTTTTTAAGAAATCATTATGCTATATCTCGAGGAGCTAATTTCAGAGTCTCCAATGAAGCGGTTGAGATTTGGGGGATATATATATATATATATATATTATATATATATATATATATATATATATATATATATATATATATATATATATGGGGTTACTGTACCTCAGCCGGCAGGCTGAGAGACTTCTCTCAGCCGGCGGACGTGGCAAAATCACCGCCCCACATCTGTAATCAATTTTGGCGGACTAATCTTAAAAAATCCCGCCCAATTTAATGCCAGTCACCTCAACATTGTATTTTCCGAAAATACCCTCCCTCACAACTTTCTACCTTATGTAAAAAAGTTAGCTTCCAAAAAAATTTACAGCTCTAAAATTTCAACCGGCGATTCTGATCCAAAATAGTTATTTTCTTTCACAAATTTGATCCTTTTTTAAAAAAATATATTTGCAACTGATGACGCCTAAGAAATCATCCGTGGAAAAGGTACTACAAAAACTGATATTTTCAAAAATTTTAGCGTTTGTGTATTTTAATAGTTTTAAATTTTTTTCCAGATTTATTTCCGAGGTCGCATTTATTTTATTTTATTTTTTTAATCTTGGAACCATGGTCGCAGTTAAGAAAGAGATTTTGAAACTTTAGATGTCGAATACATTTATAAATTTTGTAATATGACGATAAAGGTCCTATTTTTTTAAATTTTTTTTATTTCCTTCTATTTTTACTATGTCGCATTATTTTCAAAAATTTATCTGCATACACTGCATGCGACCTCGGTCGCAGTTGATAAAATTATAGTTTCAGATTTGTGCGACTTTGGTTTTTTTCTTTGGACCTTTCCTTGTAGCCGAATGCGACGTTGGTCGCAGTATATGAAACTTACTTTTTATTTCTTACATACTGACGACATGGGGTCGCAATTGTTTAAATATGAGTTGTCGTCTCTTGCGACCAAGGTCGCAGTGTATTAAACGTCATTTGTTTTATCATACTTGGGTCGCAGTTGTTTTTGATTGCAGTGTAGTCTTATGCGACCTTGGTCGCAGTGTCGAACCGGGTCGCAGTTGTTTCTGATTGCACTGTAGTCTTGTGCGACCTAGGTCGCAGTGTTGACCCGGTTAGCAGTTTTTCTTATTGCACTGTAGTCTTATGCGACCTTGGTCGCAGTGCGGTAATGTGGTCGCAGCTGTTTTTATTGCAGTGTAGTCTTATGCGACCTTGGTCGCAGTGTCGACCCTGGTCCAACTTTATGTTTGCAATGTATGATTGCGACCGTGGTCGCAGTTTATAAAAGAAAATATGCTTTTTACAAACATTGGTCGCAGTGTATGATCGCACTGTAGACTTATGCGACACTGGTCGCAGTGTCGTCCGGGTGCAAGTTGTTTGTGTTTACATTTTATGACTGCGACCGAAGTCGCAGTTTATTAAAAACAAATATGCCTTTGACCCCCTTATAATTTTTAAATGATCATTGGTCTGAACTGTTTAATTTTTCTTACTATGTAGGTAAACAACAGATAAAGGTTCGTCCTCTGAGATCAAGCCTGAAACCTATGTGCGAGTTCATGAAGAAATTTAAAAAGTACATTCACGCAGATTTCGTAGAGGCGATGAACAATACCCCATTTGGCCCAATCTTCATGGCGTTCTACAATGAAGAATTTGGGGCTGAAAAGGGTCTAAAATCAAACTTTGCTGTATTGCGTATTTTAGACCAGTATGATAGGGATACAAGGACATTTAGAATTGGGGGCAAACAGATTGAGTTAACAGTGGAGGATGTTGCCCTCACATTTGGTCTACCTATCATTGGGGCAGATTTTGTGATGAATAAAACATGTACAATGAAAGATAGAGGGGTGATAAAACATTATTTCCCAAATATAAAGAAGATCACTAAAGTATCCATTGAAGATGCTTTGGATGATCTTCTTGTCAAGAAGAGGTGGAGAGGTGTATTGGATGTGACAAAGGATGAACAGCTTGAGCAGCAAATGACTTTACATGAAATTATAAGAGACATGCACAGACTTGCAGCTCAAGACTTTACCACATTAATCATCCTATACATGTCGGCCACTCTTTTCTTCTCTGGCAGTAAATGCACGGTGCCGTGGTATATTGTGGAACAGATTGCCAATATACAGCTGTTGAGGACAATATGCTGGGCAAAAGTTGTTTGGCATTCCTGATTGAGTCAATGGACATCTTCAGGCAAACCACGTACGAGCTGCAAGGATGCTCCGTGCAAATAATTGTAAGTACAAAATCTCATATTTGGCCAACATTGTATGAAATTTAACCCAAAAAAATTGTGAATATTTGTGTAAACTAATTTAATTTTCCTTTTTGCAGTATTGGCTATGTGAGAGAGCTCCTATTTTTGAGCCGAGGTCTGGTTTGGAGAACGTAACCCCACGCGTTTAAGATGGGACCTCCAAAATATTAGTAAATCTCTACTTGAAGTTGATCTAAATGAGATTGACAGCAATATTGTAAGTTAGACTTCTTTTTATGTTCAGTACAAATAAAATGAGACCATAGTCGCAGTATTGAGCTGCACCTTTCGCAGTTTTGTGCCTGACAAACAATGTGCGACCATGGTCGCATTCTCCTGAAAATACCTTCTACAAGGAATGCGACCATGGTCGCAGTGTTGAGCTGCATGGCTTGGCAGATAATTTGGGAATGACAAACATACTGCGACCATGGTCGCATTCTTTTCAAAAATACTTCATAAATAAACTGCGACCATGGTCGCAGTTTCATTATTCATTGTTTTATTTTTAGCTTACATTTTTCTGTTTATTTTCAGATTTTCAATCGAATGGGCAACATCTCTATTGCTGAAAAAAATATGGTTGGCCTTCCTGTTGAAGGGGAAGAGGAGGAGGAAGAAGAAGAAGCAGAAGATAAAGATGAAGATGAAGAAGAAGAAGGAGATGAAGGAGACCATACATATAATGAAGCTTACATCCCGGCGGAAAAGGAGGGTTAGGCTGCCAATGAAAGTAAAAACTCCAGAACAAGTTAGAGCTCTCGAGGAAGTCTACTCCGGTTTGTACTTGCTTACTTCCTCTTTTGTTTGTTATTTATTTACTTATGAATTCCTTTCCTTGTAAGTAATAATTGATTAATTTTTCTCATGGCTCCCCATCTTGATTCAAGGCCTATGGTAGAATTGCAGAGAAACTCAAGTAGAAGAAAAGAAAAAGGGAAAGGGAGAGAGAATAGTTTTGCTCTAGATGTAAATGATTCAGCTGGATTGATGTAATCTTTGGACTGAGATTTTATGCTAAAAAGTAGTTGCAGTTAAACTTAAAATTTTACATTGTAGTTGCAAGATCCATGATGTTTTTAGGAATATCATGTTGGGGTAAGAGCTTTTACGACGACGATGAACAAGAACAGATCAGATCAAAAGAAAGGAACAAGATCGCAACTCAGTTAAAGAACAACACATAAAAAATACCAGAAAGTACATGAAAAATTCAAAATAAGAAAAAACCATGGAGTTATTCGCAAATTCACTATTATCGAGAGATTACAGGGAGATGAAGAAGAAGACCTCATAGAGACTCTTTACAATAGCTCTAGGTTTCAACCACACACCCTAATTTTAACGTATCTCTTTTTATAGAAAAAAACTAGGGCTGCAATTTGTGACATTCTTAAACTTAAACTGCCCTCGACACGTGGCTTGAGTTTTCTGTATCGCGAAGCTTCCAAGCTGGACAGCATTCGCTGCATCTCACTGCGCTTCGGGGTGTTGCTCTGTTCTCTCGCTCAGAGTGCTCCTCTCCAGACTCCAAGCGATCCCCCGAACACTTGAACATGCCTCTATATGAAACTTCAAGCTCACCCACATTCGCCTGTAGTACGCCTTTACTCAGGGAGTCAGCGAGGTAGTCCAGTCCTCGGGAGACTCTTCCCGAGGCCCGCCTCCGAGTCACCCAACATGGATTTCCCAACTCCCACTATGACTGTGCCTCGCCGTTCTTCTTGCGTAATATTTCTTCGAGGGCGATTCTCCGTTAAGGTTGGCAATCAGACTCTACAATTCAACGTATCACATGCACAAAACTACTATGAAATTCTTTGGATATACATGAAAATTATAACTTAAATTGGTGGACAGATCGAATGAATAATATTTGAATGGGACCCATGTAAAATACTGTCATATAATATTTTCTTTCACTGTATGCATGTAAATAAGTGACATGCACATGTAGACCACTGACATATATTATTTTTCTTCGCATACAGGCACGCGCACACTACATATCAATATCTTACAAGATACATATGTTGATGATCTATTGCCAATCAAACAAAAGAGAAACACTAAGTTGAAAACTCGGCAGCAGAAGCGGAAGCGTAGAAGATCTACCACTAGTAAGCAATTAAAACTAAAATCACCATACAACTAAAGAATACTAAATTTAATGTGGTTCGGTAATGTGCCTACATCCACGGGGAGGGGGGAGAAATCTTTATTGAAAACAGATAAGAAAATATAAGAGGTACAACAAGGTCTCTCTCTCACAACTCTCAATAGTGGAAATCAAAAATTCTCTTGAATTCTTAACACACCATAAAAAGGCCACCCAAAGGGATTTATATAGGCACCTAAGATGATACTAATCCAACATAAACTCCAATAACCAAATAAGCACCGCCTCAGAGAAATATGAAACCTGTATCCAAATCAAAACAGGAAACAAATCCGTATTAGAAAACTGCCAGAACGTGAATTCTTATCCAATGAATATGAGGTACTTCAAATACTAACAATTTTCACTTTACTCATGTTCATTGAGTCTCTCCGTAAAAATTGGCCTCTGCTTCATTCGCCTTCCTTCTCCTCCCTTTTGTGACTTCATATGGCTCCCTCCCAAGAGCCCGTTCGCTGCTTTATCTTTGGAGAACCTTGATGAAGTTCAGAGATGCTCTGCACTTCTCCCCGTCAGGATGGTCTTCGTCATTATATCTGCTGGATTCTTCTTCATGCTGATCTCTACCAAATCGATCACCTTATCATCCACGACCCGCTGTACCTCTTATAAGAAAATATAAGAGGTACAACAAGGTCTCTCTCTCACAACTCTCAATAGTGGAAATCAAAAATTCTCTTGAATTCTTAACACACCATAAAAAGGCCACCCCAAGGGATTTATATAGGCACCTAAGATGATACTAATCCAACATAAACTCCAATAACCAAATAAGTACCGCCTCAGAGAAATATGAAACCTGTATCCAAATCAAAACAGGAAACAAATCCGTATTAGAAAACTGCCAGAACGTGAATTCTTATCCAATGAATATGAGGTACTTCAAATACTAACAATTTTCACTTTACTCATGTTCATTGAGTCTCTCCGTAAAAATTGGCCTCTGCTTCATTCGCCTTCCTTTCTCCTCCCTTTTGTGACTTCATATGGCTCCCTCCCAAGAGCCCGTTCGCTGCTTTATCTTTGGAGAACTTGATGAAGTTCAGAGATGCTCTGCACTTCTCCCCGTCAGGATGGTCTTCGTCATTATATCTGCTGGATTCTTCTTCATGCTGATCTCTACCAAATCGATCACCTTATCATCCACGACCCGCTGACGATCTTGTGACACCTCACATCAATGTGCATCATTCGTTTGTGATACCTGTGATCTTTAACGAGATGAATCGCACTCTGGCTGTCACAATGAACCCAAACTGAATCCTATATGATACTAAATCCTATATGATACTAAACATCTTAACAATCCTCTCAACCACAAAACTTTTTTGACGCCTCAATTGCAGCCATGTACTCCGCCTCTGTCATTGAAAGAGTAAATGTATCTTGCAATTTTGCTTTTCAACTAATGACACACTCAACAACTGTGAACGCATAGCCCATCGTAGATCTTCGTGGATCAAGATCTCCCACATAATCTGTATCAATATGACCTTGTATTACCCTAGGCGTCCCCGTTTTCAATCTCTAAAACACCAAACCTAGTCTTGCAGTCCCTTGCAGATACACCCACTTCACTGCTTCACAATATTGCTGTAATACCCCGTTCCCGGAATACGTACTTAGTTGCGTATTCAGATTTTCGGTCGTATTTTTTCGATTTGTTTCCTGTATTTATTCTGTATTATGAATTCCTTATATGTTTGTTTTGTCTTGGATTTGGATTCGTGGACTCGGAGTCAGTCCCAGTCCGAACCAGGAACTCAATTATAGTATATTATTCGATTTGGTTTTTCCGGTGATTAGATTTGACCGATTTTAGTTTTAAATATCATTTTCCATTATTATATATTTTCTATGATTTTCTAGATTTTTCTGGAATTAAAATGAATTTCTTCAAAACCGGTGTCGGCCAGTGTCGCTGACCGCTTCCCGGATTTTTAATTCACAAACCACTTGGAATTTCTCGAAGAGTCTTTAGACAATTCTTCTTAGAGTAATATTTCCTACCTAAATCCTTTTTCTAAAGATTTTACGAATTTATGGATATTCCACCGGAGTCGGTAGATAACCGATTCCAGGATTTTTAATTCACACACAGCTAGGATTTCCAGATGGTCCTTTAGACTTTAATTCTTAGAATCACATTTCTTACTTAAATACTTTTTCTGAGGATTTTATGATTTTATGAAAATCCCAACGGAGTCGGTATTTTATTGGTTCCGGGATTTTTAGTTTTAAAACTATAAAGTATTTCTTAAAAAGGATTTCACTATTATTCTTAATATAATATTATGGATTTTTGATGTTTATTTCGGGTCGTTCCGAGATACTTGATTTCGGGACGCATCCGGTATTTTCCCGAAAGATTTCCGCATCCACGACTCAATCCCGGGAATCTGTGTTTCTGATATTTTCATTTTTGGAGTTAGAGAAATATCTTCTCTTTTCCAATTCTTTTTCTTTTCCTATTTCCTTTTCCTTTAATTCTCCACCACACATTCCTTTACTTCATCCCTAAGTTTCTCCACCTCATCACCTCCACCTCATCACTTCCACACACTTCCATTAACCTCCACCACACAAACCTCCACCTCACCCCCTCACTTGGCAAGCTCCTATTGGCCAAGGAAGACACCTCATTCTCCTTTTGCAATTAAGCCCCTCACAATTATTTAATTGCAACTCCTTCACAAATCCCAATTCCTATAAATACCCTTCCTTCTCCATTTCATTTCCTTTTTCTCTCTCCTTCACTTCACCAAGGAGAAAGCCTTCACCAATTCCTTCTTCCATCTCAATCTCCATCTCAAGCAACTACTACTTGGATTGGGATCGTCTCCTTCTTCACCCGAGGTATCGCCGTGGACCGATTTGGTGATATCGTCAACCACGATCCTTTCAAGCTCCACATGACCGATCTACGTGAGTATTCCTACTCACCAAGACTTGTCTATTTCCTTGTATGCTTGTGCCCCCATATCATGTATTCATGTATCTTCAAATCATGTCTTTAGGCCATCACACACAACCACACAAAAATCTGATTTTTTAGAACAGACAGCAGCCTTTTTCAGAACTTCGGTCGACCGGTCCAAGGGGGACAGTCGACCGATGTGCACCAACGTGCACATTCTTGCGTAGGCGGTCGACCGGTTCACCAACCAGTCGACCGGCTTAGAAAACCTGGAGCTCACGCACCTTATCCGGTCGACCGGCAGTCGACCGGCACCCTACCGCCCTTGTAAACCCAGTCGACCGGCAGTCGACCGGAGGTCGACCGATTAGTCTGTTTTGGGCCAAAATCTGCTTCTCCTGTGGAAAAATCCCAACACCCTAGAAACCCGTTTTAGTCGACTTACCTTAGTTCCTAGTCGACTAGAGACCCTTAGTCGACTACACCCTTCCACCCTAGTCGACTAACTTTGACTATTTGCCTTAGTTGATTTCTTTATTGAATAGGAACCTTAGCCTCTGGACTTCCATCACACATAGGTATCACTTGACTTGTCACTTGTCAAACATCATCTTCTATTCCTTCTCTCTCTCATCCTCACATTGCATATTTATATCACAGGTTATGGCGCATCCCGAGCTTCCGAGGATTTCGGATATTTCGGTATATTGGTGACTCAGGCGAGTGTTCTCACTCGCTACCCTATTGCTTCTCATTCCATTGATTATGATAGTATTTTCGCTCTAGTATTCATGTATTGTATTTCATGCTTTATATCTTTTATTGCTTTATGCTATGCGTGGCCGACCCTTCGTGGTCGTTGGACTTGTTGGACTTTGGACCATTGCTTTTACATTACCACTTGGCATTACTTCAGACCTGTCAGTTACATGCCACTTTTTAACACATGTATATCACCTGACATCTGGTGTATACCACCTGACCACCTGACTTGCTACTATTTGGTAAGACCCTCTTGGTATGACCTGACTTACCCAGACTATTATCAATCTCTTATATGCTTGGTTGCTTGATAAATATCACCATCTTGTCATGCTATCACTTTACACCCAGCATGATGTATTTGACTTGTGATTGTCATCTTTACGGGAACCTTGACTTGTTATACTGTATCATGATCAGTGACCTGTTTTCCTGCTTTACATGCAGTGACCTGATTATATAGTACTTATGTACTCCTGTATTCCTGATCATGCCTTGTTCCTGATTATTCCCGTAAAGTGATAATTAAACTATTAAATTCTAAAATGGATCAACTTGTATTGGGTCGGGGGAAACATGCGGATATCGATATGTGTTCGTGTTTACAGTGGCATTAGGTTGTGCACTTTATATCCGGTCTGACCTGTGGGCCTCCAGGGGACCGAGGGGAGAGCTTGATCCCTGTATTGCTGGTACCATATTGATGAGGGCATACATAAGTCCCTCCTATTGGGCCTAACGGCTGGCTTCCGTCACCAAGCAACGGAACAATATTGGACCGTTATCCCGGGCATGTACGGGGTCCACTGTAAACATAGTTCGTCGATACAACCGCCGATTTCCAATAACAACCTCGACTTGCTTATATATGGATGTATGTGAGTTGGCCGTACACCGAGCCACATACCTAGATATATGGGTAAGACGAGTAATAATAAAGTGTCATAATAACCGGCTCTTTAAGTTGTAAGTAGAGGTATGTGGAATGGGACGCATACCAAAGCCTGCAACTTAAACGGCTATGAATCTGTGATGTGCCTTACCGTATTTGCTTTTCCCAGACTTTATATCGGATTTCATGTTTTATGAGTATTACGTCATAACTACCTGGTAGCTCGGATTGGTTTTATTCGGATTTCCTGTTTTATGATTATCATGCCATATCTATTCTTACCTGCTCTATCCTATCTGCCTCCTGAGTATTCCCACTTGATATATGCATTATTGTGCTCACCCTGCTTCACCACTTGGTTTTGCTTCTACACTCGCCTGGGGAGTATCATTTGACTCCCCTGGATTCTCACGTCCAGGTCTTGGAGCTTGGAGCGAGTGGATTTACCCCTTCGCTGCTCAGAGTGGCGCAGCGGTAGCGTGGATCTCCAGCCGACCGTCCAGAGCCACATCCTTCCAGGCCCCCTGTGAGTCTCTCGAGTTTTCCTTTTTAAACTCGTGAGCACTCTTTTGTACTGTTCATATACATGTATCTTTTATGTTGTCCATACATGTATATCTTTTGTATTCCCGCATTTGCGCATCAGTGATATAATATTATTGTTAATATTGGATCACTTCTGGTGATAATTCTGTAATTGTATATATGTGTTGGAATGTATAATGCACCATTTGCTTCCGTACTCTGATTCTTGTCTGTACTGATGCTTAGCGTATATACGGGAAGGTAATTCGGACTTACGTATATACGTTGCAGTGACGTCCCCGTATCGCCGGATCGGGGCGTTACAGGATGGTATCAAAGCTTAGGTCAACTTAGGCTCGTCAGAGCTTAGGTCAGCTTAGGCTCTAACCTCCTCAGTACGTCCAGAAGGCAAATCAATGGTAAAGAGATTTGCAACTGGAATACATGAGTCTTGGTTATACATTCCAACTGCAAGTGCAGAGTTATCTATTTCTTGACTATCTTTCCTTTGATTTCAAATCCCTCCTTGACTATCCTTCCTTTGATTCCAAATTCCTCCTATCCTTTCCCTGTTTTGTTTTATGAAGCCTTATACTATCTTAAGATATGACTAGACTAGGAAGGTAGTGGCTGGTTCTGCATGAAGCTATTATGGGATCTCTCGGCAAATTCTATGAAGCTTGGTATTCTCCAGATCGAATCTGATCTGGCTATCTTTCAGAAGACAACAGTTGGGATTCTTAATTATCGGTCTTCCTTATTATTATGCTCAGGAGTATTAGGGTTTTCTTTATTCATTTATTACACAGCCACGACATCATCAGCAAAATTATTACACAGCCACGACATCATCAGTATCATTCAGCATTATTCGGAGATTTATACAGCCAGAAGTGCGGAGGATAATTATTGTTCAGTTGACTTGAGAGCCCTACCTATAGTGCTTCATATCTTAATTAGTATAAATTCCACCCTTGTCCCCTTTGTGTTCAATTCACCCCTTAACGAAATTGCGAGGACGCAATTTTTTGTAAGGTGGGTGGATTGTAATACCCCGTTCCCGGAATACGTACTTAGTTGCGTATTCAGATTTTCGGTCGTATTTTTTCGATTTGTTTCCTGTATTTATTCTGTATTATGAATTCCTTATATGTTTGTTTTGTCTTGGATTTGGATTCGTGGACTCGGAGTCAGTCCCAGTCCGAACCAGGAACTCAATTATAGTATATTATTCGATTTGGTTTTTCCGGTGATTAGATTTGACCGATTTTAGTTTTAAATATCATTTTCCATTATTATATATTTTCTATGATTTTCTAGATTTTTCTGGAATTAAAATGAATTTCTTCAAAACCGGTGTCGGCCAGTGTCGCTGACCGCTTCCCGGATTTTTAATTCACAAACCACTTGGAATTTCTCGAAGAGTCTTTAGACAATTCTTCTTAGAGTAATATTTCCTACCTAAATCCTTTTTCTAAAGATTTTACGAATTTATGGATATTCCACCGGAGTCGGTAGATAACCGATTCCAGGATTTTTAATTCACACACAGCTAGGAATTTCCAGATGGTCCTTTAGACTTTAATTCTTAGAATCACATTTCTTACTTAAATACTTTTTCTGAGGATTTTATGATTTTATGAAAATCCCAACGGAGTCGGTATTTTATTGGTTCCGGGATTTTTAGTTTTAAAACTATAAAGTATTTCTTAAAAAGGATTTCACTATTATTCTTAATATAATATTATGGATTTTTGATGTTTATTTCGGGTCGTTCCGAGATACTTGATTTCGGGACGCATCCGGTATTTTCCCGAAAGATTTCCGCATCCACGACTCAATCCCGGGAATCTGTGTTTCTGATATTTTCATTTTTGGAGTTAGAGAAATATCTTCTCTTTTCCAATTCTTTTTCTTTTCCTATTTCCTTTTCCTTTAATTCTCCACCACACATTCCTTTACTTCATCCCTAAGTTTCTCCACCTCATCACCTCCACCTCATCACTTCCACACACTTCCATTAACCTCCACCACACAAACCTCCACCTCACCCCCTCACTTGGCAAGCTCCTATTGGCCAAGGAAGACACCTCATTCTCCCTTTTGCAATTAAGCCCCTCACAATTATTTAATTGCAACTCCTTCACAAATCCCAATTCCTATAAATACCCTTCCTTCTCCATTTCATTTCCTTTTTCTCTCTCCTTCACTTCACCAAGGAGAAAGCCTTCATCAATTCCTTCTTCCATCTCAATCTCCATCTCAAGCAACTACTACTTGGATTGGGATCGTCTCCTTCTTCACCCGAGGTATCGCCGTGGACCGATTTGGTGATATCGTCAACCACGATCCTTTCAAGCTCCACATGACCGATCTACGTGAGTATTCCTACTCACCAAGACTTGTCTATTTCCTTGTATGCTTGTGCCCCCATATCATGTATTCATGTATCTTCAAATCATGTCTTTAGGCCATCACACACAACCACACAAAAATCTGATTTTTTAGAACAGACAGCAGCCTTTTTCAGAACTTCGGTCGACCGGTCCAAGGGGGACAGTCGACCGATGTGCACCAACGTGCACATTCTTGCGTAGGCGGTCGACCGGTTCACCAACCAGTCGACCGGCTTAGAAAACCTGGAGCTCACGCACCTTATCCGGTCGACCGGCAGTCGACCGGCACCCTACCGCCCTTGTAAACCCAGTCGACCGGCAGTCGACCGGAGGTCGACCGATTAGTCTGTTTTGGGCCAAAATCTGCTTCTCCTGTGGAAAAATCCCAACACCCTAGAAACCCGTTTTAGTCGACTTACCTTAGTTCCTAGTCGACTAGAGACCCTTAGTCGACTACACCCTTCCACCCTAGTCGACTAACTTTGACTATTTGCCTTAGTTGATTTCTTTATTGAATAGGAACCTTAGCCTCTGGACTTCCATCACACATAGGTATCACTTGACTTGTCACTTGTCAAACATCATCTTCTATTCCTTCTCTCTCTCATCCTCACATTGCATATTTATATCACAGGTTATGGCGCATCCCGAGCTTCCGAGGATTTCGGATATTTCGGTATATTGGTGACTCAGGCGAGTGTTCTCACTCGCTACCCTATTGCTTCTCATTCCATTGATTATGATAGTATTTTCGCTCTAGTATTCATGTATTGTATTTCATGCTTTATATCTTTTATTGCTTTATGCTATGCGTGGCCGACCCTTCGTGGTCGTTGGACTTGTTGGACTTTGGACCATTGCTTTTACATTACCACTTGGCATTACTTCAGACCTGTCAGTTACATGCCACTTTTTAACACATGTATATCACCTGACATCTGGTGTATACCACCTGACCACCTGACTTGCTACTATTTGGTAAGACCCTCTTGGTATGACCTGACTTACCCAGACTATTATCAATCTCTTATATGCTTGGTTGCTTGATAAATATCACCATCTTGTCATGCTATCACTTTACACCCAGCATGATGTATTTGACTTGTGATTGTCATCTTTACGGGAACCTTGACTTGTTATACTGTATCATGATCAGTGACCTGTTTTCCTGCTTTACATGCAGTGACCTGATTATATAGTACTTATGTACTCCTGTATTCCTGATCATGCCTTGTTCCTGATTATTCCCGTAAAGTGATAATTAAACTATTAAATTCTAAAATGGATCAACTTGTATTGGGTCGGGGGAAACATGCGGATATCGATATGTGTTCGTGTTTACAGTGGCATTAGGTTGTGCACTTTATATCCGGTCTGACCTGTGGGCCTCCAGGGGACCGAGGGGAGAGCTTGATCCCTGTATTGCTGGTACCATATTGATGAGGGCATACATAAGTCCCTCCTATTGGGCCTAACGGCTGGCTTCCGTCACCAAGCAACGGAACAATATTGGACCGTTATCCCGGGCATGTACGGGGTCCACTGTAAACATAGTTCGTCGATACAACCGCCGATTTCCAATAACAACCTCGACTTGCTTATATATGGATGTATGTGAGTTGGCCGTACACCGAGCCACATACCTAGATATATGGGTAAGACGAGTAATAATAAAGTGTCATAATAACCGGCTCTTTAAGTTGTAAGTAGAGGTATGTGGAATGGGACGCATACCAAAGCCTGCAACTTAAACGGCTATGAATCTGTGATGTGCCTTACCGTATTTGCTTTTCCCAGACTTTATATCGGATTTCATGTTTTATGAGTATTACGTCATAACTACCTGGTAGCTCGGATTGGTTTTATTCGGATTTCCTGTTTTATGATTATCATGCCATATCTATTCTTACCTGCTCTATCCTATCTGCCTCCTGAGTATTCCCACTTGATATATGCATTATTGTGCTCACCCTGCTTCACCACTTGGTTTTGCTTCTACACTCGCCTGGGGAGTATCATTTGACTCCCCTGGATTCTCACGTCCAGGTCTTGGAGCTTGGAGCGAGTGGATTTACCCCTTCGCTGCTCAGAGTGGCGCAGCGGTAGCGTGGATCTCCAGCCGACCGTCCAGAGCCACATCCTTCCAGGCCCCCTGTGAGTCTCTCGAGTTTTCCTTTTTAAACTCGTGAGCACTCTTTTGTACTGTTCATATACATGTATCTTTTATGTTGTCCATACATGTATATCTTTTGTATTCCCGCATTTGCGCATCAGTGATATAATATTATTGTTAATATTGGATCACTTCTGGTGATAATTCTGTAATTGTATATATGTGTTGGAATGTATAATGCACCATTTGCTTCCGTACTCTGATTCTTGTCTGTACTGATGCTTAGCGTATATACGGGAAGGTAATTCGGACTTACGTATATACGTTGCAGTGACGTCCCCGTATCGCCGGGATCGGGGCGTTACAATTGCTTTCCCAAATTTAACATGAACTGACTTACTATACTAACTGCACAGGCTAAGTTAGGCCTAGTACAGACCATAACATACATAAGTGATCCCATCGCATTAGCATATGGTACTCGAGACATCTCCTCCTCTTTCGATATTGTGAACATTGCTTGGAGGATAAGTTGAAGTGACCTACCAAAGTAGTGGTGACTGATTTTGCTTCTGCCATGTTGAATCTCTTCAACACTTTGAGAATATAATTCTCCTAGGATAACAAAAGTCTGCCTTAGCCTCTGTCTCAAGTGATCTCCATACCTAAGATCTTCGTAGCTTCTTCCAAATCCTTCATGTCAAATTCCTTCTTGAGCTGAGTTTTAAGCATCTGAACATGTGTCTTATTTTTCGCAGTAATCAGCATATAATCCACATATAACAGCAAATATGTCGAATCACCACTCTGTTTAAAATAGACACAACTATCATACTCACATCGATTATATTTGGACTTGATCATGAAAGAGTCAAACCGTTTGTACCACTGTCTTAGAGACTGCTTAAGTCCATAGAGAGATTTCTTTAGAAAACACACCTTGTTTTTTTTACCTTCCTGAATTTAACTTTCAGGTCATTTCATGTATGTCTTCTCCTCTAGCTCACCGTGCATAAACGCTGTTTTAACATCCATCTGCTCTAACTCTAGATCAAACTGAATAATTATCGCTAATAATATCCGAATAGATGTATGCTTGACTATAAGAGAAAGATCTCATTATAGTTAATACCCTCTTTCTGAGCATATCCTTTTGCAACTAACATTGCCTTGTACTGCTTATTGTCCTTCTTGCGACCATCTACAACCTATTGCCTTGGAGTCCTTTGGAAGATCGACTAATGTCCATGTTTGGTTTCTATCCAAAGACTCCCTCTCTTGATCCATGGTTATAATCCACTTATCGTGGTATCTGCCTCGATCGCTTTTCTGTAATTTTTAGGATCTCTTATTTTTGTTACTAATGCGAAAGAGACATGATCATCTTTCCAGTCATACCTTGTTGGTGGTACCGTAACTCTAACTGACCGCCTCAACAGTCTAGGTCGCTCTTGAGTAGCCCCATGTACGTCTCCATCTGAATCTGATGAGTCATCTGCTGACCCTTCAGGCCTTTTAGGGTTCTCTGAGAACTCAACTTTCTTTTTCTGAGTATCTGCCAAACTGTCTGAAGTTTCACCTTGCGCCATATCCTCCGTCTCTGACTTTTCTTGCAACATTGATTTTTCATCAAAGACACATATCTGCTGGTAAAATCACTCCTTTTCTCGGGATCCAAAGTCTGAAACTCTCGACTCCTTTGGTGAACCTAATGAAGATACACTTCTTAGACTTAGACTCCAGTTTGTTCTTTTTCTGACTATCAACTAAACTATATGCTAGGCAACTGAAAATCTGTAAGGTTAACTAGTCCACAGACTCTCCTCGCCATATATCCTCTAGGATCTGAAAATTAATAGTCGTTGATGGTGACATGTTTACCAGATAACTCACATGATTCACCCTCTCTGCCTAAAATTCTTCTGATATGTCAGCCTGCAATCTGATCTGCGGGCGCGCTTTTTAAGTGTCTGTTCATGCAATCTGCCCTGAAATACTTAGCTGGTGTTTGACGCCCTTACTTGCTAAGTAATCTGTAAATTCTTTAGAGGTATACTCTCCTCCATTGTCAAACCTCAAGACTTTCGCCTTCTGCCTTGCCTGATTTTCCACTATAGTTTTTCACTCCTTGAACTTCTAAAATACTCCCGATTTCTACTTCAAGAAGTATACCCAAATTTTTCTTGAAAAATTATCTATGAAAGTAACATAGTACCTAGCACTCCTAATGGATGCTACTGGCGAAGTCCCCCACACATCCGTGTGTATGAGATCTAGCAAGCCCTTTATCTTGTTCTGAGATGTAGAGAAAGCTACCCTACGTTATCTACCCATAATGTAAAATTTACAAAGATCAAGTTTGCAATATTTGATACCTGGTAGAGAATTTTTTTGTGTAAGGCTTGAAGATCTCGCTCACTCATGTGTCCAAAACACATGTGCTAAAGTCTTATAGATCCTCCTTCTCTGTTGCTGCTGAAACATCACCAACAATAATGCTTCATGTCAACTTGTACAAGTTTGTTATCCGTTCTTCTTTGAGAATAGTCGTGGTGCCTTTAGTAACTTTGATTCCTCCATCTGCACCAGAAAACTTGTACCCTCGAGCTTCCAAAGCTCCCAATGAGAGAAGATTCTTTTAAATCCAGAACGTGTCGTATGTTCGTAAGGGTTCAAACCTGTCCATCAAACATCCTCATACGGATGTTACCGATGCCAACAATCTTTCACATGGTATCGTTTTTCATCAAGACAAAGCCTCCATCATAAGGTTTGTAAGTACTGAACCACTCTCTTTTTGAGCACATGTGGTATGTGCAACCCAAGTCAAGTAACCAAGTATCTGAGTATTTACCTTTTCCTAACTCAGCCGTCAAGGCATCACATGAATCCTCAGCTGCTTCTTCGACAACTCCGGCTTGATCTGACTTTTCACTGATACTAGCCCCATTAGAATCTTTGTCACATATCCTCTTCAACATCTCCTTGTATTTTATACAATTTTTCTTGATGTGCCCTGATTTCTTGCAAAAGTAGCAAGAGAAATTGTTAGAAACCTCTGAATTCTTTTTGGGTCCCTTACTCTTTGATCTTCCCCTCTGACCCTTGACAAATAATCCTGAGGCCTTCTCTGTAGAATCTGTCTTCTTCATCAGCTCGTTATTCTGGAGCATCTGTCTGACATTTTCTAACTCTAAGCTCTCCTTATCATACATGATAGTGGTCGCCAAGTGATCATATTTTGATGAAAGAGAAAAGAGTAACAGAAGAGATTTGTCTTCTTCTTCTAACTTGACCTCTAGAGCTAACAAGTCACTTAAAATTCTATTAAAAGCATTAAGATGTTATAAAATATGCGTACCTTCTTTCATTTGCTTCTTCATGAAAAGATTGTTCGATAAACTCTTCGTCATATAAAGGCTCTCCAACTTACACCAAAGATCAGCAGTTGTCTCCTCATTCATCACGTTGCAGAGACCTCATCTGATAGGCACAATATCGTCGCCTTTGCGCGGAAGTCGATGTCATTCCACTCATCAACCTCCATCTTCAACGGCTTCTTCTCAATACCAAGCAGGGTCTTGTGTGTGCCCTTCTTCACGAGCAACGATGTTACTCGCATCTTTCACAACAGGAAGTCACCTCGAACTTGATTGTCGTGGTCGTCTTGCTAGCCATTGCTTTGATACCAATTATTAATGATCTATCACCGATCAAATAACAGAAAAATACTGAGTTGAAGACTTGGCAGCGGAAGCGTAGAAGATCTACCACTACCAAGCAATTGAAACTAAAATCACCATATAACCAAAAAATACCAAATTTAACGTGGTTCGGCAATGTGCCTAAGTCCATGGGGAGGAGGGGAGAATTTTTATTGAAAACAGAGAAGAAAATATAAGAGTTACAAGAAGGTGTCTCTCTTACAACTCTCAATGGTAGAAATCTGAAATTCTCTTGAATTCTTGACACACCTTCAAAAGGCCACCCTAACGGATTTATATAGGCATTTAGGATGATCTTAATCCAACACAAACTCCAATAACCAAATCAGCACCGCCTCAGAGAAATAGGAAACCTGTATCCAAATTAAAATAGGAAATAGATCCGTATTAGAAAACTGCGAGAACCTCAATTCTTCTCCAATGAATATGAGACAATCCAAATACTAACAACATAACATAGAGTTATATGTTATTTTAATTGTACCGCATATTGTTTTATTCATGATCAAAATGTTCAATGCATTCTTTCACCATTTCAAATCTACACAAAGGTGCAGGGAGGGTTGGCTATTGGTGCTAAAACTGAATTTTTAATCATCAAATTCATTGAAAAATTGAAAATTTAATTTTATTTGATATGCTATTTCTATTTTATTTCTGTTTTATTTATATATTTCACTCTTCATTTCTCTTTGAACAGTAACTGCGAACCCATCAGTCGCCATGGAGAAAGACTTAGCGCAACGCACGGGGCTAACAAAGCGGGAGGTCATCATGTGGTTCGCAAATAAACGGTTCAAAGCTAGAAGAGCAAATTTCTTGCAGAGCAATGGGGGAAGGAGGAGGAGGTCAAATGAGCTAGTGCAATCACAGCAAGCAGTTCAACAACAAGTACAGGTTGAGCAAACAGTACTCTCATCACAGCAACAAGCTGCTCGAATGCAAATATACTTGGAGAAGCAACCAACTTCGTCACAACAACAACTGATAACACTGGCTCTGCCTGCACAAAGCGAACAAGTTTGCTCGGGAGAGACATCAAGAGAAGGTTGGTCAAGTTCTTATCCTTTTCCTATTTTCGTATCGATGAACACATTAGGTATTCTCATTTTGGTGTATCGTCATATTTCCTTTTTCAAAAAGTTTCTTTATTTTATTCCATTAAGTATGTGCTAGTGATCGTAACATTTGATAGTGTTGAATCGTTGGGGGAGAACATTTCATTTGTTTAAGACTTGATATAAAAGGGACATATATATATTGTTAGCTCTATATATGTTCTTCTCTAAACCTACTTGATATAAGCTTGGCAAGATACACTTTTTTATTTCACACGCCACATGCGTGTAAGTTGCAGCATGCAATACTGAAATTGGGGGCGTTTGTTTAGTCATAAAAGTCGTAAAAGTCCGTAATTCGTAAATGACTTACAACACATTACAACTAGTTGTTTGGAGCGTAATTCATAAAAGACTGACGCAACTCAACTATCACACTCACTTGCAACCCAATTACCACTCACTCACAGCCCAATTACAGTTAATTTTGTGGTCATGCAAATTTGTATTATTTTTTTATGTTAATATTAAATTTTTTAACATTTAGCATTTTTAATATTTATTTGCAATATTAAGACTTTTTAAACCACAAAATAGTTAATTTTGTGGTTAACTTTCACTTACGACTTACACATTACGACAACCAAACACCATAAAACACAATACACTTTCGCACTTACAAATTTATATTACCAACAAACACCGTAAAACTTACATGTATGTAACTTATTTATAACTGTAAAAGACTTTACCAATTACGGCTTACGAATTACGGCCAATTACGACAACCAAACAGATTGGAAAGACAAAATTGATCACTCTGTTTATTGCAGCCATAGGCAGGGTATGCATTATCACCATTTCATTATAAGTTTGATGATAGAGAAGAATTTGGTGAGGTATTATATCTATTGAAAATATTAAAGTGGATTTTCTGAAAAATTTTTTCTTGTGTATTTTCCCCCTTCTTCTTGAAAATATAGTGGATGAAGTTAGAGGGTTTCTTGGCAGGTTATGTCATTTTCACTTCTTACCGACTCCCCAACCATTAAATTCCCTTTTTATTCCACATGGTCACTCTTTAACTTTTGACCATTTCATCTTCTCCACTTCATACCACCACTTTCTCATGCCACTAAATACTGAAAAAAAAAAAAAAAAAAAAACTCTCTTCTTTTTCTTAAAAACTTCTTCGTCATTAAAGTTATCATTCATGAGAACTTCATTATAAATAGCTCATTTCCTACAAGGTTTAAGCATCCCAAGATTATCCTATCTATGTTTGTTGGTAATATTATCAACCAATAAATTTTTTATTTTTCCCTTATTATTTGGTTCTTCTCTTCAAGTTGGTGTTAGCCTTGGGCTAGTGAGAAGGTTGTCTCCACTATTTGAGAGAGTGTTCAGAGTTTTGATGCTTGTATTTCTCTGCATGATATCCAAACTACAAGGCTGATAACAGTCTTTGCAAGATTCCTTTGGTGAAGAAGAGTGGCAGACTAAAGATGGACTCGGGTGGTCATGATGGTCTCAGTATCGAGCTTCTAAGTAGTTCCAACTACAAGATATGGAGGACATGCTTCTCCTTGAGCAATATCTAACTTGAGCGTCAGAGGGGAATTGTTGGAACTATCCCCCAACTGATAATGCTTTATTTTGCAGGTTCATCAATCAAGATCCCACAAAGTTGAGAATGCATCAAAGGTGGCTCCAAAGAGGAAGATGGGC
The DNA here is from genome assembly GCA_038442645.1 of Agave tequilana. NCBI lineage: Eukaryota > Viridiplantae > Streptophyta > Magnoliopsida > Asparagales > Asparagaceae > Agave > Agave tequilana. The sequence goes on along the minus strand of JAVJIF010030580.1, from coordinate 381,736 downwards.
GGAAGTCTTTTGTGATGCTGACTATTAATAGAGGTGCCATGACTTCCATTAGTTTTGAAAATGATTGGATCATTGATTTAGAGTGTAGTTATCATCTAATGCGCGATGCTTCTAAGTTTTCTTCTCTTGAAATCTATGATGGCAATAATGCTTTCATCAAGGACACAACACTATTAACATGGTAGAGAAGGACACAACACTATTAACATGGTAGAGAAGGAACATAGTATTACTTTTACTAATTAATGTGATTCTATCACTCTACAAGATGTATATCATGGGCCCGAGAAGAAGGAAAATCTCTTTTCATTGTGTAATGTGGTGGATGTATGTTACTATGTCTTGTTAGTTATAATGATGTGAAATTTCTTTGAATCTCTCAAACTTGGACGCGGATGTGATCTACACCAGAAAGATAGTTAAAGATTATTTGTCCTTTAAGCTTCTTCTTCTTGTGTTAGTGAGATTAATACGAATGATGGAGCATCTATTTGGCATGAAAGATTGGGCCATCTTTGCATGGATAAGTTAAAATATAGTTTTAAAAATTTGGTGAATGAATTTTCAAATCTCTCTTCTTTTAATTGTGGTGATGTATGTAAAGGTTGTTAATAAGGAAAGGTACATTGTCTTCTATTTGACAAGTCTCTTTCTAGGTGTCAAACTCTATTGGAATGCATTCAAGTGACTTTATGGTCCTTGTGCTACTCCTTCCTATTGCGGCTCTCGATACATGTTGTTTCTTTTTGATGATTTCTTAAAATACACTTGGGTGTGTTTTATAAAAGAGAAGTCAGAGGCATTCTCCAAATTTTTGGAGTTTAAGGAACTATTGAAGGATTGCTTAATTCGAATATTATGAAACTGAGGACCGATAATAGTATGAAGCATACATCTCATGAATTCTTCTTTGTTTGTCTAAAAAATGACCTTAAAAGAGTGTTTTCTTATGTGAGACACCACACCAAATCGATATTAGAGACAGAAAGATTTGGCATCTTGTGGGATTTGCAAGAGTTGGTTGTATGCGAAGAAACTATCCAAAGTCCTCTGGGCGAAATGTATGAATTGGGCAACTTATGTGATTAAAACTTTTAGTCCTATAAACGTTAAGTCTCCTTTTGAGTTAATGTCTGAAGAGAAGTCTCGTATAAAACACTTCAAAGTTTTTAGTTCTCCTTGTTATGTTCATGTATTGGCCTCTCAAAAAAGCAAGTATGATGCTAAAGCAAGAAAGTATTGATCATCGACTATGATGATAGAAGAAAGAAGGTTTTGAAGTGTATGAATCTGGTTAGTGGCAAGGTGGTTGTTTATAAAGATGTTGTCTCTAATGAGGCATCTTCTTATTTTGTTCCTCAAGGTGTTGTCATAGATGATTTGAGTGGTGGTGACAGGGTGGAACATGTGTTGGAGATAATTACTATCTTGTTTATATTTTCTAATGGTCCTACATTATTGAAGTCTTCTTTTTTCTCTCTGACGGGGGAGAAAAATGAACGGAGGCGCAAAATTTCTATGTAAAAGATAAAAGACAACAAGAAGAAAAGAATGTTGTTATTGTAAAGAGTGCTTAACCTTTCTGAAGATCTACAAGGAAGATTGTCATTTGATTATTGTGAGCCTCCTTATTTTGATGAAGCCCAAGTAGTTAAGTAATGGGAGAATGTCATGGATGAAGAGATGAGAGCCGTTCTTAAGAATGAAACTTTCAATCTTGCTTCGAAGCCCAAGGGTCTAGATCTGATTTTATATAAGTGGGTTTACATGTTGAAAAGAAAGACAAATGGTAATGTGAAGAGACACAAAGATCGCCATGTTACTAGGGGTTCTCTCAAAAATATGTTGAAGATTATGAAGAAACTTTTAGCCCGGTGGCGAAGATGACTTCGTTTTGAGATGTCATTTCTTTGGCGACGTGCATGGTTGAAAGTTTGGCAACTCAATGTAAAAAATGCATTTCTTTAAGGCAAAATTAACAAAGATATTTACATGGAGTAAATAGTGGGGTACATCTAAAATTCACATTCAGAATATGTACATGCAAGTTAAAGAAGGTTTTTTTTTTTGGCTTAAAGGAAGCTCGTCGAGCTTGGTATAGTACGATTTCCAAATACTTACACCTTTATGGTTATTTGACTTCTAATTTGGATTCTAATTTGTCTGTCAAAAAGTAACTGAGCCTTCGTGTAACTGTTTTGCTCTACGTGGATAATATTATAATCATCAATAATGATGATATAGAGGTTACAAAGTTTCAGGTGGAAGTTTCCGTGCAATTGAAAATGAAAGATTTGAGTGAACTTCATCATTAAAAGCCTTGGAGGTAGAGAATATGAATGATGACATTCCTATTTCTCAAGAAGGTTATGTAAAGAAGATTATTGAGAGATTTGGTTTGAAGGAAAGCAAGAGGCACACCAACCCACTTAAAGCTAATGTAAACATTAGAGGTGAAGAAAGGCGTCTTCTTCTGGATCATTGATCTTATCGTGCACTTCTTAAAAACCTCATTTACTTGACTATCACAGGGCCGAAAATTGCTTTTGCAATTAGAGCTATTAGTAGGTATATGTAATATCCTCGAAAGCCATATCTTGAAGCAACAAAGTGAATCTTGAGGTATGTCAATTCTACAACTGCTTTGGGCTTACTATACAAGACAGCTACTAAATTTCTGTTGCATGGTTTTGACGATACTGATTTTGATGGAGACTTGGATGGTAGGAGATCTACTTCAGATTATTTCTTCTCTTGACATTCGATGGGCATTTATTGGTGTAGTAAGAAACAAGATTTAGTGTCTCTTTTTACTAGCAAGATGGAGTATAAAGGATATCTTGCCGCTCAAGAATGTATTTAGTTGAGGATATTTGTCGAGGATGTTTTTTAATCCAGAAGCCAACAATTATTTAAGGTGACAACCAATTGCTTTCAAGATCGCAACAAATCTGTCATACCATTCTGGAGCTAAACTATCGAAATTAAACACCATTTCATTTTTGATAAGCTGCATGATTTTTTTATTTGTGTAATACAAGTGCATAGAAGATAACATCGCCGATAACTTCACCAAATCTCTTTCCGAAGGTCCATTTAAACTGTTTTGAGTTAAGCCTGAGCTAGTCCAAAAATTCATTTAAGGGGAAGCTTGAAAATATTAAAGTGGATTTTTGAAATTTATGTTTGCTTATTTATTTGTCTTTTGTCTTTTCTCTTCTGAAAAAATGCAGTAGATGAAGTTAGAGGGTTTCTTGGAAGCCTGTGCCTTTTTAACTTCTTACCCATTCTCCAATCATTAAATCCCCTTTTCAAAAAATTATGATCACTGATTAACTTTTGGCCACTTCACCTTATCCATATTTATTCCATCAATTTATCATGCCATCACATGCCAAATGATGTAGGAGATTGAGACAATATAGAGCATTGATACATATTAGTCGATTGGCCTTAAATATTAGCCGACTAGAGTTTATTAATCGACTAATCAACTCTTAGTAGTCGATTAGTTTTGTGCAATAGAGAGTTGAAAAAAATTCTGGACTTCTCATTAGTCGATTAGTCCCTATCACTAGTCGACTAGAACTGTCACCGACTTTTTATCAGGATCTGTTTAGGATTTCATTTTCGGGTCCAATGAATTTCAAATTATTTTTGTTTTAGTTTTTAAGTTAGATTTAACTATTAGTTTTAAAGCCTATTTAAAGGCCATTGTACTCATTGTTTTGTACACAAGTTTTAAACAATAAAATTGAGTTTTTCTCTCCAATTGCTCTTGGATTCGAGTTGTCTATCTTTGCTCTTGGATTCGAGTGCTGTGCTCGTGAATTCGAGTACTTTTCTATCTGAAAGTATACCTTTAGGGTCCATTGGTGTTGGAACGAGATCTAGCCGGCATTGTTCTCTTCGTTACTACGTCAAGTGGTATTAGAGTTTCGACAACTTTCCTACGATGGTAGGAGACGGCAACAAATTGCAAAAAATTTTCGCAAGAGAGGGCATTATAGAAGAGAGGCTTAGTACTCTTGAATCAACCTTAGACAATATAGTTCAAGAAATCAATAGGTTGTCCCTCAAGATCGACGATTGAGGTCGCCGATAGTATGTACGAAGCGGACGAGATCATTCATCAGGTAATCTTCATCCACAACCTCCACCACACCAACCTCTATAACATCATCCTCTACCACATCAACCACCACACATCACCTCTACAACATTAACTTTCACCACACCAACTACCGCCAAATCAGCCTCCACCACATCAACCGCCACCAAGGCGCCCTCTACAAATTTCCAATAAGAAGATCTCTCTGATGAGGAAGAACTAATCAACCCTTCTATCAAGAAGATGGCTTCGAGAATGAAGCTTTCATTGGAGAGATGGCTTACGGGCTTGCCCCTAGGCGGATAGCCAATCCTAATCCTAACATTGGAGAATGATTTTCTTTTCCTAGTCATGATAGGAGAAGAGATTGCCCAATTCCTAGCGAATATAGGATGATAGTCGAGATTCCTTCTTTTAGCGGGAATCTTGATATTAAGTCCTTCTTGGACTGGATCTATGAAGTAGAAAAGTTCTTAGACATGGCTTACGTCCTTGAGGAGAAGCATGTCAAGTTCATGGCATACAAGCTCATGGGAGGAGGAGCCGCATGGTGGGACCAATCATAAATCACAATGAGGCGCTAAGGCAAGCCACCCATGATCACATGGAGATGCATGAAGCAATTTTACAAGATAGATTCCTTCCACCAGATTATCAACAAATCTTTTACAATTAATTTGAATATTGCAAACAAGGTACCAGGACTGTTGCAACATACACAGAGGAATTCTATTGCCTCTCATCACAATGCAATTTAACCATGACAGAAGAACAAGTGGCAGAGTACAGCAGTAGTTTAAAGTACCCCATCCAAGAATGTGTGATCCTTCATGACGTGTTCACTGTTGATGAAGCCCGCAACAAAGCCATGAAGATTGAGAGGTTACGAAGTAGAGCTTCATCTTTCAAGAGTGCATCAAAAAAGACATCCAGCAGTACAAGAACTCAGCAGAGTTTCACATTGGGTATGTTGACCTCCAGCACAGAAAGCAAGCCCAGTGACAACGGTAGCTCCTACGACAAAGGGCAAAGATAATCCATAAGCTAAGCCAGCGTTGGCAAGTGTTATAGGCATGGTGACCCTGGGTACAAGTCCAATGAGTGTCCAAGGAGGAGGCAAGTCTACATGGCAGACATAAAGATGAAAATGAGGTGGAAATTGAGAATGAGCAGAAAGACTCTGACTATGCCGAAGAGCGTGGAGAGTCAGCCACCTACGTGGTACATCAGTTGTTATGCAACTAAAAGACCTTTGACACCAAACAATGGCATCAAATTTTGTACTCAAGGTGTTCAGTCAAAAACAAGATGCACAACCTCATCATTGACAATGAAAGTTGTGAGAACATTATTTCTAGTGCATTGGTGGAGTATTTAAGCTAAAGACGGAGCTACACCCTCACCTTTAAACTATTGGGTGGATCAAAAGAGGCTCCTCCATCAAGTAAATGTATTTGTCATGTTCTTATTTTAATTGGCAAGTTTTATAAAGATTCTGTTGCTTGTGATGTTGTCTATGTGGATGCATGTCATATACTTTTGGGGAGATCACGGAAACACAATGTCGATGCTACCTATCGAGATAAGAGAAACATCTACATATTCATCTAGGAGGGCAGGAAGATCGCTATGAAGCCTATTCCACCTCTTCTAAGACCAGCAAAAGAAGAAAAGCCAAAGTTCATATTCATATGCAACCAAAGTGAATTCTTGATGGAATCAAAAGAGACAAAGCAAAGATTTTCTTTAATAATCAAAGAAGAATCCATTGAAGTTCCCGAGAATATGAAGCTCATGTTGCAGGAGTGATTGTACACCTGCATTGCATATTTAGTGTCACATTACCTCATTTATTTTATAATAATACTCTACTATTTAATTCATTTTAATGTCTAATAGGGTGCAGAGTTATTAATGAAGAAAAAATGGACCGATTTATCCAATTAAATTCAGAGATTTAAAAGCTCAAGCAAATTAATGAAAATCTACTCAAATCCAGAGGTTTAGAAGTAATTCTATCTGAAAACAAAGTATATCAGAGAAAAATAATCTCAGTTAAAATCAGTTAAAAATGGACTTTTGAAGACCCATTTGTTTAGCTGCGATCAGCAAGAGATATCACAAAATTCAGAGCTCAAAAAAGAAATCCCAATGGATAAAAGAGATATCTAGACATCACAAACCACACTAACTCCCAGATCTGGCCACTGGCCAGATCCAGATAGCGAAAACACGGCCAAAGCCGCATTTTTGCATCGCTGAGTTTGAACCAGGCGAGTATTTGCTCTCCCTCTCTTCATGTGCTATCTCTTATCCCATTTCTCTTATAAATACTGGTATTTTCGAAGGCAGAAGGGGCACCACTCAGCAGAGAGTTAGAATTACGCTTAGGCTTTTAGTTTAACTTAGATTTTTATTTTCTTTATGTAATTTTTATTTTTCTTTATGTAACTGAGATCAGAGAGAAGTTTCAAGAGAGAGAGAAGAAGGTTGTATTGATAGTGACACCAGTGTAAATTTTCTCTTTTCTTTTACTTTACTCTCTTTCAATCAAAGTTATATTTTTGTTTTGTTCTTCTTTTTACTTTACTCGCCTCTTCTACAACTTGTAATCCAAGTGATTTCTGTAGCCTCGAATCTGCCTTACTCATGCAAGTGCTACTGATGGCCTATGATGATGAATATCTACTATGATTGTGCAATAGTTTAGAATTCTTTTCTGCGTGCATTTTTATTTAGTTAGACCTATTTGAAGTAGGAAAGATCTATATATCATGTTGTGATCGCCTTCAAGCCAAGATAAATCGTTGCAACGGATTCAAGATAAGAAAGCACCAAAGAGATAAGTAAGTATTTTTAGTTCTTTCTTTATTTCTTAGGTTAGAAACACATCTTTGAAACAAACTCTTTATTCTCTCTTCATTCTTCTTTCCTTTAACTTAGTTTTTCTTCTCTTTTGAAAACATCAACTCTTTCTTCTTCTTCTCCTGTTCTATTACTAACTCTTTATTTTCTTTTTAAAAAAACAAAGAAGCGATGTTTAACCAATCTAGTAACTTAAGAAAGAACTTACCTAAACGCTTCTATCGCAGTATCTCCGTGTGGATTACGACCCGCATAGTTACTTGCTATAATTGTAGAATTGAGAAACCTCGTACTATCTATTATACCGATCCTAAACTACATCTTTTATGTGCACAAGTTCGCCTCAATCAAAATTTTGGCGTCGTTGCCAGGGAGAGACGGTAATTTCTTTTTGATTTACTTAATTGGTTAACTTATTTCTTTTCTGTTTTTGTGTCTAGGGGATAATAGCAGGAAAATTGTTGCTACAAAATACATATAAGAAGTTCTAGGACTCTGTTCTTGAATGCAGAGCCCAGAAGCTCTCTGCTTTGTCGTGGTTTGCGCGACAACCAGAGTGAATTACTCACTCTATTTCCTTACAGATTACTTGAATTGAAATTTTTAATCTTCTGCAGTATTTATTTTTCCTATTTAACGTACTATGCATATTGTATTAATTCGACATTAACTTGTTCCTTATAAATGCTTAAAAAATATTTAGACTTTGCATTCTAAGACACATGTCTTATTCATTTAATTTTTCATTACTGTTGAAGAGTGCTGGAGCAAAGGTACGTGTGTATAGCATGTAGCATTAGGAAATATATTTTGGGTGATATACTACTTGAGTGTTACTTTCTGCTATGTACTTGTACACTAGCACTAAAATGATTAAGGGCTTATACTTAAACAAGATAAGATGGGGAAGTCATTACTCTTTCTTAGCCCACAAACTATCTCCTCACGCACTAGCCCATCTTAACTAAAACTGAGTAGATGTTAGACCAAGGGACATCTCGAACTCAATTGGAGATTGACCTAAGGAGAAAATTGTTAGAGTTTGACTCTTCTTATCAAATCGGTGTCAAAGATTGAGAATTGAGAGGTGAAATCTCGAAGAATAATGGTTTGGCATAATTAGGCTCGTTGCTCAGGCATGAATACCTCCTACTTGTCTTGCCCCTACCTGGCTGATTAACTTGTGATCAGATTGCTGCAATATACCTTCTATGGACAGTCTAACTACTTAGGAGTCGTTTAGGTCTAAGGTCTACCCTAACATAGGCTAAATTTTTTATTTGTTTGTTTTTCTCTGCTTGTTTTTGTCAGTTTGTGTGAAATGAATTACAATAATAATTTTTTAATTTTAATAGTAATCCATATAACACCCCAACCACTTTTCGAATAAGACTAACCCGACAATTCATAACTTTAACTAACCAAGTATGCCGAATTGGTCTTATCCAAATCAACATATGCCCCAGTCCTAATAATATGAACAAAACTGGAATAACCATTATATCCACTCTTCACCAAGTCAGTGGGAATACAACTCCCCCGAGTTATTTTATCAACCACCTTACCAATATTCAGCTTCATATACTTCTTATCAAGATCACTCAATAGAGAAAAAATCTAATCTCGAAAAGAGGATGATAGCCTTGAATAAAAAATTTAGAATCCTTGCGTGAGTCTGAAAGACAAGTTCAAAACATGAATGACTCATAAACCCATCAAAATTTTCAAATGCAACATCCATACTCTATTTTTCAAGTCCCACAACAACAAGAAGAACCTACTAACTTAGAAAAGAGTATAGAATCCATGTTTCAGTCCCAAAATGATTATATTCAGTCCCAAAATGATTCCTTCAATAGGTTAGAAGCACAAATGGGTCATTTGACAACATAATTAATGATAGGAATAAAGAAACTCTCCTTACCTAATTTTGACCACTCCAAATTCCCCGAGCCATATTGATAGGAACCAAGAATCAAAGGTGTCTGGGAAACTTTAACTAAGATTCAATTTTCTCAAACCAACTTGAACTTGACCAATCTCAAATTTTTGACGAATTGGTAAGTTTTCACCTCAAGAAAATTGAACTTAATTGTGAATGTGACCCCGATCCACAATTGAGTGATTCAATTTCAGTTTTTGAATCTACGTTGACTCAGGTGTCCTTACCCAATTTGGACTCATTTCTCGAGCCAATATTTATTCCTACACTGATAGAGTTTGAAATTGAACTACTGATTTTTTATGGCGGCATTCTACTGATGAAAAAAGAATGTGAATTTCAATTCATTGATTTGGAACCAACTCTTGAACCAAAACTGACTCATGAATCTAAACTTAATTTAAGTCACATTCCTGAGTTAGTTTTGCTTCCCGAACATTTCACTCTTGTGCCCAAGTCAATCATTCCACCGAGTCACAATCTTTTGTTGGACCAAGGTATAGACTATAATGACTCCGAGATGATATTCTAAGATTGGTCATAAAGGGGATAATTTTCATGTTAGGATCTTTCATGATCCTATTCAATTTGGGGGTGATAAAATTGTAAATAAGAAAAAGGTAATCAAAGGTGAGTTCTTTGAAAATTCACGTTGCTTAGATTGGGCAGCAAGCCCAATCCGATCACCACCAGAATCACCACTTTGAGGTAATATTTTTTCTTTCCTTTCTTCTTTTTCATGCATATATGCATTCATTCATACATTGAGGACAACGTTGTTGCCCAAGGTTACAATCACCCATGTTTAGTGTGTTTTGATGATTACAAAACATATTAGTTATTTGTACTAATATTGCTTATTGTTTAAGTGTGTTTCAGGGTTCTAACTCTACTAAAAGGTTTACACCCTAAAAGAAAGTGTTTTGGACTCAAGTCAACTCAAAGTGGGCTCAAGACTCAAGTGTTGAAGACCTTGATGGTGAAAAGCCCCCTTGAAGAACTTGTAGTACTTAGAACCAATGTAAGAATTAGAATGTTAAAGTTTGAGTGTTGGATATTGGCTCTAGGATACACACACACACACAATTTGTTTTTGTTAAAATGTGTGTTTTGTATTTAAGTTTCATGTTTTAAATTAGGTTTCATGCCTTAAAAATAAATTTACATGACTCTATATTTTACAAAAATAAATACCATGTTTAGATCTTGTTTATATACCCCTACTAGCATATTACTTAAGTTTCCTTAAAGTCAAAAATTATTTTGCAAAATTTTTCAAGTCAAAAAAATATACTGTTTTCCTGTTTCAGGCTGACCGGCCGACCGGCCCGGTCGACCGGCCACTGTGCCTGGGCGTGCACGTCTGTGCACGTCCTGCGGTCGACCGGGCGGTCGACCGTCTGAGAGCAGGAGTGCTCTCGGTTTTTCTGGTCGACCGTCCGGTCGACCGCTAGAGGAAGACTGAGAGCAGGTTTGTTCTCGGGTTTTCTGGGTCGACCGGCCGGTCGACCGCCAGAAGACCCGAGCCAACGGCTCTTTGACCAGCTGAGCTGGCGGTCGACCGGCCTGGTCGACCGTCAAGCCTGCTGCTGCCCAACGGCTCTTTCCTCTTTTGTGCAATTCTGAAATCTGTTTTTTGATCTGTTTTTTGGCAGACTTTTACAGGGTTTTTCAGTTCTTTTTCAGAGCAAATAAGCTCTAAATAAATTGTTTTAAACCTATTTTTTCTCCCTATAAATAGAGGAGAAGACTCTCTTACTAAACACCAAGAAAAATCCTCAAGTTTTCAAAGTTTTCAAAAGAGAAAAGAAAAGTGTTTAAGCTCTCCATTTCCAATTCTTTCTTGAGCTAGTTTTCAGTTGTGTTCTCAAGCAAAAATCCTCTCTACAACTGAGTTTTTCTCACTACACTTCATAAAGCCAAAAATCCTTTACTCATTCTATAGGAAGTTGTAAAAGAGTGAGAGTTTGTAAAAGAGTTTGGTGATCTTGTTGTGGTCACTCTTGTTCTTGTTCCTCTTCTTGTTCTTGTGGAGACACCTCTTCGGTAGAGGTGATTGTACTTGGTGGAGCTCGGTGCTCGGGTCTTCGGTAGACCGTTGTAATCGTCCTCGGTGGATAGTGGAAACCCTTCACGGAGGTGAAGGCGGGGAGTAGAGCGGTGGCTCGAACCTCGAAACAAACATCTTGTGTTTGCGATTGCCTTGTGTCCATTCTTGCTTTAAATTTCTATTGCACTATATTGCTTTCTATTACTTGCTTGTGATCTTGTTTCTTTCTTTGTGCTTTTATTTCAAGCCTGTGATACTTGTGATATATTGTGTGCATCTCACTATTCATCCATCATACTTTGCCTTGATCGATCATATCTCATACAACAAGGTTGCATTGCGCACCTCTAACCCATTCAAGGGGAATTGGGAGGAAGGAGTTCAGAACCTCTCACGAGGTATTCGGCTCTTAGTCTTGTTTTGAGAGATCATTGCATCATTCATCATACTTAGTTTTAAAAAGTTTGTTAGATTAGCAATAACACCTATTCACCCCCCCTCTAGGTGTTTTTCAATTGGTATCAGAGCTTGGTTACTAGGCTCTTGGCTTAACAACCCTAGAAAGATCCTAATATTGCTAATCATTTCATTCATTCACACTTAGTAAAGATGGCCGATGGTATTAAGACACCCCCTAAGTTTGATGGACTTAACTTTCCCATATGGAAGGTTAAGATGACCGTTTTCTTGCAATCTCTAGGTAGTCGAGTTGCAAAGGCCGTGACCAAACCTTTTAGTGCACCCCCCGGTGATGAATCCACTTGGTCCGAAATAGAGACCAAAGAATTTGATGCCAATGCTAGGGCTCACTATGCACTACTTCAAGCCCTTAATGATGATGACATAGCTAGAGTTATTCATTGCAAGTCCGCATATGAAATTTGGACACATTTGCTAGTTACACATGAAGGGACCTCACAAGTGAAGAGGGCTAAGATTGACCTTCTTCGGTCCCAATATGAGAATTTTTGCATGCAAGAAAATGAAACCATAGATGATATGGTTACAAGATTTACAAAGATCACTAATGGACTTTCTTCTCTAGGTGATGCTATTGATAATGATCAAAGAGTTAGAAAGATCATCCGGGCTCTTCCTCCTTCATGGGAAGTAAAATCAACAACCTTGAAGGAACTCAATGACAAGGAAGAGATGGAATTGATTGGTCTCATTGGGAACCTCAAAACCCATGAGATGGAGAGAAAAGTGAGGGAGGACATGGCTCCTCTCAAGAAGAAGACAATAGCCTTCAAAAGCCAATCCACACACTCCGACGAAGATGATGAAGAAGAAGATGACGAAGAGCTCTCACTTCTTGTGAAGAACGTCCGGAGGATGTACAACAAGGCTAAATTTCAAGGAAGAAGGAGATGGCAATGAGGTAAAGAAGAAAGGAAGATTATTTGCTTCAATTGTCAAAGGCCGGGACACATTGTGGCGGAGTGTCCGGATAAAGTGAAGCCCTCCACCTCAAAGAAGCCTCACAAGAAGAAGGCGATGAAAGCTACATGGGATTCCGAGAGCGAATCCGAGGAGGAGATTGATACCGCCAACATGTGCTTCATGGCCAATGAAAGCACAAGCAAGGTAACCCCTTCCACTTCTCCTAATGATGAACTTTTCATGGATGAATTAGGAGAAGCTTTTGTAGAATTATCACATAACTATGATTTTCTTAAGAAAAAGTATTTAAAAATGAAAAGGAAAATGATTCTCTTAATCAACAAGTTTTTGCTCTTTCTAAAGAAAAAGAAGAATTACTTTCCACTCTTATTTCCACCCAAAAAGATTTTGACAAGTATAAGATTTCTTGTAAAGGCAAGTCTCCACTAGTTAATTCTAATGAGATTACCATGCTTAAGGAAAGAATAGACTCAATAGGAATTGTTTTAAAAAATTGTGAGTTTGATAAGAAGAAGATAGAGGCCATGTTTCCTAAGAAACAAGCCCCTAAGAAAAATGTTCACCATGCTCATGTTCATACCACACAACCTTTACATCGTGGCAAACCCCCAAAGCATGCTCACACTTCACACACACATCATGCATTCATGTATGGAAGAGTGTTCTCATGTTCACATTGTGGGCGGAAAGGACACTTAGCCAATTTTTGCTATGATAGACTAAGTGCATCTTATCATAATGTTTGGGTTCGCAACACTAACTTCCAAGGACCCAAGAAAATTTGGGTACCAAAGTCAACTATTTTGCTAAATGATGTAGGTACCATCCAAGGCCCAACGACGTAGAGGATTGTGGTATCTTGATAGTGGTTGCTCAAGGCACATAACTTGGGACATCAACAACTTTGCAACCCTATCAAGATACCATGAAGATGGCACCGTCACCTTCGGAGATGATGCCAAGGGTAAAATCATCGGTATTGGTAATGTAAAACTCGGCACATCCCCTTTAATTGAAAATGTAATTTTAGTTGATGGACTCAAGCATAATCTCTTGAGTGTTAGTCAACTTTGTGATAAAGGTTTTGATGTTGTTTTTGATCATATAGCTTGTAAAGTAATTGATAGAATTTCTAATACTTGTGTGTTTTCCGGTTTTCGTGAAAGTAATGTTTATATGATAGATATGTCTAATATGTCTTGTAATATTACTTGTTTAAAAGCCCTCGATGACGACTCTTGGTTGTGGCATAGAAGATTAGGCCATATTTTATTTGACCACATATCTAGGTTAAACACAAAGGAAATGGTGAAAGGTATTCCTTGTTTGAGTTTTGAAAAGGACCGAGTTTGTGACGCATGTCAATTTGGAAAACAAGCTAAGTCTTCTTTCAAGTCAATTAAGGATATCATGACATCACGTCCTTTGGAGTTAATCCATATGGATCTATTTGGCCCTACACAAACCAAAAGTCTAAGTGGGAATAGATTTGCATTTGTTTTGGTTGATGATTTTTCACGGTTTACTTGGGTTTTCTTTATTGAACACAAAAATCAAGCATTTTCATATTTTCAAACTTTTAAGAAAAGAGTTGAAAAAGAGAAAGAGTCTTCAATTTTAAGAATAAGAAGTGATAGAGGAGGTGAGTTCATTAACCTACCCTTTACCACTTTTTGTGAAGAATATGGAATTAAGCATGAACTTTCTTGTCCTAGAACTCCACAACAAAATGGAGTAGTTGAATGGAAAAATCGAACTTTACAAGAGATGGCTAGGACAATGCTAAGTGAATATGGTCTACCACATTATTTGTGGGTCGAGGCCGTAAATACATCATGCTATATATCAAATCGTGTTTTCTTGTGTAAAAATACTTCAAAGACTTCTTTTGAAATGTACTTTTCTAAAAAACCAAATGTTTCATATTTCAAAGTTTTTGGATGCAAATGTTTTGTTTTAAATACAAAAGATAATTTAGGAAAATTTGATGCTAAAGCTTATGAGGCAATTTTTGTTGGGTATTCTAATACAAGTAAGGCTTATAGAATCTTCAATAAATCATCTTTGACTATTGAGGAATCTATACATGTTAAGTTTGAAGAATCTAACTTGTTTGTTAAGAATGTTGTAGAAATAGATGCTTTGGATGAAGGCTTGGAGAAAGTGACCTTGGAGGATACTACTACTATGGGAGACAAGCCAAAGGATGATGAAGGAAGTGAAGCTAAAGTAGAAGAGGCTCAAGGAAATGAAAATCAAACAAATGAAGTGGAGCCTACTCAACAACTTTCAAAGGGTTGGAGATACAATCCTCATCATCCCAAGGACCTCGTCATAGGTGAAGTATCAAAAGGGGTAACCACTCGCTCTAAACTTCATGATTATTGTGGACATTATGCATTTATTTCTCATGTTGAACCCAAGAACGTCCTCGAAGCCGAGGCCGATTCATATTGGTTGCTAGCCATGCAAGAGGAGCTCAATCAATTTGAGCGCAACCAAGTTTGGCACCATGTTCCTAGGCCCCACGATAGACCAACAATTGGTACTAAGTGGATCTTTAAGAACAAGTTGGATGAATCGGGTAACGTTGTTAGGAATAAAGCTAGGTTAGTTGCCCAAGGTTACACTCAAATCGAAGGAATCGATTTTGA
Source organism: Agave tequilana (assembly GCA_038442645.1). Lineage (NCBI taxonomy): Eukaryota > Viridiplantae > Streptophyta > Magnoliopsida > Asparagales > Asparagaceae > Agave > Agave tequilana. The sequence goes on along the minus strand of JAVJIF010030580.1, from coordinate 366,710 downwards.
AGAAACCTTTGCACCCGTAGCACGGCTTGAAGCCATACGGATGACACTAGCATTTGCCTCATATAAAGATTTTAAATTGTTTCAAATGGATGTTAAAAGTACTTTTCTAAATGGTTTTATTGAAGAGGAGGTGTATGTTGAACAACCCCCCGGTTTATTGATCCTACACATCCGGATTTTGTATTTAAATTAGATAAAGCTCTTTATGGTTTAAAACAAGCCCCTAGGGCTTGGTATGAAAGACTTTCTTCATTTTTGATTTCAAATGGTTTTAAGAAAGGTAAAATTGACACAACTTTGTTTACAAAACATGTAGAAAAAGATATTCTTGTTGTGCAAATTTATGTTGATGACATTATTTTTGGTTCTACTAATGAATCTCTTTGCCAAGCTTTTGAATCATGCATGAAGGATGAATTTGAAATGTCTATGATGGGGGAGCTCAACTATTTCCTTGGACTCCAAATCAAGTAAAGGACGGATGGGATCTTCATCAATCAAGCCAAGTACACAAAGGAACTTATCAAAAGGTTCGGGCTTGAAGGATCTAAAGTAAGCAAAACTCCCATGGCAACAACTACCAAGCTTGATAAGGATGAACAAGGTAAAAGTGTAGACATTAAAGTTTATCGTAGCATGATAGGTAGTTTATTGTATTTGACGGCTAGTAGGCCGGATATCATGTTTTTCGTTTGTCTTTGTGCTCGTTTTCAATCATGTCCTAAGGAGTCTCATTTAGTAGCGGTAAAACGCATAATTAAATACCTTAAGGGCACTATTGAAATGGGTTTGTGGTATCCGAAAACCGGACTATTTGATATGAAGAGTTTTTCGGATGCCGACTATGCGGGTTGTAGGGTAGATAGGAAGAGCACAAGTGGAACATGTCAATTCCTAGGTAATTGTCTTGTATCTTGGTCTTCCAAAAAGCAAAATTCGGTAGCCCTTTCAACCGCCGAGGCGGAGTATGTTGCGGCCGGAGCTTGTTGTGCACAAGTTCTTTGGATGAAACATACTCTCCTTGACTATGATTTACACTTTGATCATGTTAAAATATTTTGTGATAATACTAGTACTATTCACATGACAAAGAATGCAAATCAATATAGTAAAATCAAACACATTGACATTAGGTATCACTTTCTTAGAGATCATTATGAGAAAGGTGATATTGATATTGATTATGTTTCTACCGATTTTCATCTTGCCGATATTTTTACTAAACCTCTAGATTATGTTAGATTTTCATTTATTTGTGGTGAGTTGAATGTTTGCATTATGGATTCTTAAAGAAAAATTTCTTTTATTTTGTTTGTTTAACCCTTTTTGATGTATGACAAAAAGGGGGAGACAAAGTATGAGTTTGTTTGTTGTTTGTTTATTTTGATGCATTTGAGTTTTTGATAAAACTATGTGTTTTGCATTTGAGTTTTTGACAAAATTATGTGTCCTTCAATACCTTATGTATTTAGCTCTTCATTGACATTTTTGATACATAGCATTATTTGAGGGGGAGCTTTCCAAGCATTATTTGAGGGGGAGCTTTCCAAGCTCTTCTTCCATTATTGTTTAAATAACCTATATGTTTTGTCATCATCAAAAAGGGGGAGATTGTTGGCCCAAGGTTACAATCACCCATGTTTAGTGTGTTTTGATGATTACAAAACATATTAGTTATTTGTACTAATATTGCTTATTGTTTAAGTGTGTTTCAGGGTTCTAACTCTACTAAAAGGTTTACACCCTAAAAGAAAGTGTTTTGGACTCAAGTCAACTCAAAGTGGGCTCAAGACTCAAGTGTTGAAGACCTTGATGGTGAAAAGCCCCCTTGAAGAACTTGTAGTACTTAGAACCAATGTAAGAATTAGAATGTTAAAGTTTGAGTGTTGGATATTGGCTCTAGGATACACACACACAATTTGTTTTTGTTAAAATGTGTGTTTTGTATTTAAGTTTTCATGTTTTAAATTAGGTTTCATGCCTTAAAAATATATTTACATGACTCTATATTTTACAAAAATAAATACCATGTTTAGATCTTGTTTATATACCCCTACTAGCATATTACTTAAGTTTCCTTAAAGTCAAAAATTATTTTGCAAAATTTTTCAAGTCAAAAAAAATATATTGTTTTCCTGTTTCAGGCTGACCGGCCGACCGGCCCGGTCGACCGGCCACTGTGCCTGGGCGTGCACGTCTGTGCACGTCCTGCGGTCGACCGTCTGAGAGCAGGAGTGCTCTCGGGTTTTCTGGGTCGACCGTCCGGTCGACCGCTAGAGGAAGACTGAGAGTAGGTTTGTTCTCGGGTTTTCTGGGTCGACCGGCCGGTCGACCGCCAGAAGACCCGAGCCAACGGCTCTTTGACCAGCTGAGCTGGCGGTCGACCGGCCCGGTCGACCGCCAAGCCTGCTGCTGCCCAACGGCTCTTTCCTCTTTTGTGCAATTCTGAAATCTGTTTTTTGATCTGTTTTTTGGCAGACTTTTACAGGGTTTTTCAGTTCTTTTTCAGAGCAAATAAGCTCTAAATAAATTGTTTTAAACCTATTTTTTCTCCCTATAAATAGAGGAGAAGACTCTCTTACTAAACACCAAGAAAAATCCTCAAGTTTTCAAAGTTTTCAAAAGAGAAAAGAAAAGTGTTTAAGCTCTCCATTTCCAATTCTTTCTTGAGCTAGTTTTCAGTTGTGTTCTCAAGCAAAAATTCTCTCTACAACTGAGTTTTTCTCACTACACTTCATAGAGCCAAAAATTCTTTACTCATTCTATAGGAAGTTGTAAAAGAGTGAGAGTTTGTAAAAGAGTTTGGTGATCTTGTTGTGATCACTCTTGTTCTTGTTCCTCTTCTTGTTCTTGTGGAGACACCTCTTCGGTAGAGGTGATTGTACTTGGTGGAGCTCGGTGCTCGAGTCTTCGGTAGACCGTTGTAATCGTCCTCGGTGGATAGTGGAAACCCTTCACGGAGGTGAAGGCGGGGAGTAGAGCGGTGGCTCGAACCTCGAAACAAACATCTTGTGTTTGCGATTGCCTTGTGTCCATTCTTACTTTAAATTTCTATTGCACTATATTGCTTTCTATTACTTGCTTGTGATCTTGTTTCTTTCTTTGTGCTTTTATTTCAAGCCTGTGATACTTGTGATATATTGTGTGCATCTCACTATTCATCCATCATACTTTGCCTTGATCGATCATATCTCATACAATAAGGTTGCATTGCGCACCTCTAACCCATTCAAGGGGAATTGGGAGGAAGGAGTTCAGAACCTCTCACGAGGTATTCGGCTCTTAGTCTTGTTTTGAGAGATCGTTGCATCATTCATCATACTTAGTTTTAAAAAGTTTGTTAGATTAGCAATAACACCTATTCACCCCCCTCTAGGTGTTTTTCAAACGCATGAGATAGGTTTGGGGGAGGATTTTAATATAACATATTTTTTCTTTTAATATAAAAAGATTTTTTTAAACTTTTTGAAAAGAGAAATAATATTTTGATCTTTTTTTTGTAAGAAATTAAGTTAATTTTAAGGAATAGGAGAACCATAATCATGATTTCTTACACTTGGTCAAAATAAGATTATTTGTTTGATTTCTAGGGTTAGGAAGAATTGAAAAAGTAATTTAATCTTGATTTTTACCTTGATGAAATATGCAAACTTTATACACTTACACATTTAGAGTTCTAAAACAAAGATTCTTATGTCTTATATAAAAAAAGAAAAATATATATATATTATTAAATTCATTGATTAGTCGGGTATTTGTGCCTCATAAATATAAATATTCACGCCTAAAAATAGTCCATATTATAAATAAAACCCCTTAATTTTGTAGTCTTGTTTGCTCAAGTCCTTAAGTCATTAGGGTGTTTTCTCACCCAGTGCCCTAAGACCATCCAGTTCGGGAGTCATTGACCTAAGCCTCATACTTAGGCATATTAGAAAGCCTTATAGAACTAAGAGATATTGTCACTAAAAATATTTTAAAAAATAAGGCATAAAAGTTAAGAGTTAAAGCATCCCGAGTCAAATATTCACGATCATGAAGGTGCATATGATTTAGGGTAAAATAATAAACTAGATGAGAAATATATTTTGACTCCTTACCTTGATTACCTAGAGTTAACAAACAAGTTTTTGAATAGAGACTAAAGTTTAAGAATGAAAAGCATAGTTTTCTATAACTTATAAATTACTTGATCTTTTGCAAAGAGTGCTTCAAATAGGTTCCTCTTTATCAAAATGTTTTTTAAAATACTAACACTTTATTTTTCTTTCTTATGAATTTTGTTGGTGTAATTCACTGAAAACTCTCATGAGACAAAACTCGTCCTCTAGGGGTAGCCTAAACGTTTAACGGCTTGTTGCACATGCTAAGTGCAACTGCGATTTCTATAAAAGTGAGTTAGATTAGGTTATCTACATTTTGCTTTTTATTTGTTTTACTCTAGGATGAGCAAAAGACAGGTGTGGAGGTGTGATTGTACACGTGGATTACATATTTAGTGTCATATTTTTCTCATTTATTTTGTAATGAAACTCTATTATTTAATTTATTTTAATGTCTAATGGTGTGCAAGTAATTAATGAAGAAAAATGAGAAATAGAATGGTTTATCCAATTAAATTCAGAGATTTAAAAATTTTTAAGATCCATTTGTTAGCTGAGGATCAACAGGAGATATTGCAAAATTCAGTATTCAAAACAAAAATCCCAATGGTTAAAAAGAGATATCGAGACATCACAATCACACGAACACTGCCAGATCCAGGCCGTGAAAACGCTTATGCGGCTATATGTTTTAATCAGGGGGAGCATTTGCTCCCCTATCTTCGTACGCTATCTCATATCCCATTTCTCCTATAAATACTGGCATTTCCGAAGGTAGAGGATCACCACTCAGCAGAGAGTTAGAATTAGGCTTAGGCTTGTAGTTTAACTTAGATTTTTATTTTTTATGTAATTTTCTATTTTTCTTTATGTAACTGAGATCAGAGAGAAGTCTCATGAGAGAAAGAGAAGAAAATTATATTGATAGTGACACCAGTGTGAGTTTCCTCCTTTCTTTTGATGTTACTCTATTTCAATCAAAGTTATATATATTTTTTTCTTCTTCTTCTTTTTACTTTACTCGCCTCTTCTGCAACTTGTAATCCAGGTGAATCTTATAGCCTCGAATCTGCCTTATCCTTGCAAGTGCCACTAATGACTTATGGTGATGGATATCTTCTTTGATTGTGTAATAGTTTAGGATTATTTTCTGCTGGCATTTTTTATTTAGTTAGACAGATTTGAAGTAGGAAAGATCCTATATGCCATGTTGTGATCACTTTCAAGTCAAGATAAATCGTTGCAACGGATTCAAGATAAGTAAGTGCCGAAGAGGTAAGTAAGTATTTTTTAGTTCTTTCTTTTTTTATTTCTTAGCTTAGAAACACATCTTTGAAACCAACTCTTTATTCTCTCTTCATTTTTCTTTCTTTTAACTTAGTTTTTCTTCTCTTTAAAAACACAAACACTTTCATCTTCTTCTCTTCTATTACTAACTCCTTCTTTTCTTTTAAGAAATAAAGAAGAAATTTTAACTAATCTAGTAACTTAGAAAAGAACTTATCTAAATGCTTCTATCGCAGTCTCTCCTTGTGGATCACGACCCGTATAACCATTTGCTATAGTTGTAGAATTGAGAAACCTCGTGCTATCTATTATTCGATCCTAAACTGCATCTTTTATGTGCACAGATTCAACTCAATCAATGATGTCAAAGGATTGTTCATGACGAGTTTCCAGAAGGACTATGCCCACTGAGGATATCCAGCACCATATTGATCTTATTCCTGGAGCAAGTCTACCTAACCTCCCACACTACCGGATGAATCCTAAGGAGGGTGAAGTTCTACGGGAGAAGGTCGAAGAGTTGATAAACAAAAAATACATTAGGGAGAGTATGAGTCCATGTGCGGTATCGACCCTTTTGACATCAAAGAAGGATGAAAATTGGTGCATGCGCGTCGATAGCCAGCTATCAATAAGATCACTATTCGATAATTGTTTCTCATACCTCGCATTGATGATATGTTGGATCGATTAGGGGGATCGTGTATAATTTGAAGATTGATCTAAGGAGTGAGCACCATCAAATTCGCATTAGGCTGGGAGATGAATGAAAGATGGTGTTCAAGACTCCGGAGTGATTATATGAGTGCATGATCATGCCTTTTGGACTATCCAACGCCCCTAACACTTTCATGAGATTGATGAACCAGGTATTGAAGCCATTCTTAGGAAAATTCAAGGTTGTTTACTTTGATGACATCCTTATTTACAGTTCAAGTGAAGATGAATATATGCAGCACCTACGAGAGGTGTTGATGGGTGCTATAAGAAAATGAGTTATATATCAACTTAAAAAAGTGCAGTCTCATGACTAGCAGTCTGATATTCTTAGAGTTTGTAATTAGCTCTCAAAAAATCTATATTGATGAAGACAGTAAAAGCAATACAGGTGTAGCCTACACCTAAGAGTGCCACGGAGGTTAGAGGTTTTCATGATTTTGCTACTTTCTATCGGTGTCTTATTCAAAATTTTAGTAGTTGTATTCAAAATTTTAGTAGTTTAGTAGCACCCATCACCGATTGTCTTAAGAAAAAAGTTATTTTATTTGGACCAAGGTAGCCGACGAAGTTTTTGTATTAATCAAAGATAAGCTTGCCAATGCTCCCATATTGGCTTTTTCTGATTTTGACAAGGTATTTAAGTTAAAATGTGATGCTTGCGAAATTAGCATTGAAGCATTGCTCTCACAAGAGAAGACGCCTATTGCTTTTCTAAGTGAAAAGTTGAATGAAGCATGGCAAAAGTTGTCTACTTATGGGCAAGAATTATATGTGGTGTACCGCTTATTGAGGACATAGGAAAACTGCCTCATAGCCAATGACTGTGCTATTTTCAGATCACCAATCATTTCAACACTTCAAGAATCAGAAGCATCTCAACAAGATGCATGCAAGATGGGCATCGTACTTTGAGCAGTTCAACTTTGTAATACGTCACAAATTTGGAGTAACAATAAAGTTCCTGATGCATTAAGCCAAAGAGTTTCGTTGTTAGTCACTTTACTATGTAAGATCATTAGTTTTGATTTCTTGAAGGAACTATATGAAAAGAATGAAGACTTGCTGAGATTTAGGAGAAGTGTTCGATGAAGCAACTCATGCAAGGCTATCATATTATAGAGGGTTTCTTTTAAAAGAAATTGGTTTTGTGTACCAAGAACTTCTTTGAGGGAGAAGGTCATTCGAGATTTGCATGAAAGCGGACTTGGAGGACACTTTGGAAGAGATAAAACTATTGCTAGCATCGAGAAGAGATATTATTGGCCGTAATTAGAGAAGGATGTGGCTACAATCGTGAGAAATTTCTGGTTTGCCAAGTTCCTAAAAGACAAGCTCAAAATACGGGTTTGTATACACCCCTGCCCGTTTCCAAAGATAGTTGGGAAGACTTGAGCATGGATTTCATGTTGGACTTCTCGCACACAAAAGGGAGTGGATTTTATCTTCATTGTGGTTAATTGATTTTTCAAGATGGTACACTTTATTTCTTACCGGAAAACTTTCGACGCACACCACGTTGCCAAGTTATTCTTTCAAAAGGTTCTGAGATTGCATGGTGTGTCGAGTTTTATTGTTTTCATCGAGATAGTAAGTTCTTGGATATTTTTTGATTGCTTTATGGAGGAGATTTGATACATCATTAAAGTATAGTAAAATGTTGCACCCTCAAACTGATAGACAAACAAAAGTTGTCAACCGCACTTTAGGTAATTTACTATGAGGCATATGTGAAGACAAATCAAGAGTATAGGATCAAGCTTTACCTCAAGCTGAATTTGCTTATAGTAGCACAGTCCACAATTGGGTATGTCACCCTTTGCAATTGTCTACAGAAAGGTACCTCGTCATCTCTTAGATATAGCTAAACAATCAATTGAAGAGAAATTTAGTAGTGCAGGTATCGCCATTACCGAACAAGTTATAGATGTTCAAGAAGAGGTTCAATTTAAGTTGGAAAAATACAATGAAAAGTAAAAAGAGGCATGAGAAAATCTTTTGTAAAGGAGACATGGTGATGATATACTTACGGAAAGAAAGAATTCCTGCTGATGCTTATAACAAGTTGAAGCCAAGAAAATATTGTCCGTTCAAGATCGTGAAGAAGATTAGTGATAATACTTATGTTGTGAATTTTTCGAATGATATGACGATATCCGAGACATTTAATGTGGTGAATCTCTATGCATACTATCCTACCAAGCAGTTGTATCTAGAATATAACTAAAAGCAAGTTATTTTGAAGAGAGAGGGACTGATATAGGAGATTAAGATAATATAGAGCAGCTGATACATATTAGTCAACTGGCCTCAAACATTAGTTGACTAGAGTTTATTAGTCAACTAATTAAATCTCAGTAGTCGACTAGTTTTGCACAACAGAGAGTTGAAAAATTCTAGACTTCTCATTAGTCGACTAGTCTCTAGCACTAGTCGATTACAACTGTCACCAACTATTTTTCAGGATCTGTTTTGGATTTAATTTTCGGGTCAATTAGATTTCAAATTATTTTTGATTTATTTTTCTAATTAGATTAGACTACTACTTTTAAAGCCTATTTAGACTATTGTACTCTTTGTTTTGTATATAAGTTTTCATCAATAAAATTGAGTTTTTCTCTCCAATTGCTCGTGGATTCGAGTTGTCTATCTTTGCTCGTGGTTTCGAGTGATGTGCTCATAGATTCGAGTATTTTCCTACCTGAAAGTATTCATTTAGGGTTCGCTGGCGCTAGAATGAGATCTAACCGGTATCGTTCGCTTCTTTGTCTGCGTCACCAAAAAACCTCTCATATTCTTCTTAAAATCTATGATAAATCTTCAACATCCATTTTCTCTTTAAAATTATCATTCAGAAGAACTCACGATAAATAGCCCATTTTCCTAGAAAATTTAAGCATCCGAAAAGTATCTCAAAAATATCTTATCTATGTATATTGGTAATATTATTCACCAATAAAAATTTTATTTTTTCCTTGTTATTTCAATGCCTTTGTTCTAGTTGGTGTGAGTCTTGAGCTAGTGAGAAGGTTCTCTTTCACTACTTGAGAAGTGGGTTCCCGGTTTTGGTGCTTCTCTTTCTCCACAATATCAAATACTTCATTTTCTCTCCAAAAAAATAGAAGTGCTTTCATTAGTTAAATATGCGTATACTTAAAGGATACACGACATTGTGTCCAGTTTTTTGAGGTTACCATGCCCAAATTTATGTCAGGGTGCAACACTCGCGCGCTTGTCAATAAATCATAGAAATCCTTGTGGATTAATATCTTCGATGATAATCTTCTGAAAAAGAAGAGATGCAATGAAAAAAGGGAAGGAAGAGAATTCCCTTACTTTGCTATTGAAGTTTTTTTTTTAAAAAAAACACTATCTGCACAATCATATTATGTTCTTACTATTTAATCTATTTCTTTTTAAGGAAATCTTCCTCTTTCCATTCTGTGCTGGGTTGTTTGTGTTGCTAAATAGATAAAAAGCTTCAAGTTATGAAGTATGAACACTTCAAAGAGAGTGTTGTGTCTGTGTCAGACAATATCAAATACTCAGAATTGCATAGCACTTCACCAACACATATCAGGCAATTTAGCAAGAGTGTCAGGTTTTAAGAAAACCAAAAAAAATTGTTTGGACCTTTGTCCACTTTTTTGAAAGTCTAACGGTCATGTGTGAAACTCTGTAGAACTATGTGTCTCTTAAACAAGCATATAAAAGGATCCTATGACATAAGAGGAATGCTATATATGTTTATAAAGTATAACATGTGCCAAAACATGACGGGCTATATGAGCTGATACTCATTTGTCAGATTGGATGGTTTCAGGTTTTATATGTTTGATTATCACTTTATTAGAAGCTATGTTTCAATGTCTATTATGTGGGGAGAGCGAGGAGTAAAAAGTTAAGGATAGAGTTTTTTAGGAAGAAGGTACATGACTATCGATAATTCTCTTAAATTGTCGACAGTCAGGCACACAGATATATCTTTTGATGAGTCGTGTTGTTGACAACAACCACTTTGAACTGTCGACAGCGTTTTACAGAGAGTTGGGGTTTGTTAGAGTGCAGGTATGCTGCCGACATGCCTTTTGGGTTGTTGACAGAGATTTCTTTGCGAATCCGAGCCGCTTTCTGAATTTGTTTGTGGGGAGAGAGAAGAATAAAAAGTTGAGGATAGAGTTTTTTTAAGAAGGCATAGGACTGTCGACAATTCTCTTGAGCTGTCGAAAGTCAGGCACACAGATACATCTTTTGATGAACTGTACTGTCGACAGTAGCCACTCTGAGGTGTCGACAATGTTTTACAGAGAATTGAGATTTGTCAGAGTGCGGGTCTGCTGTCGATAGGCCCCAACATGAGATTTCTCGGCAAATTTGAGCAATTTTCTGAATTTGTTTCTAATTCAAATTCAGACTTTTGGTTTTCTTTTCTTGAGAAACTCCATCCCTATATAAAGAAGGGGTAATTCCACTGCTATTGTATGATGTAATTGATTGGTTTTAATAAGATTTTTCTCCCCTTCTGCTCTGAAGACATAGGCAATTACCGAACCTCGTTAAATCTTATGTTCTCGCTTTTTTTTTTGCTTGTTTATGCAATCAGTGACTATTCTTTGGTGTTGCTATTCTCTGTTAATGAGATTCCAACAATTGATATCAAAGCCATGCCCTGAACTTAGTCATGTGTGTGTGGGATGTTTGATATTGTTGATCCCCAATTGTTGCAAGAAAACGCAATAGTGGACCCCTATAAAGCAATTTGGCTTGCGAAATATTTTGTAGTGGTGCTCCTTCGCAATGGGTGTGCCGCCTCCCACGCGGTGTAGAGGAGTGGTCGGCTGTAGTTGCTACTTCACATAAGGCGTGTCTGCCCCACGCAGTGAAGAGTTAGATCTCGATCGAGCATTTGGTCTTCCATTATGAAGAAATTTAAGCTTACAGGGAGACTCTTTGTTCAAGGGGGATTGTGAGATTTGGCTCGAACAAATAGTCTCACATCGGCTAGACATGGGGATGGTCTTGGGTATATAAGAATTTGGGCAATTTCACCTAAAAAGCTAGTCTTTCGTGATGGTGCCCCAAGTCCTTCATATTATATATAAGCACATGCATTCACATGTACAGTTATCTTCATACCCTACTTTCAAAGGATTTGTCGTGTTAACGGGTCTATTTCATGTCATTTGTGTGTGCATGTCCAAGTCCATGCTTCCTAGAGTTTAAATTTGAGTGTTTTACCCTTAATTTGAATTGTTTATGATCAATTGCCAATTATTACTATTCTCTAATCCACTTTTGTCCTAAATATACTATTCTCTCATATAAAATCTGGAAATATTCAACCATGGAGCTATGTTAGTAACTACTTGAATATTTGGTACTTTTTCAAAATTTCTGCAACATTATAATGTTATCAAGTATATATTAGTTAATTCTATGTGCCTTTTCAAATTGTAGTGGCCAGAATCTGACCATTCTGAACGCGACACGTGCCCTTTCACACCAGGAGTGTCAAAAATGGACAATGCTCTAGATATCAGTTAGCTCATACTCAACTTTGAGCAGAAAGCTTCGGGTCTTGCCGCGACACTACATTCAACCCCGGGGAGACGACCTCGGGCCCTTTTTTGCTCCCGACATCCGTAACTATCAGATCTCTCTTTGACCTCCACGACATAGACTCTCCGCAGAAACTCCCACTTCCACTGGACACACTGGACACAGCTCAGCAGTAGGGTTTTTCGGATTGCGAAGGTAGTTATACTGCCACGATCTCCCCACGTTCTAAATACTGTTCTATTTCGGTGAAGACAACTATGGATAGTGACAGATATCTCGGCATGCCAATCCTAATAATAAAACACAGCAATCTGATCAGTTATGAAAAAATTTCATAATGCAAATCGTGCAATTATGGAGATCTGAGAAATCAGCGCCATCAGTTACGCCCCTATAGAGTTCTTATACACCTGGAGATCCAAGAAGAGAAGAGGTCGGGCTGGCGGAGACTAAAAAAATTGTAAACACTAGAATACTCTACTGAATTCACTGTAATCTCCCAAAAATATAGTGAATTCTCTCTCTCTTCCTCATAGTTTTTCTCAATTTAAGTTTCACGTAAAAATCTCTTATCTCTATTTGTTCAGTGTGTTGAATCCTAAAGTTTCACTCTCAATTTAGATAGAGCACCCTTTCATTTGTGATGCGAGATTGACTGTTCGATCAATCGCAATTAAAAATCTCCACCACACGAATGTTTCTAACATGCGTGTACTGCTCTGATAAACATTGCATAAAGCTTCTCTTTGACCTTTAAGGTTGAAACTATATTTAGAGAACATTAATAGAATTAATGAATTTTACGAGAAAATAAATTCTGAATTCTCATTATTTTTCTTCTCATGAACAGGAATGACCATGCAGCAGGAGCAGCAGCAGCAGCAGCAGCCGCCGCCGCCGCCGCGGCAGGCAATGCAGCAACAGGTTGGTGTCTATTTTATTGGAGTCCAGCAGTCTTCATGTCAGTTACATGGACCATATTTTTGGTATTGTGACTCATTTGAATAGTTTGATTGTACATTTGAGCAGAAAAAATGTTAGCACATATGATACAATGTTTAGCTTGGTGGACCTTCGATCATTATTGAATACTTACTATTTGTTCATTATCTCAATTCAACCAACAGAATTTGCAGGCATTAGAGCATAATATGGAAAATAACTTCATGCAAATTTCACCTGATGGAACAAATTCTAGACCTGAAGATATTTGTATTACTCATCATCAAACTGGTCGAGGAGTTCTCCGTGAGTATCAGTTTTTCCCTGAGGAGCCAAGTATGCAACCCGCGGCACAAGAAGGTGGTGTTCATCAGTGTCACGCTGAGTCCTCAATGCTTCGGCATGATGATATAATGTTGCGCTCGTCACTCACACAACGAAGTCTTCATGAAAACAGAGATGTGGCTTCAGAATATGCTGCCTCAAATCAGACACATATTGCCACAGTTCAGTGTCAACAAGCAAACTGCATTGCTCCTGAAACATTTCCTGGGAGCTACGCAACTAATGCCCAATTTCTCTTCTCTCCGAGTGATGAATTAGAAGAGCCGCCTGCATCATCTGGCCTGATTTGCGTCGATGACGATTACTCTATACTGGAGAGAAGGTACAAGGTACATATACATATACGCGTAGCTTTTGTAGGATGTTTTAATCTTCAAATTTTAGGTTCATTTAGACACAATAATATTTAATAAATTTGGTCCATATAGAGAGAAGAAGAAATAATACTATCTGAAGCCGGTGACTGGAAGCAAAAAGAACTCAATGGAGGAGATGAAAGAATAAGAAAGTTGCTCCCTGTTTTTGCTAGGTAACTTCTCTTGTATGTATTTCTGTCAACTACAAACTGAATATTAGTTTCTGTAACTAGAGTAAGGAGAAAAGAAAGAATCAACAAGAATCGTCCCTACAGGAGCAGAGAGAGAGATTCTTGCAAAAATGTAGCTCCATGAGTAAGTTTCTTCAAACAAACCATTCAATTATGACATGTTACCTATTATTACTAATTTACAAAATCTTATGTGCAGCAAAGTGAGCAAACCAAATTGGACGCTGCAGTTGTCAATTAAGCCATCTTCTGGCCTCTTGCTGTCTTCACTATTATCGCTTGCTCTTCCATCCTTAGTTCCTATATACAAACGAGACAATAAGAAAGAACATTTTAGAGCTATTGGCTCTTCCATGAGTACAACCTCATCGTAAAGCTGTGGAACTGTAGTCGTACTAACTAGTAATTTGTCTGTATTTTTTCCTTCTGAACTTCCCAAGTTTCTCCTTCGCTACTGGCTTGGTAAATATATATATATATATATGCAAGTTGCTCATTAGTGTTGACAAATTGAAGTTGAATTTGCCCCTCATTCACCAAGTCCTTGATGAAATGGTGACGGACCTCTATATGCTTTGTTCAGTTGAAAGATTGGGTTTTTGGTCATAGCAATAGCTGACATGTTATCCCAATGAATAATTGTTGGGACCTTTTGTTCTTGCTGCAAATGTGACAAAATCCTCCTTAGTCATAGAGCTTCGCATGCAACAGCAGTTGCTGAGATGTATTCTGCTACTGCTGAAGATAATGCAAAGGTTTGCTGCTTGTGAGATGACCATGATATAACGTTTGCACCCATGTAAAAAATATACGCTGATGTGCTCTTTCAGTCATCAAGATAGCCAGCCCAGACACTATCTACGTATCTGCCAAGAATGTTTTCGTCTTTCTTCTTAGACTTGATCCTGAGTCTTCTAGTACCTTGGAGATGGCAAAGAATTTGTTTAGCAGCTACAAAATGTAGTTTACTTGAACCTTGAGATGAGACTGACAGGATAGACGAGAACCGGGCTTGTATTAGTGAGATAGATCAAGGAGCCAACCGAGCTCCGATAAAGTGTACCATCTACCTTTTGTGCACCATCATTCAGTTGTAGCTTTTCAATCACTACTACGAGAGTAGCCACCGGTTTGCAATTTAACATACCGAGTCTCTTTAGCAAATCTTTAGCATATTTTTCTTGAGAAATAAAGATTTCTCCTTTTGAATGCCGAACTTGGAACGAGGAAATACTTCATGAGGCCTGGATATATCATCTCAAACTCTTTCATTATTGCCATTTTTAAACTCTTAACCATTTTCGGGTTAGTGCTGATGCAGACCAAATCATCAACATATAGAAAGGCAATGAGAAAATCTTAATTCACCTTTCTTCTTCACATGAAGGGATGGTTCACTTGGACTCCGCTGGAATCATTTTGGTGAAAGTACTTGACATTGCTATTCCACGCTCTTGTGCCTGCTTTAGACTATACAGTGTCATGCACAGACAATAAACTTTATCTTCTTTTCCTTCCACCAAATATCCTTAAGGTTTCTCATACACCTCTTCTTCTAACTCTCCATTTAGGAAAGCTGATTTTACATCAAGCTGGAAGATCTGGAACTCGAAGTGGACAGCAAGTGCAAGAATTGTTCTCAGCTTTCTTAGTATCAGTGGCATCGAAGTCCTCAAGCGCTGCAACCAAGAAGTAGTAACTATTTTCAACTCTGCCTTGTGGCGGCAAAACTATGCAGAAGCTAGTGCCCGTAAGGTTTGGTGAGCTTCCTGGACCAAGCAACCTCACAAGCCTCTTAGAGAGTTATCTGAGCCCAATCTCAATCTTATATGCTACTCTCATGTGTATCACTGGAGCTATTTACTCCGTCAGATTGCAAGAGATTGACGACACTGTTTTGCGTCTAGGATACTGATGATGGCACCAAAATCAAGGTTGAGAATGCTTACTGGAAGAAACATTAGATATCGATGTGCTCGAATTGCAAAACTTTCACAGGTCCAGCTGAGGAGATTCACCTAAATCACAAGTTAGTTCTGGCAGTAGTGGAGAATCACTTCACATAGAGCAAGTTACTGAGGGAGATTAGGATGCGTGCAGCGCAGCTGAGCAAGTTAGTGACGATGTAATAGTTAGTACTACCTGGTTTGCAGAGCAAGAGTAAGATGGTTGATTTGATCGGTGCAGCCTCTGATTTTGCTTTGCACACTTTGCTGCAAATTGGTGACAGTAATAAGAATGATACTGCAAATAATAATCCTTATACCTGAGACGCGCACACGCAGATGGAGACTAGAAAAAAAATTGGATTCAATAAAGTAGTAAATGTTGGATAAAACGATGAAAATAACTATGAGATTGGCCATATGGAAGAGATTAAACATAAGCATTGAAGGTTGTTCAGAAAAATTGCAGATAAAAACATGAAGAGGTGAACGCTCCACTTTGGGATGACAGTGAGTGGGCAGCTGTAGTTCTATCGGTAAGAAGCTAGAAAAGTATAGAGAGAAAAGAACAAAGATAATTCAGCAACATGAATTGTATAATTTTCTAATCTCCGAAAATACGTTAAAAAAAAAAAAAAAAACTTAGAAAACAAGAATAATATAACTGGTTAAAAAAATGCTTGGCAACAAGGAACTAAGTTCAGCATAAAGCAGCGCAATAACGATCAACGTCTTGATGATGAGCCAAGGTGAATGTGGATTGAGAAACCTTGTAACCCTTGTAACCCTCACAGAGAAGTTTTATTTGAAGAATTCTAAAAGCAAGCATTAGCTTTGTTAAGTCTAAACCAATGGATCCAACTGCTTTCAGGACATGATAAGTTTTAAGTTACAGATCAGCTGCCGCAAATAACCACATATCCAACACACAGACAAACATAACCAGTTTGCATAACAAAAGTCGCCAGCTATTTTAGCATGCCTCCATTTCTCTTCGACCGCAACAATCACTCCCTGCAACACCCAAACAGGATCTCACCAATATCTGTCTGGGGCATGAAAGAGAAATAAAGGGAAAACAGATGGCAGCCAAATGCAGGCCACAAATCCCTTTCAGAAATTCTTCTCACACTTGGTGAATCAACAGGACCAGCACCCACGAGTACTTTGATACTTCTGCATCGGTCATGTTGACAAGACAAGCACAAAACAACACTGGAGAAAACATGCTTGAACACAGAAAACGTGAATCCCTTCAAGGGAAAGCCAGATGGGAAGAGAATGCAGCTATCTAATGTTTCACATATAACTCTACTCAATTCATCGCATCAGGTTCAGCAATCAAAACTCAAATAAAAAATTTCACGGACTACTTATTGCAATATTCAAAATTACATTACAAACAATATAGCGAGCAAAACTCCATAAAACTAAAATATGTTACCTAATAAATTATATATATTCTCACAACCATAACTAGTCTTCCGTTGTTCCAGTCTATCATGGAGCCAACAAGTTTTTCAACCCTGTTTTCTGCTCCGCTGTCAGCCTTGTGGGAAATTTGATGTTGAACTTGATTCTTAGATTCCCTTTCTTTGATGGGTCCTTAGGTATCGGCATCCCCTCCTTTGCAACAACCTCCTCATATCCTGGATGGATTATGGAGTTAATGGGTATGGTGAGGTTGCGACCATCAAGCGTAGTTAGGTGGACAGTGTAACCCGTCAAGGCTTCAAGCAGCGAGATCTTCTGCGTGGTGACAAGATCATTCCCTTCCCTCGTGAATACATCATGTGGCTTCTCGTCAACAATAAATACTATATCTGCCGGAACAATGTGGGGTGCTTCATTGCCCTTCTCTGGGAATGTAATTTTTGTTCCCTTCTTCCACCCAGGCTTTATATCAATAGTCAAGATTTCCTCCACTTGCATGGTTTTCCTGATCAATTCATTGTTAAATAAATGTCAAATCTTTAGGGAAATAAAAGCGACAAAAGAAAGATTGCTGCAGAAATGCAATAAGACCCAATGCATGCTCAAAAAGCACACTCCCAGTTCGAGGACAAAATAATGTACGGATTTCACTAAATAATGCACACCATGAGTTGGACAAGTTTGCCATAATACAGTCATAGAAGAAACAATGCAAGTTGGAGATGACAAATATAAATAAACAGATACAATAACTAGAAAGCAAGAAGGCAAGACAGTACAAGAAATTCATACAACTAGAACAGCAAAAAGCCATAGGATTTCTACAACATATCAACACTGTTTCTCTATGGATCGACGCTGCAGTTACCTACTCCCTCCCTCCCTAAATGACTAAATTATTATTATTACTGCTGCTGCTATCATTTTAAGCCTAGTTACACTTGAAGCTGGGATTTCACAAAACTCATCCTCACCATTTACCACTGTGCCAGGCCCCAGTGGCATTCCCTTTCCTAAATTAATTCACCTATTAAGTTTCAAGAGCTCAAGTTTACAACTGAAAGAACTCCCTCTTCTGGACTACTACTTTGGCAGCTTTAGCAATATCACTACAAATTTCAATACTAAAAAAAAGATAAAAGACAATGTTAAAGGTAAAAGTAGAAAATAATATATTGATGAAAAGGCATTTCATATTATTTAGTAGCTACCGATTTAGCCAACCCATGTAGCAAGCAGATGGAATGCACCACCTACCAGAAATAACCAAGAAAAGAGGAAATATCCTAATCGAACCAAAATTTCCTAGCCAGGTTTGGAATAATATGTGATGTTACATTACACTCTTGAACCATATCCATAAACATGCAAAATACCAGGTGAAAATCTTTAATAAAACTTTTGCATTGGATCATCTTCTGAAGGAAGGCTCAACCAACATTTGTCATTTGTTTAGTCTTCACTCTATAAAAAAAAAAAAGAAATTAATGCAAAAAAGTTTTGACTACTGATGGTCCTTTTGAACATGGAAAAATGACGTCTCTGTTCAATACCGTGAATCTGACATACTATTGGCTGAAAAAGATCTCAATTAGGAAATAAGTTACTACTGAAACAATATTGCAAACTTGCGGGTGGACCTTCAATGTCTCCAAGCTTCAAAATACATAATTTATGTAGCACAATCCCACTTTGATGAGGACACCACCAATTGCTAGTTGTTTTCTTATGCCTTAGTTTATTTTTGAGTAGTTGTCTTTTTTTATGAGGCAGTTTAGTACTACATCGATTATCCCCTGAAAGTGCTCTTTTGTAAAACCTATAAATAGCCCACAGACTTATTTTATCGATAGACAATGATGAATTAAAAATTTTCAATTAAAATTTCATGAGACTTGAGTCTTAAGATTAGGGTGTGAAACTCGTGGTGCAAGGGGTGTGAAGCTCAAATTTATCCCCTTTTTTTTTCTCTTCCCTCTCAAACCCTAATTCCCTTTTCATCTCCTCTTTCAAAACCCTAATTTCTTCTCTCTAATTTGAAGGCGATTGCGATCCTATCCCATATTACATCACACTTCTATCATGAAGTCATATCTATATCTTGGATACATTGACACACGTCAGATTCAACACTTCTTGGACACTCCTAAGACATATGCGAGGCACTTCCCAAAAGTTTCCTTGATAGGACACTTGATACATATAGATATCGTTATGTTAAGATGTTTATTTATTTTCATTTATCTATAAAAAATATACTTTAGTGAGAAAAAAGACCATATAAAATTGACTTTTCTAAAACCATGGTTCTAAATATCAGCTGATATGGCCAACATATTGGTTTTGGACCCATACCACTACAATTTGATAAGAAAATCGGTCATTTCCGTTTGTGAGCCGATACCGCCCAATATATTGGCCGCTATGTATGAGCTTGATATCAACTGATATTGCACCTATTTTTTCTTTAAGTTTTTTTCTTAACAAACCGGATTTGGACTCAAATTTTAAGCTATATTATACAACTATTAGGAACTTGAGACTTGAGAATGTTTATCAAAATTTATAATTTATAGTATATGATATTGTTTATTTTTATTATTTATGCATGGTTTATCACTTTATCTATGTTGTTAAGGGCATGTTGAGGATTGAAATGTGTAATATTTTTTTATATTTTCTGTTTTGCTTACATATCGAGCAGTATATGTTTTTTTGTAATTCTTATGCATATCTTTTGCTTTTTACAAGCAAGTCTCTTACTCAAAGCTTATATTTAAAGAGTAAAGATTTCTATTTTTTATTCTTTCTTCCATTCATCTAGTTTCAAGAAGTAGTATGTTTTTCATGATTCACGCTATATAAAATTATAAATTATGAGTTGTTGAAATTATGCTTAAATTGATTTTGCAAATTTCTAATTTTAATTTATTGCAATGTGCATATATCACTTATACTTGAATGCTTTGCATATATGTTTGTCACATATTTATTCAATAGATAACATATAGAACTTATTATTACTTTTAAGTTATCAACATTTATATATATATAGAACGTGTTATATGGACATCCAATATGATCCCATATCTCCGATATATCACCCGATATTCACTATCATATGAAAAAGGCCCAATCTATATGAACCTGATATCTTATATTTAGAACCTTGTCTAAAATAATGATAAGTTTCAGATATGTTTCGATATAAGAAGTGGGATGGATCAAGCTAGACTAGAGAAATTAAAAAGCCAAGACAATTCCTTTCAAAGTCATGAAATATCAGCTATAATAACTATATATTATTATATTATTATATTATTAGAAATATGTTTGTGGACTTTGGATGCCTGAGCTTGTATATGTAAATGTATGTGTTTCTATACAAAAATGATTTGTGCATAAAAACCCATGTCTTTGGACATTTTTTTCACCAATGATCAGGTGGTGTCATTTGTTCTATTATTAAAAAACTGTCCATTTTTCACTATTTAAAGTATGGTTAAAAAGTTTAAAAGGTACATGAATTGTTATGCACAATCATCTTATAACATGTAAATGAAGATGGATGGAGTGGATCATCACTAGGCATGGTCCATGGTAAGATTTAAGGCCAACTCCTTAGATAACTACTTAATGAGACATACTAGGAGCACTTTACCCATATACACAGAAAGAGTAAGACTAGGCTCCTCTTGGTAGAATTTAAAATTAAACCCTACCAACTTTAATTAGATGAGAGGACATCTAATTTGAAAGTGCACTCTGATTAAGTTGTTTTATATTCATTGGAAGTGCATATAAACCAAATTTTAGACTCTTTTAAGTTTTTCTATCAATCTATCAAGCAAGCTCAAAACCAACAGACAGAAAGTAAAGAATTATTTAGTTTTACGATTTTGAATGTTTCAAACCCAAAAAAATAGTGTCTAAGGACTTGTTTGGCAAGTGGAGTTAACTCAAGAATTGAGCTAATTCCGGCTAACTCATGCCGACGACCAAATTTGACAAGAGTTAGCGCAAGTCATAATGAAAATGGATTTGGCCCAAAGCCACCCCCCCCCCCCAAAAAAAAAAAAAAAACCCTAAAAATCCATCCAATTCTCCAAAATTTAAGAGTTTCTAATTCCAAAAACTCACTAAGACTTTTGCTAAAAGATGAGATACCTACATAATGACTTGGTGGAATTGACATGACCTGCCAAAAGTGACTTTGAATAAGAATATCCCTGAATCCCCATTCTTTGAAAGGTAGTTTGTGCAGTCTCATTCATTGGCTCAGTCTGTTTATTTCTGAAGATCTTTTCCAATCAACAACTAGGTACTTGGGACCATATATCGTTGTGGATCTAGTACAGTCCCATGGCAGGTACAAATGGGCAGCCATCAACACTATTTTAAATATCGGCCGAGATACCGGTACATCGGCTGAGATACCGGTATATCGGCCGAAATACCAATATTTTATCCAAAATGATATGATAAGTGAAATTTTATCGGATATCATTTTGGACTGATATAGGTCAAATATCGTCAAGTAGCTGATATATCAGACCAATATCCGAGATGAAAATATCTGATATATCACCATGTGACGCATTTGAGGAGCTTCTACAAATGCATTTGAGGAGCTTATGCAAAAAATAAGTATTCATTATGAATCTATGGCCCTAAATTTACTATAAGTAGTTTCATATGATTTATGTAGGAATCACATATATATTCTTCATCCGGTATGACCTCCGATTTGACGTCCGATATTTGATACCATACCGTAATATATCACCCGGTATTCGACATATAATTTTGTCGATCGATATATCACCGATATCCCATATTTAAAACACTGACCATCAGTTGTCCTATCTTGCTATTTTTATTAGGATTCAAATCTAGACAAGTTGCTACTTATCTATCCAAGGAGTGTTCATTGGCGCAAGATCATCACACTGAGCAAGGATCATCGTCCCGCAAACAAACAACATTTCATGGAGATGAATCAAAGCCCACCTAGGTACCCAACCTACTTGAGTACCATCAAGGAGCAGCTGATTTTTACCACTTTTCTTTAAAGCACATTCAACATAAGGAGGTTGATCTTCCAACGCATCCAACTTCTTCCTCACATAGTGGAGAGTCAGACTCTCCAAGCTGCTTTCAATCGTCCACCATCTGACCACAGAGAATAGAAGATAAAAATTCATTGTGGTAGAGGTTTAAATCAACTACTTATTGTCAAAGTCAATAGGACTTGACAAATCTCCAACCACTGAACACTATAATCCGCTGAAGCGTAAAAAAAAAAAAGATGACTTTTAAGTGCTTTCAATCTGTCATCGGGCTCTTGCTTCCCAACCTTAATTCCGAGGAAATGAGATCAGATCGCATTAGAGAAGCCTTTCAGAAATTGAAAGAAGTCCATTGAAGTAATTACCCTTTGCAATGTATCCATGCTTGTTCACTTGAGAGCCCAAGATGCTAAAGATAAAAAGAGAAGAGTTCGGGCTACTAGAGTACACAGTTCATGACCGGCCTAAGGACTTAGCGGAACTGACGTGACCTCCCCAAAATAGAGCTTGAATAAATGGATATCCCTGAAATCCCCCTTCTTCTTTGAAAAGAGAGTTAGACTAGGCTCCTACTGGTAGAATTTAGAATTTAAATCCTA
The DNA here is from genome assembly GCA_038442645.1 of Agave tequilana. Classification (NCBI taxonomy): domain Eukaryota; kingdom Viridiplantae; phylum Streptophyta; class Magnoliopsida; order Asparagales; family Asparagaceae; genus Agave; species Agave tequilana. Next base: position 344,162 of record JAVJIF010030580.1, on the reverse strand, counting down.
CCTACTTGAATTAGATGATAGGATATCTAATTTGAAAATGCACTCTGAGTAAGTTGATCTATATTCATTTGAAGTGTTTACAAACCAAAATTTAAGCTCGAGTTTTTTCAATCAGTCTATCAAGCAACCCCAAAACGAACTTGCTAAAAGTAGGGAATTATTAGTTTTACAATCTCAAATGTTTCATACCCAACAAATAGTAATGTCTAAGTCCTTATTTGGCAAGTGGAGTTAGCTCAAAAATTGAGCTAATTTTGGCCAACTCTTGCCAAACAACCAAATTTTGGCAAGAGTTAGCAAGCCATGATGAAAATAGATTTGAACCGAAACCACCCCTAAACCACCTAGAAATCCACCCCATTCTTCAAAACTCAAGAGTTGCCAATTCTGCCAAAAAGGTTGGAAAAAGCTTCTCCCTCTCCCTCTCTCTCAACCCCTAACTTGAACTAAATCTAATTTCAACCAAACAACCAAAAAAAACCTAATTCCTAACTCCTAGTTCTATTCTTTCAAGGCACTAAATCCTAATTCTAGCTCACTTGCCAAACACGGCCTCAGGGTTTTAAAGTATTTCGATCATGACTCAGGTTGGATTTTCAATTTGTACTTCGCAAATCATAGGTCAACAAAACTCTCTACTTTCACCATTTATTTTTAAGTCATTTGATGTGTATGTAGGAAATCTCAAAACCATTAGATTTGTTTTAAGCATTTAAACTATTTAGATCATGTTGATGGCTTAAATCATCGGTTATATTGCATAATATATGGTTTCTAAATGATAGGATCCATACTCAAATCTATATTATTGAGAGAGAAAAAGGCTTGGCTCCCCTCGAAGGTTCCAATTAAAATTGATGATAGGAAACCCACATTCAATATCTACTCAGATTAAGTCGATCTCCATAACTTCGAGTCCTTAATAACAAAAAGTCAACTGTTTTATAGTTTTTTGACCTAGCATATAGCCTAATTTCCCCAATTTTACCCTAATAACATGATTTATGAGGAAACAAGAGAATATTTAATTTGAGAGATTAAATATATTAATTTCTAAATGCTAAAAGTTTAGAGTATTTATGTGGAAATAATACTAACAATAGGACAGAGGCAATTAAAAAAAATGTTAATTTAACTTGGTCTTTAAGTTGAGCAATTCTAGCTACAACAAAAGAAGAAAACTGAAAAGAACACATGGAGAGCACAGCAGAAACAGGAAAGGAAAAGAGAAGGAAATAATCTTTAAAAGATAATCTCAATCCAATCATTATGTCTTAAATGACATTATAATGATACCTCATGCTGGATTTGATCACTTAAGGATTGATCATGGCTAGATAATTAAGTTTTCCAATTAGTAAGAGGAAACAACACGTTCAGTTAGCAGCAGCAAACAGGAAGAAAATAATAAGGAGAATTTTTTATAATCCCTTAAGTCTGAGGATAACATAATTTTAAGTACACAAAATTACATAATACAGTTTTGATACATTTTCTTTTTTATAATTTATACAATGGACTCTCTGTTCAAATAATTCTTATAAGAAATCCTCGGATAAATTTAAAAGCAAAAATCATTTGTACAATTTATAGTTTAACCATTATAAATCCCAAAAGTACATGCTGGACCTTCAAACCTTATGCCACTTCTTTAAAAAAAAATAAACATAGGAAAAATCTTAAAACGTCAGGGTAACGTTATTAATTTTGGGTAGTTTTTAGCATCTATATTAGCTTTAGCAAGTTTATATCGACACTAATTCTAGAAATTGATTTGTCATTTATGTTTATCTATTACGAATTTCTAGAGGCACCTAAAGGCAAATTGTTCTGAGTCAAGGCGCTTGGAATTATTTAATGGTATATTGGTGACTCATAAATTCATGCCATGGTTTAGATTTTTTTTTTAGTTGAAATTAACTGTTCCTCTGTAGGTTTTTCTTATGGTTTGTAGAATTTTCTTTAATTGAAGTTGATTGTTTCTCTGTAGGTATATCTTTATTTGAAATTTATTATTTTATTTATTACGGCATGAATTCACCAACCCCAATAACCACTGAAATAATTCAAAAAAATAGCTCAAAATGGTCTTCATTCAAATGCCTCCAGGAATTCCTAATAGATAAATGTGAATAACAATCAACTTCTACAGACCATATAATACACAGTTATATACAGTAAATAAAGTAATCCAAAGTAAATAAACACGATAAAACTACAAATAACAAAATTATAGAGTTAAGATAATACCCTAACGTCCCAAGAATTTTCCTACCTTTACAGACATTTTTAGGAGTGGTGTAAAGCAAGAAGGTCCAGCTTGTAATCTTTCAGATTCATAAGGCTTAAACTGTAAAACTCTGTGCCTACAGGATTCCGAGTCCTAAAATGATCTCATTAGTCTATTGCAAAAAGATTAGCACAAATGTCCACTGTATGATTTCTGCAGAAGGAAATTGCATCTTAACTCTACTACATGGGCCCATATACTTAGAATTATATTATTGATACGTCAGGGGCCTGCACAAAAGTTCTCTATCTACTTCCTACTGCTAAAATAACCGATCTTTCTTGCAAATTGAAGAAACTAATTACCTAACCATGATCATTCTTAGATGATCTAGTACAACATGAGATATCACTGTAGTCTCAATTAAAACATAAATATTGTATTGCAATTACTTTACAAGGAATATGTCCCTTCTCTCATCTTTTGCGCCCTCCTATTTTTCTTTTTGATTTATTTTCCTTTTTCCTTTTCTTTTTGTTGTGGCTATCATGATTCAAAGAAGGGCACAACCATAAAACTGAATTAAATATCCCAATTTTGTTAATACTCCTTAATTAATTTTATGTGCTTACTATCAAGTATTATTTGTCCATAAACCCCCAACTTTGAATATTCAAATTAATATCACTAACCCTTTAAATAAAGAATTTCCTTTGCTAACAAGGTTTGGGTGTTTTCATATCGGACATCTGATATTGGGCGATATATAGGAGATACGGGATCATATCGGATATCATATTTGACATTATATATATATATGTGTATATATATATATATATATATATATGTGTATATATATATATATATGTGTATATATATATATGTGTATATATATATATATGTGTATATATATATATATATATATGTATGTATATATATATATAGAGAGAGAGAGAGAGAGACTCGTGTCCTTCCAAAAGGATTTGAGCCTGAATCCTTCTCACTCAAATTCAACCCTCCGACATTCGATTACAATATCCACTTTGTTGAAGTTGATCTATATTATATCAAGTATCTATAAATCAAAAATTAAGTGTTTTGAATACTTTTTGCTCATCGATCAAGCGGCACAAAATGGACGGCCGAAAGTAGTGAGTTGGTTAGATCTATGTCTTTAGACATACAAATTCTCGATCCGGCCATTTCATTATGATCTAAACATTTAAAAACCCCTACAAACCAATTTTTATTAGATTTCAAATGTTCTACACCGTTAAACTAACCAGCTTACTATTTAGACCGTCCATTTTTTTCCTACTTGAAGCATGAGCAAAAAGTATTCAAATACTTGATTTTTGGTTTATAGATACTTGAAATAATATAGATCAACTTCAACGGAGTGGATCTTGTATTCAAATGTCGGATATTGGTATTTGAGTGAGAAGTATTCGGCCTCAAATCCTTTTGGAAGGACACAAGTCTCTCTCTCTCTCTCTCTCTCTCTCTCTCTCTCTCTCTCTCTCTCTCTCTATATATATATATATATATATATATATATATATATATATATATATATATATATATATATATAACTTAAAGATAATTATAAAATTCTATATATCATTTATTGAATAAATATGTGAGGGCATGCATGGAAAGCATTTAAGTATAAGCGATATACGTAAACTGCAACAAAATAAAATTAGAAATTTGCAAAACCAATTTTAAGTACAATTCCAATCAACTCTTAATTACAACTTTATATAGCGTGAATCATAAAAAGCTTACTACTTATCTAAAACTTAATAAATGACAAAGAATAAAAAGATGAAATTTTTACTATTCAAATTTAAGCCTAAGAATAAGAAACTTGCGAAAGTAAAAGATATGCATATAATTAAATGAAACGCATAACTCGATAAACAAACAAAACAAAATATAAAAAAACATTAACCATTCCAATCATCAACCTACCCTACACTGTACAAATAAAATGATAAACAACATGCATAAGTAGTAAAATTAAATAATATCAAAATTATAAATATTTAATAAATATTGCCAAGTCAAAGTTTCTAATAATAGCATAATATAGCTCAAAAGTTTGGCCCAAACCCAGTTTGTTAAGAGAAACCTAAAGGAAAAAGGCAACATCAACCGATGTCGAGCTGGTACAAATCGGCCGATATATCGGCCAATATCGGGCATTGTGCATCAAGCAGTAGCAAAGTGGGGAAAATCTAAAGCATCAAAATGGATGGTCTAGTGCAATAAGCAATTTGTTTGTCGAATCACCTAAAAACAACATGAGGCTTTCTACCATTGATCAAAGCATGTTAACAAATAGATCTAACTAGCAAGATAAACTTAAAACTCAAAGAACAATATAAAAGTATCCAAATTAGCTTCACTAAAAAGTAGATATAAACCACAAGCAAATTTATGGACTCTGGCGATATAAACTCAATAGCAGATTTTAATCCAAGTTAATATGTAATAACTAGAATCATTTGCAAAGAAGCACATGCAAATAGAACCAATCGGGATATATTTATTGTTATCCAAACAAATAGCAGGAAAGCTTTCAAAGCTACAAAAAAGATAGTAAGTCCACGAATAGTTTAAAATAAGGGAAATATCCGGTTTTTGGAGCAATAATTCACCTTAAGATACCAATAAAAGTGATAGCAAACAGATCCTTACTGACGTATGGGAACACTAACGCCAATGATTAACACAAAAGACAAAACTCTAGCTGCTGCCAGTAAGGCAAGATGTGCATGCATCTCCCATCTATGGAAGAAACAACTAAAATAAAATTCTGCAGGAGGAATCTATAAGGAGAATTCTGTTCATAATCGAATGATTTACCAAAATTGGCAATTGAGGGTCCGATATCCAAATTTATGTTGGACAGTAAAAATATAATTTTTGCTACTACCTGTTAACGTCACTAATTTTTTTCCTTTTTTAAGATTTTCCTAACTCCTTAGTAGACCTTTCCAATTACATAGTTTTTCTACCATGCTAGACTTTCAAAAAAGAAGATTTCAAAGAGAAATTAACTTTCTGGTTATGTTCTCTTTGCAACGAGACAGATCCTTGTTCCTTCATGATTTTCATGTGTGCCTTCACTTACAAACTAGTGCAAGTAATTCTACATGTCTGCAGGAAAAAGCATGTGTCCTTTTCAACTATCTTGAGGATCATATAAACAATGTTGACACGCTCCAGGACCCTTCTGTTCCTCTTTGTTCTTCCTCATCCACTATCGTTTGGGCCCGAGAGTGCCAAAAGAGCCTCCTCAAGCTCATTTCTTCTTAGGTATGAGGTATACTGCTTTTCCTAACATATCAGTTTTCCTACCAGTAGCATGTTAGGAATCTTGCATACCACTTCCCAATCATATTCATCTCCCAACCCTCGGACTTGAGGAATGAATTTTCATGTCTTTTCCATGCTTCCCATAATTCTTACTCTCCTCGCCTTCATAAACACTTAATTACTGAAATTCCTTCTTGGCTACTATAATCATCACTTATCCAACCACCTGGCCTTTCGAGAACTTGAGTCCCTTGCCTTCTTACTACTCTCAACTCTTGGATGTCTTTCTATATGCCTCTTCATTTCAGCAGCTAAGCTTCCCTCCATCAGTTTGGCCATAAACTACTATCTGACTCATTATGTGATCAGCGTAGGAGCCACGAAATTAGGTTCAAGCTATATTGGGATTACATAATTGTTTCAACAAATTGCCTTTATATTCAGCAGCAGAATGAAACACACAAAGTGTGAAGTTATATGGTACTCCTCTTGATCTTTATTTTTGGCTAAATTACCAAAAACTACCATGAACTTTCAGGATTTTTCGACACACTGCCATAAACTTGGTTTATTACGATTACGTACCACAATACTCAAAAAACTACCATCCGTCAATCAAACATAAATTTTTTGATCATGTGTTACCCATGTGACCATTTATGACCAATTAATGACAAAAAATACCCTCATCTCCTTCCTATCATCATCTCTTTTTAAAAAAAACCTTTCTCAACCGAACATGCCGAGCTTCCAGCACCACTTCGACCATCGTGACAACCAATGAAATCCCACGATCGCCAATCAAGACCGATGACGACAACCGCTCACCTCCAACAACTTCAAAGAGGTTTCAAAGGTGAATCCTCTTTGCAGCAAGGGTAATTTTTTTCTTTTCTTAAGAGAAAGCAAGAGAGATTAAGGAAAAGGGTTTTTTTGGGCATTTTTTTTTTCTTCTAATTATGGGTTTTGAAGACTTTGATGGATAGTTGCTGAAGTGGGAAGAATTAATGAGAGGCAAAAATGACTTTTTAGGTTAACATTAACGTAAAACTAACAGTTGATAGTTTCTTGAAAAGTTAGTGGCATTTAGTCATAATAAATCAAGTTTATGATAGTTTCTTCAAAAATCCTGAGTTCATGGCAATTTTTGTAATTTAGCCTTCATTTTTATTTAAAAAAATAAACCTATTCTTGACCTATGGCCGCATACATAAAAGAACCCTGCCATGGTGCTCCAAGCAATTCACTTGCATAGATGACTGTTGCAAAGCAGGACAACAAAAATAAGTAAGCCTTAAACCTTTTTTAAACAAAGTATCATCCAAAAACCAATTGTCAACTTTCATTGAGAACTAACATGGATTATTCAGTCACATTTCTCTGATGGAATGTGTTAGATTGTATCATCAGTTACCAATTGTCCAAAAGGCAAATGATTATCTCATCTCTTCAAAATCTAGTAGCCTAAGTGAACCAGAAATGTTTCAAGATTTTCTCTCTCTTACAAGTCCAGTGCCAGCCAAGCCAACTTTTCCTGAATAACCTTCCCAAACTTGAATGTCACAATCACTTAAATTTCTTGCCCTATCAGGATATCTCAGCTACAAGTTTCTTGAGAATGACATTCATAAGTATTAATACTCTCCCTTCGAACCAAATGATGAGAAGTTAGCTTGTTCACAACTCACACACTAACGCATGATCAAAATAAATAAATAAATAGAACCAAAACAAAAAAAATTCCCCAAATTTCCACATAATCACATGAAAGTGATTGTTTAAGAAATTCTCACACGGAAATAATTTGTGTGAAGTATGTTAACCTCACTCCTTAACCAGCATTGAAATGGATTGTACTTTGAGTTGCCTAAATTTCCTAACTTCCTAACCAGCTCTGGTGATACATGGAAATTGATCTAAGCTCTTAATCACATAACACCCTATTTCAGTCCCCACAAGCTCAACGTCTCATTTTTGAAAAATTATAATACAATAACTAGAAGATCTAAAACATCTAAATTTTCCAGGAAGCAATAAGATTAACCAATTCCATTATAGTGGACACTAGAGCAAATATATAAAACCAAATTATATGAACTCCTCCAAGAACTCAAATTTATAAATGAAGCTAAAAAGGAACAATAAAGAAACTACTGAATGGTATCCAAACTTCCACTAGAAATCCCTGACTAGTATATAACCTCATATATCGTATCAATTAACTAACATATCACATCAAACAAACAACACAACACAATAAATTCAATAAAAAGACAAAGAAAAATTGAAACTTACCCACTCATATCCGCAATCTCCCTCGAGATCTTCATCTTCTTTGTGGTCCCTTTATACAAATCCTCCAGGCTGCACGGCAGCCGGTTCTCGATGGCCGCAGCCTTCTGTGGCCGCGGTGGGTTCATGGACGCCTCCCCGCCCCCGAAATGCGAACCCAAGAAATCGTCCCCAAACATTCCCCCGGGGAATCTCGACCCACCTCTCAGACCCCCCATAACCCCGCCGCCGGGCCCACCGCCCATCCCCCTCCCCCCAAACGGGGTCGAGAACCCGAAGAACTCCGCGAAAATGTCCTCCGCGCTCCTCGGATTAAATCTGAACACGTTGGGCCCCTCTCCACCGCCTCCGCCGGGGAAGAAGGAAGTGCCGCCGCCCTGTGGCGGCACCTGGCCCATGAGCCCCTCTTCCCCGTACTGGTCGTAGATCGCGCGTTTCTGGGGATCGCTTAGGACCTAAAAAACCTAAAAATTAATCGACAGAGATACGAATCTGTGAGAAATTGTCGTATATACTGGATTCTCACATCGTAGGCTTCGGAGATCTGCTTGAATTTCGCTTCGGCCTCCTTCTTGTTGTTGGGGTTCTTGTCGGGGTGCCACTTCATGGCGAGCTTGCGGTATGCTTTCTTGAGGTCGTCGTCCTTGGCGCTGCGGTCGACCTGCAGGATCTTGTAGTAGTCGACCCCCATGAGAACGGCTTAGCTCTCTCAATGAGATTGAGATCGAGATTGATTTTGTTTGGAATTTTTTTTTTTTTAATGTTTTTTTCCTCTCGATTGATCCACTCTCTGATGGCGGTGCGTTGTAGGGTTAGTGAGAGATTGGGATTTCTGCCGGTTTGGCGGAAGCTGAGGGTTAGAGGAAGACTGGGAAGGTTCCAGAAGAACGGGGCAGGGACAGTTCGGTTCAGTTTTTCTTTTATTTTGCTCCGTTTTTTTTACCGAACGGGAAGAGAGTCGTTTTTTTTTTGGGTTTAGGGGCGGCTCGTCGATTGCGCTCAACAGTAAAGGAGGCATCTCAGATTTTCGATAAGCCGTAGGCAGTCTTGACAGACCTGCCGACAGTTAGAGGTCCAGAATCGAATTCAGATTTTCTTTTCAAGTACGTTCAGATTTCTTTTCTGATAAAGTCCGAATAAAACTCAAATTCTATTTGTTGAAAGATGAGTTTTTAAAGATTGAAGAGTTTAGAATTATTTTAGATCAAGGAAATTAACTCTTGTAAGGATTGATCAAGTGAAGAATCTGACGGTCAAGATCATCTCATAATTCGAATAGCGTTTGTATTGTAAAACTCTATAAATAAAAATTGTAACCTAATACATTGTAGCAACAATACAAAGAAATCATAGAAGGCCAATATGCAGTGGTCAAATTTTGAGTCACACCAAAATCAGGACAAGTGTCTCACCATCAGAATCTCTCGAAGACACCAGCAAGGAAACTCATCCGAGCGACTCCCCAAAGAGCAGCATCCAAAATATTCCGAGACTATTTCCTCCTCCTGAGGAATAGATCATCCCGAGGATATTAATCCTCTCGAGATCGATCCTTCCGTCTTGAGTAAAACAACCTCTTCAACCAACTTCATCGGCTCCCTCCTACATTTGTGGAGTCTATTACGCCGCCAGATCATCACATGTTTAACACATTGTCACGCCCCACTTCCCAAAATACACAAAATTGGGTGCGTGACAAGAGTCGGCGACGTATTTTTAATAAAAATACGCTAAGCCTCAATGTATTAAATCAAAACATAAAGTTCACAACTTATTCCAGCATTCAAAAGTAAATACAATAATGTCTTGAAAGTTCACTTATTATAGGCATAACAAGAATAAAAGTAAAAATACTAAAAGTCCTTACGAACTGAACTGCGAATGGTCTACTAGAGATCTGCAACGCGCTCAAAGTACTCCTGGTTCTGCAATGTCCTCAAATCTAGATCTGAGCATAGCAAACTCAGGGTCGTCAATAAGCGACCTAGTGAGTGGTAAAATAAAAAGGGAAGGTGCACATGCATGTAACGTATAAGCATATGGAAAGCAAATATACATGATAAGGTTGGAATAACATGATAACAATAAATGAATAATAACTAAGCCAGTCAGTGATATAATCAAGGTTACCTAAGCTAATGAGTATAATCAATGTCTATCATAACATGCAGGCAGATGTCAAGTTCAGTTTATAATGTCAATGTAAGAATTCAGTTTTCATTATTAATTATGTCAGCGAACACCAATTGTCACATGTAATAAACGCATCCCATATTACGCCTATTACACGTACCAATCGAGATCCTCAGTTATTAAAAGTGATCGGTTGGAGACATTGTCTGTGTTTTAGGTGGGTCCCGTGCATACGCGGGACCGCGGCCCAGACCCCTGGCGCTGAACTAAGACCTATCGTAAGGTAGTCAGGAACATGTATAACAGGAACAGGAACAGGACGGGGTTCCAGTTAGAGGTGAGCATCGGTCGGTTCGGTTCGGTTCGATTTTTTTTGCTAATTTTTACAAAACCGAAATGAACCGATTAGACTTAGCAACTGAACCGAACCGAACCGACTCAATTCGGTTCGGTTTTTCAATTTTTTCGGTTAGGCCAATATTTTTCTATCATTTCTTACATTTTTTGATCACCATTGTATTATCATTCTTTAATATTCTAATCTCAAATATTCAATACCCAAATTAGAAATAAGAAAAAGACCCTAACCTTAATGTGAATTAAAAATTTCATATTTTAAAACTTTTACGCTATATTTGGGCTCTTATATCAAAACTCACATAATTATTACTAACTTTTAATGGCAAGAATGAAAAAAAAAAGAACTATATTAATATAAATATTATTCTTAATTGTGATGGTGTGCTTAACATAACTTTCACATATTCAACATAAAAAAGACGGTATTGCAAGAAGTAATGAGATAAGTTTTCACCAGTTTTTTATGAACTATATGATTCACTAAATTAAATTTGGGTGGGGTGATATATAGGGTGATAGATTTGGTTCGGTTCGGTCGAGTTCGGTTTTTGAAACACAAAACCGAAACCGAACCAAACTAGAGCGGTTCGGTTCGGTTCGGGTTCGGGTTTCGATTTTTGGTCAGTTATTTCGGTTATAACCGAACTCTGCTCACCCCTAGTTCCAGTCACTCCACGGGAATCCTGCAGTGGAGCCCTCTTTCGGCTACGCAACCTAAATTCTAGGTCCACCCAAATACAGACGTGTCTCCTCCATTATTTTCCCCAATCCGAGTGTAAGTTGTTTAATTTAGTTGTCAAAATTATTAATGTACATGTTACCTAAATTTACTGGGATAACTCGGTAATGATAACAATAACAACATTAAAAGTGAAATCGTGATACATGTATAACAGGATATATATGTCAGTGAACATGATAAACAAGACGAGGTTGTTACCGTCTAACAATATTTTTCCCAGTAGTTAGATAACATGAACATGATGGTCATCAGATAAATGGTCACAAATGTAATCCAGGTGAGTCTTAGTGGTAAAGTCCTAACCGATGTCATGTAGTGATCTTGAAGGTTTATTATTAAGAACAAATGAACTTAATTGCATACAGGAATACATAAATATACTACAAAGAATACATGGAGGTAATTTATGGAACTATAAAATTTCTAAATACTAGAAAATTAGCTTAATCATTTAAATCACCTTTATAATATAATTAAATAACTGGATAAAATCCTTCATCACAAGAATTCTTGTTAACTAAAGGGGAAAAAAGCACTCACCTGAGCTAGATCACAATCCAAAGCACTTCAATCCTAGAATCCCGGTAAATCTACATAAATTATTTCAATAGAAATTGTTAGGATCTTTTATTTTTTTAATCTTAATTAATTAACTTAAGGTTGGGAGTATGATCCTCTGGATTACATAAAATTAATAGGTTTAATTTGACTAATTTTAAATCTTATTTTATTGGGTTTTTAAAGGCTTTTTAACATTTATTTTCTTAACGGGTTCGAATTTATCATTTAACAAAACTGACTTTAAAGGGGGTAATTTGATTTAATTTATGTTGCTATTCTTCTGAAAATTTTATCATGAAAAGTAGAAGTAGTGTAGATTATTATTTATATTTTTCTATATTTTTCTGATATTTTAACTAATTATTTTAATTATTTTTCTACAGGTTATCAAATCTGAATTTTTCTGCTGGGTCGGGTTTTGTTGTGTGGGTGAGGATCCAGAAGAGGCAGCCCATGCAGAGCTGGGCTGAAAACAGGTTGTGGGCCTCTGCCAAATTTAAATTTTTTTTTTTAAACCAGTGTAGGGGGCCTGCCCCCTGCAGCCTAACCGAGCCCAGGCCTAGGCCCGCCAGGACCGGGCTAGGCCAGGCCCGACCAGCCTGGGCCGGCCGGCCTGGGCACAGCAGGGCACAGCCCTGCTGTGCAGAGCCTGCTCTCGGCCAAGCCGAGAGCAGTGCCTCTCTTTGTTTTTTTTTCTGTTTTTTTTTAACAATTTCAATTTTCTAAATTATAAAATTTTTTAAAAGGGTGTATAATTTAGATATGTATTACCACATGCAATTTTTTATTTTACGTTAATAATGTATTGATAGATTAGCCTACGTGTCTAATTTAGATCATTGGAATTAAGTTCTAAAAATTTCTTTTTGGAAGAAATTTTTTTTAATATGCAATTTATTAGATCCAAACCAATTCTTTTTTTAATATTATTATTATTATTATTATTATTATTATGGTAGAACTCATATAGAGTATTACAATCTACCCACTTAATAAGAAAATTTCATCCTCGAAATTTAAACTTAGGTGGGGAAATTTTTTTTACCTAATCATCATGGAAATGGTGGGGATAGCTATCGTGGATGACATCCTCCCGCTCCCATGTTGCTTCTCCTGGAGGTCGATTGCCCCAAGATACCAGGACAAGTAGAATGGTCTGCTTCTTCAATTCCTTAGTAGTCCGGTCTAGGATAACCATAAGCCTCTCGGTGTAGGATAGGTCCGGCCTAAGTTCCAACTCAAAATGATCCACCACATGACTGTCATCTCGGATGTACCTCCTCAGCTGAGAAACATGGAAGACGTCATGCACGCCATCTAAAGATGTGGGCAACGCCAGCCTATAAGCCACCGCTCCCACTCTTTCCAAAATCTCAAAAGGTCCTATAAACCTGGGACTCAGCTTCCCTCTGTTGCCAAACCTGATTACTCCCCTCGTTGGAGATATCTTTAAGAATACTTTATCTCCAATCTCAAATTCCAGTGGCCTTCTGTCCAAATCTGCCCATTTCTTCTGTCTATCCTGAGCTGCCTTGAGGCGCTCTCGGATAATCTTAACTTTCTCCACTGTCTGAGTTATGATCTCCGGTCCCAGTAGTCTCCGGTCACCAATATCGTCCCAGCACAAAGGAGACCTGCATTTCCTTCCATACAAAGCTTCAAAAGGCGCCATCTTGATACTGGCCTGGTAGCTGTTGTTATAAGCAAACTCTGCCAAATACAGATGGTCTTCCCAAGACCCCTTGAAGTCTAGCATGCAAGCCCTAAACATGTCTTCGAGAATGTGGATTGTCCGCTTTGATTGCCCATCAGTCTGCGGATGGTATGTTGTGCTAAACTTCAAGCGTGTTCTCAAACTTTCCTGGAGACTCCTCCAAAAGTGGGATAGGAATCTTGTGTCTCTGTCGGACACTATGCTAACTGGCACTCCATGGAGTCTCACTACCTCCTGCATATACTTCTCCGCTAACAACTCGATAGACTGACCAGTCTGAAAGGAATGAAATGTGCTGACTTCGTGAGGCGATCCACTATGATCCACACTGCATTATTACCCTTCTGGTTGCGAGGTAAGGCAGTGATAAAGTCCATAGTGATGTGCTCCCACTTCCATTCCGGAATTGGCAGAGGTTGAAGAAGTCTAGCCGTCCTCTGATGTTCTGCCTTCACTTGCTGGCATACCAGGCACTTTGTCACATACCAAGCAATCTCCCTTTTCATCCCATGCCACCAGAACCGTTGCTTCAGGTCCTGGTACATCTTCGTCCCTCCTGGATGTATGGAATAAGCCAAATTATGGGCTTCAGTTAACACTTCTTGTCGAACATCTCCCTTTGGCACACAAATTCTGTTACCAAAACGGGGCGTTCCATCCGCATGGATCTGCATGTCTGACCTCAATCCAGCTTTCACTTGCTCCCTGAATTCCTGCAACTTGGGGTCTCTGCCCTGAGCTTCCCTGATCTTCTCCAATAGGATTGGTTGGATCTGCATAGCCATCAATTTGCCGGGAGATATTGCCCTTCGTATCACCATCAGGTCCATCCGTCTCATCTCCTTGAATAATTCCTTCTGTTGAGTGATTTGCATTGCCATAGAAGCTTCAAGCTTTCTGCTCAAGGTATCAGGTACTACATTAATCTTTTCAGGGTGATACTGTAGATCAATATCGTAATCAGCCATCAACTCTAACCATCTCCTTTGCCTCATGTTTAGCTCCTTTTGAGTGAAGATATACTTCAAACTCTTATGATCAGTGTATATCAGCACTTGATCTCCCAACAGATAGTCCCTCCAAATCTTTAAGGCAAAAATGACTGCTGCCAGTTTCACATCATGTGTAGGATAATTCTTCTCATGACGCTTAAGCTGTCTGAACGCATAAGCTATCACATGACCATGCTGCATTAACACACACCCCAAACCTCGCCCTGACGCGTCACTGTATATGACCATACCTCTAGTCCCGTCGGGCATCTTCAAGACTGGGGCCGTGATCAATCTGTTCTTTAACTCTTCAAAAGCAGCAGTACACTCCGCAGTCCATACATACTTTATTCCCTTCTGAGTAAGCTTGGTTAGAGGCCCTGCAATTCTTGAGAAATCCTGCACAAACCTCCGGTAATATCCAGCCAGTCCTAAAAAACTTCTGATCTCTGTTACCGACTTCGGGACGGGCCAATCCTTCACTGCCTGAACCTTACAGGGATCCACCGTGATGCCTTCACCTGAAACAATATGACCCAGAAAAGCCACACTCTTCAGCCAGAACTCACATTTGCTCAGATTGGCGTAGAGCTTTTCCCATCAAAGTGTCTGCAACACAATCCTCAAGTGCTCTGCATGTTCTTCTTCATCCTTAGAATAAATCAGGATATCATCTATGAATATTACTACAAATTTATCTAGAAATGAAGAGAATACCCAATTCATCAAGTCCATAAAAATTGCTGGGGCATTGGTCACTCCAAATGGCATGACTAGGAACTCGTAATGACCATAACGAGTCCTAAAAGCCGTTTTCGGAATGTCTTCCTTCTTCACCTTCAGTTGATGATATCCAGAACGAAGGTCCAACTTTGAGAATACCTTAGCTCCACAAAGTTGATCAAACAGGTCATCAATTCTGGGCAAAGGATATTTATTCTTGATGGTGACCTTATTCAATTCGCGATAGTCAATGCACATCCTCCTGCTGCCATCCTTCTTCTTCACCAACAACACCGGAGCTCCCCAAGGTGAAGCACTAGGTCTGATAAATCCTTTGTTTGAATACTCTTGCAACTGTTTCTTCAGCTCTGCAAGTTCCACTGGTGCCATCCGATACGGTGCCTTGGAGATTGGGGATGTACCCGAAATGACATCTATGAAAAACTCCAGGACTCGATCTGGCGGCAATCCGAGTAGGTCTTCTAGGAATACATCTAAAAATTCTTCCACCACTGACTTCGGCATCTCCTCAGCTTCTTTGATGACGCAATCTCCTTGATGCTTCTATCGGATGCCCTAGATTCTCCAACAAACTGAAACTCTGGTTAATGCGGAATTTGGAATATTACACTCTTATTCCAACAATCAATTACCACATGATACTTGCTAAGCCATGTCATGCCCAAGATCACATCATATCCACTAGTGTTTATCATAAATATGTCTGCACTAAACTCCCTTCCACAAATCACTACAAGATAAGATCTGCATACTCTACTAGTGGTTATAATCCCATTCCCCGTACTAATCTCCCATGGAGTATCCATATCATAACAGGGTATAAAATGCTTCGTTACGAAACTAGTAGATGTATAGCAATATAAAGCACCAGAATCAAATAGTGATATGACTGGAACTGAATAAATCAGAATGGTACCTACCACCACATCCTCTGATACCTCTGCCTCTTCTACACTTAGATTGAAAGCCTGGCCTCTCTCACGATCTGCTCCTGTCCTCCCCTGGGACTGTCTGAACATCTGTCATTATGGAGGCAGTAGAACTCCTCCACCTGCAAGTACTAGATTCCTCTTGCCTGCTTCTGATGCTGAAGCAACGGGCATGACACTCCTCTGCCCCTTGGATGGGCAGTTCACTAGCTGATGATCTCTAGCTCCACAAGCCAGGCATAGTCTGTTCGCCCTTCTGCACTCCCCTCGATGATGCCCCGGCAGCTGACAAAATCCGCAAACAACTGCTCGCAGGGAAGGAGTAAACTGTTGCTTGTTATGTGGAGCACCGCCGAATCTGAATGTAGGTTCCTTAATCACTTGGTCAAAGGGTTGCTTCAGTGACCTTACCTGCACCTTGCTCTTATTCTCCTTCTCTACCACCTGCTCCAAACTACGGGCGGCACTGAGAACCTGAGAGTAAGTCCTCAGCGGCTGTGTGGCCAAGAACTTCTGAATGTCCAACCTCAGACCCTGTTGGAATCGGTTAGCCCGGTCTTCCTCCTCTGCCACCATGTATAGAGCGAACCGGCTCAACATTAAAAATTTCGCAGCGTACTCATCAATGCTTCGACTCCCCTGTTGTAGGTTGATGAACTGTTGTTCCATTTCCCTTCGATCTGTTTTGGGAAAGAACCTCTCATAAAAGTTGTCCATGAATTGCTCCCACGCGATTGGTGGTTCCAACCGCTCTTCCTCTGCAAGCCACCATGTCCGAGCCACATCTGTCAGCTGAACCTTAACCACCCTGACTTGCTCGTCCTTGGGAACACGAGCTGCAATTAAGAGGTTGGTCATATCAACAAACCACTGCTCCGTATCCAACAACTTCTCAGTACCGGCAAAGGTGGCCGGCTGCAACCTCCTGAAGTCAGAGATGTTCCTGGGCTTTGATTCTCGAGGTGCCGTTGACTTCTCTATGGCTGCCGTGGCCGTCTGTTGAGCTGCCATTAATCTGTCTCGAAGGAGTGCTGTTTGTTCCTGTTGAGACTCCATTATACCACGGAGCACTCCCATCAGATCGGTGGTCTCATTACGAGTAGCAATACGGGAGGAGGGAGGTCGTTGGGCCATTGCTCTGGAAAATCAAAATAAAATTTAGGAAAATATATATAAATAGGTTTCAAATATACTTTAGACAATATTGTACTTGTAGCTGGATTGTATGATTATTAACATTGTCGGTAAGAGCTTGGCTTAATTATACACCCTAGATAAAATCTGGCTCTGATACCAAGAAAACCCTGTCACGCCCCACTTTTCAAAATACACAAAATTGGGTGCGTGACAAGAGTCGACGATGTATTTTCAATAAAACTACGCTAAGCCTCAATGTATTAAATCAAAACATAAAGTTCACAACTTATTCCAACATTCAAAAGCAAGTACAATAATATCTTGAAAGTTCACTTATTATAGGCATAACAAGAATAAAAGCAAAAATACTAAAAGTCCTCACGAACTGAACTGCGGATGGTCTACTGGAGATCTGCAACGCGCTCAAAGTACTCTTGGTTCTGCAATGTCCTAATATCTGGATCTGAGTATAACAAACTCAGGGTCGTCAATAAGCGACCTAGTGAGTGGTAAAATAAAAAGGGAAGGTGCACATGCATGTAACGTATAAGCATATGGAAAGCAAATATACATGATAAGGTTGGAATAACATGACAACAATAAATGAATAGTAACTAAGCCAGTCAGTGATATAATCAAGGGTACCTCAGGTCATGAGTATAATCAATGTCTATCATAACATGCAGGCAGATGTCAAGTTCAGTTTATAATGTCAATGTAAGAATTCAGTTTTCATTATTAATTATGTCAGCGAACACCAATTGCCACATGTAATAGACGCATCCCATATTACGCCTATTACACGTGCCAATCGAGGTCCTCAGTTATTGAAAGTGATCGGTCGGAGACATTGTCTGTGTTTTAGGTGGGTCCCGTGCATACCCGGGACTACGGCCCAGACCCCTAGCGCTGAACCAGGACCTACCGCAAGGTAGTCAGGAACATATATAACAGGTCAGGTACATGTATAACATGTATAACAGGAATATGAACAGGACGGGGTGCCAGTCACCCCACAGGAACCCTGCAGTGGAACCCTCTTTCGGCTGCGCAACCTAAATCCTAGGTCTACCCAAAATACAGGTTGTCTCCTCTATCAATTTTCTCAATCCCAGTGTAAGTTGTTTAATTTAGTTGTTAAGATTATTAATGTACATGTTACCTAAATTTACTACGATAACTCGGTAATGATAATAGTAACAACATCAAAAGTGAAATCGTGATACATTGATATATATGTCGGTGAACATAATAAACAGGACGAGGTTGTTACCGTCTAACAATATTTTTCCCAGTAGTTAGATAACATGAACATGATGGTCATCAGATAAATGGTCACAAATGTCATCCAGGTGAGTCTTAGTGGCAAAGTTCTAACCGATGCCATGTAGTGATCTTGAAAATTTATTATTAAGAACAAATGAACTTAATAGCATACAGGAATACATAAATATACTACAAATAATACATGGAGGTAATTCATGGAACTATAAAATTTCTAAATACTAGAAAATTAGCTTAATCATTTAAATCACCTTTATAACATAATTAAATAAGTAGATAAAATCCTTCATCATAAGAATTCTTGTTAACTGAAGGGGGGAAAAAGCACTCACCTGAGCTAGATCACAATCCAAAGCACTTCAATCCTAGAATCCCGGTAAATCTACATAAATTATTTTAATAGAAATTGTTAGGATCTTTTATTTATTTAATCTTGATTAATTAACTTAAGGTTGGGAGTATGATGCTCTGGATTATAGGAAATTAATAGGTTTAATTTGACTAATTTTAAATCTTATTTTATTGGATTTTTAAAGGCTTTTTCACATTAAATTTCTTAACGGGTTCGAATTTACCATTTAACAAAACTGACTTTAAGGGGGGTAATTTGATTTAATTTATGTTGTTATTCTTCTGAAAAATTTTATCATGAAAAGTAAAAGTAGTGTAGATTGTTATTTATATTTTTTCTATTTTTCTGATATTTTTAACTAATTATTTTAATTATTTTTTTGTAGGTTATCAAATCTGGATTTTTCTGCTGGGTCGGGTTTTGTTGTGCGGGTGAGGATCCAGAAGAGGCAGCCCATACAGAGCTGGGCTGAAAACAGGCTGTGGGCCTCTACCAAATTTATATATATATATATATATATATATATATATATATATATATATATATATATATATATATATATATATATATATATATATATATATATATATATATATATTTTAAAACCAGTGCAGGGGGCCTGCCCCCTGCAGCCTAACCGAGCCTAGGCCTAGGCCCGGCCAGCTAGGCTGGGCCAGGCCAGCACAGCAGGGCACAACCCTGCTGTGCAGAGCCTGCTCTCGGCCAAGCCGAGAGCAGTGCCTCTCTTTGTTCTTTTTCTATTTTTTTTAACAATTTCAATTTTCTAAATTGTAGAAATTTTTAAAAGGGTGTATAAATTTAGATATGTATTACCACATGCAATTTTTTTATTTTACGTTAATAATGTATTGATAGATTAGCCTAGGTGTCTAATTTAGATCATTGGAATTAAGTTCTAAAAATTTTCTTTTTGGAAGAATTTTTTTTAATATGAAATTTATTAGATCCAAACCAATTCTTTTTTTAAATATTATATTATTATTATTATTATTATTATTATTATTATGGTAGAACTCATATAGAGTATTACACACATGATCCATGACTCCTACTTCAACGCAAGTAGTTACAGAAAATAATAGAGATTGCTTCCACAATCATGGGCAGAATCTCTGACGTTATAGAAGAATTACAATATGCAGATCATGGTTATTGAATCCCGCATGACTCGCATTGTCAAGAAGAACCCTCGGGTATATAAGACAATAGAAGATACAATACAAGGACAAACTGAAATACAACAGAAATAGCTGAGGGAAAAATAGTAATCATCCAGCCATTTTGCTAAAGAAACAGAGCTCTGTTGAGTCCACTGTAATCCTCTAAAAATAGTGAATTCTCCCTCTCCTTCGTGTGATTTTTCTCAAATTGAGTTTTCACGTAAAACCTGAATCTTTGCGATTGTTTTTCTACTCTCTTAGATTCAGGTTACAATTTGAAGTGTAAATAAATTCCTTCTAGGATCCTACACAATGCAAAGAGAGGAGTAGGTGACAATACAAAGAGAAAATGAATACTCTTGTAATCTAGAGGGATTCAAGTGCGTGAATAATCTTGTAGGAATCAAGAGAAATATTAGATCTCTTATACCAAGTTTATTAATAAAACTCTCTCAAGTTTTATCCCCGTTAACGTTGGCCGGGTTTGGCCAAACCATGTTAAATCTTCTTGTTATCTCTCTTTTGTCGTGGTATTGCTACTTTGCTTTACAAGCTTTCTTTTACAAGTATTACATATTGTTATGGTTCTACAACGTTGATCACAGTCTTGAGCACACAACAGTTGGTATAATAGCCTGATTGTTGGTATGGTCTCAATAATAACATCACTTCTTTTTAGATCTGACAATGGAGAATGTTACTGTGGTGGTGATTTTCTGTCACAAGTGATTGGACGATCGATCATCATCACAAGTGAGAATATGGATGATTAGAAGATGGCATTAGCGCGCGTTAACAAAGTACAATCACAAAAAAGAGAGAGATACACAAGATTTTACGTGAAAATCCTTAACTGAGAAAAACCACAGGGAGGAGAAGGAGCTTCACTGTAATTCTCAGTTTATAGGAATTACAGGAAGGTGTTGGTGACTTAGAGTTGGGGATGGTTGAAGGTCCAAAAGTAATTGAAGTTGTCCAAGTAATTTCCTAGAAATCGAAGTATTGTTCTTCGTTGGAAGATGAGGTTTACTTATACACGATTGAGTTGTTGGTGCGGGTGAGACCTTTGTAACTTCATGATTTGCATATGTTGTCGCAATCAGTGGTGCAGGTTTGTTGGGATTTCACACAGAAAAATCCTTCATTGTCTATAATTGGTTGTGTTAAGTGACATTACACATTATGAACGTGGAGGAATATATGGTGACGTAACCATCAACGAAGATTGATGGTGAACTGTTGCTGGAGTTGCTCGGCTCGAAGTTGAAGTCTTCGGAACAGAGGAATCCTCGGAGGGGATAGGATTGGAGGAGGTCGAGAACATCATAGACTTTGATGGAGAGCTCTGATATACTTCGGAGAGTTGGAAAAAGAGGGACACGTGTCGCCATCTTGGATGGGGTCATATTTTGATCACTACAAATGCCCCTCCCTCTTTTGATTATCAGAGCCTACTGATGAGAATATGACCACTACATATGCCCCTCTCTCTTTGGTTGTCGGAGCCTGCTGATGGAAAGTCGAAAGAACAGGGTTGATAGGAGACCTTTTAATGCTTTAGGTTCTTCTTGATGTTCATGGGTAGACAAGAATCTGGATCATAAATGTGAATCCTCAAGATTGAATTATAGATTGTAAAACTGGCTTCCAGCTGTCACATCGATCGGCTGGATTTCTCTGGGATTGAATTCTGTGTCACTTCAAATCTAGGAGACATAATAACTGGCAAGCTAGGGATTCGTGCTTTGACGACGACGTTGATCTTCTGCTGATTCAATTGACCAAAAATCTTGGGACGTGAATCGAATTTTTGGGGATTGAAAATTTGAATTGTAGACATTTCGGCTTCTCTCCCATCTATAAATAAAGCAAAACCCTTGGATGAAGATCACTTCTGCTATCTTCTAAAGAAATCCTTACTTAAAAGTCCTTTCTTGCTTTACCTTGCTGGGTCATGGCTTCTTCTTTCTTCTTCATCAGGTGGAGGAAGGGGAAGAGAGGATAAAGGTGAAGGAATTGGTGGTCGCTGGTTGGTGTGATGCATTAGCTATCATGACGGGGTGTCGCCGTCAGGGGTGGTAGGCGGACGATCTGGTTCCGGGTTGCTTGTCCTTTTAGGAGGTGAGGATCAATCTGGGGGGCGGAGCGTCTTTCTTGATGGCGTGTATAAGGAAGGAAGAGAGGGAGCTCATCGGCTGGGTGTATTGGCGAGCGGCATCTCACGGTGGGGCTCAAAATTTTCCCTCAGAACATCTTGGCGGTGATGTAATACCATCACCTTCTTATATGTTTTGGATGAACACCACAACCTTGCGTGTCTTGCCAGAGTCCATATGGAGCCCGGGCATTGCCATTGATTTGGAGAGCTTCTTGAGGACTCTTACCGTTTTCGTTAAAGTCCACGGAGGATGGCGATTCACGTCTACTTCCTTGGAGGCGTGTTCTAGACGGAGAGGATAAGATCCTTCATCTAGAAGATCTCTTACTTTTGTGAAGGGACCTTCTGGAGCTTCTTTCAGGGGGGTCTGGGAAATGGTGTGAGTAATAAGACTGTGCCTTCTGAAAGATGTTCTCCAGAGGACATGCTCTCGGAGTTCGAAAGTGAGGTTGGACGTAGCAGTGGGATGGAAGGATCAGTCGAGATCCTTTGTATTTTTTTCAAAAAATATAAACACAAAGGTATAATGGAGCTTTGTATTAGTCTTATTAGATGAATATGTATTGAAGGAATGTATTCAAAATGGAAAGATTGTTAGGAAAAAAACATGTGTAAATTTCATTGAAATGGAAATATTTGTTTAGATCTTGTCTAGCTTGTTTTACCATTGGCCTTTTGAAACTGATATGATCATGCCTCTTCGGAGTGCTGATCTTTATCATTAGTGTGGCTGGTCTATCTTAGGAGTGAGTTTGTAACAGTCCCATTTTGTAGACAAGAGATTAGTCCGATAACTCCCAATAAATCATAATCTCTATTATTATCCCAAAATTTTGGCAGCACCTCCCCTGAAGTTCCACATATTTACATGATATAAAACATCAATTTCGGCTCAGCACGGCCTACTTATTCCAAATAAGAATTTCGGCCCGCACGGCCTACTTATCATAAGGTATAAATATATCTCAAACCCAAAATTCATATTCTCATTACATGTTTCCACATCATGTTTCCACCATACATCTTAATAACACATAACATCAAGAATTCTATCTCCAACCACTTCATCACCAAGTGCAACCACCAGTCTTAGTTCTCAAAACATTACATTTACCATAAGCCCCTAATCTCAAAATATCACAAACGACAAGTTATATACAATAAGTATGCCACAAGCATAACAAGCTAGAAAAGTATTTAAAGAGCATACATGTGAAGATGGTTAACAAAAACAAGTATGAATAGTATGTCGTTCGACTTATTACTAAATCCTTCGAGCTAAATCAGTCTCTTTTCTTTATCCAAACCTGAAATTGGTGGAAAGAAAAGAGGGTGAGCTCGACGGCTCAGTAAGTAAACTATACAAGCAACAAAATTTGATAAGATAAAATTCTATCACAACCATACCCTTTAAGAGATCTGCGGAGATCTTATACGAATTACGATGGCTGCTAACCCTACAATGTGGCCCTCTCCTATCCATCCCCATATACTTTACGTTTATTAGCTGGATGTCTTAACTACCAAAATTTTCTTTTATTAACTCGTAATTATCTCTCCTAGTACAACAACAAGTTCAAATTCATCAATGATTTTCCTACGCGTATATTCCTACGTGTATGCCTTTACCCTCGCCTTGACAAGTAAATAATTTTATTTAGAAATCCACGGTATCTATAAATCCCTTATTACAACATCACATTCAGACAATACATTAAATTCTTTATTAATAGAGAACATACATACATAATTCATGGTCATGAAGTTTAAGTTCTCCGTCTTGCCCCTCCAACTGGCTCCCGCCCGACCCCTTGCTCCTTATAATTACAAATAGATATACACACACAAACACACACACACACACGAAACATGACCACCGTCTTTCCCCTCTTACCAGCTCCCGCTCGGCCCTTTCCTCCTTATAGTTACATATATATCTATATATCAATACAAATAAAATATAACCACCGTCTTCCCCCTCCTACCGGCTCCCGCTCATCCCCTTTCTCCTTTTAATTATATATATATTCATATATATATGTGTGTGTGCGTGTGTGCGTGCGCGCGCGCAAATGAAATATAACCACCGTCTTCCCCTCCTACCGGTTCCCGTCGGTCCCTTCCTCCGAGCAAACAAGCCAAGCGTAAATCACACAATTATCATTCCATTAGACACATGATATTTATGTCGTATGTAATAAACGAAACAATTCTTATCAATTACAAACATATGTGAACATGTATAAACCTTATGATTTGCAAAGATCCACATTTCGTAGGATTGTTATCACATCCAGAATTGATAATAAATTACTTGTATAGGGAGGGTTCCATTTTACTTTCTTCTTACCCATCAATTATAGGTAAATCCCACTCGACTTCGTATACATTGAATTTAGTGTATTAACAACATATGATTATGCCCTCCCTAAAGTTTCAAAATATCATAAAGTACTAGGATTTAATCACTCCTAATTATGAGTTCCATGTACACTACCATGAAGGATTATTTAGCTAGTTACTACTAACTTCTACCATTGGTTAATATTTTAACTTATCCATTTAGGAAGAAAAGAGGAAAAGAAACATGACACTAGCTTCATGATTTCTAGATTACTTCTATACTACATGAAAGTTGTTCCCAAATTCCTCTCAATCCCTCAAAAATTTCATACATTATTTACTTGGAATTCACCAATGTCAATAACATAATTTGTGGGCGTAGTAGTCTACTCACCTATCTTACCGATCTCTTCGCTAAATCTCTGTTGACCGCACTCCCACACAACAACCCTAGCAATTGACATATGAAAGATTTAGATCATCTATTTCATCTACAATAAGAGAAGACATTTGATAATTACCTGATTACTTTCAACTTGAGTTTATGCTCTGAAAATAGTAGTTTTGGAGCCTCAAAATCAGATCTAGGGTTAACACCACTCCCCCAAAACTAAACTTGAACTCACTCCCCTCCTCCACCTTCTAACCCAACACGCGTGCGCCCCCTCCCAAGGCCGCGCGCGGCCTGGCCAGCAGCGCGCGCGCGGCGCTACTGGTGCTGCGCGGAGGCGCCTCTCCCCTTGGCTCCGACCGGGGAAGAGAAGAAAGGGAAAAAAAGAGAGAGGGAGAAGGACGAGAGAGAGAGAAAGAGAGAGAGAGAGAGAGAGAGAGAGAGAGAGAGAGTATAGGAGGGAGATGGTTATACTGATGAGATCTCTTCAGAAAATTATTGAAGGAGGCTTGAGAATTCTAAGGCTTTTGAAAATACTGATAAGAAGGATCTTTTCAGATTTGAACGTAAGAAGATAGGGAGAGAAAAATGGGTAAAAAATTTCTTCTTTAGAATAAATTACAATATAAGGACTCTCCTCTAGTTTCCACATGTCCATGCTTAAGATCCAAGCCCTAGATCTCACCTTACATGCACACCTACCCCTTCCCACTATCTCCATGGATTAAACTATTATCATAACACTATGTCTTAATTAAGTTAACATGGTATTAGAAATCTCCATGTGACGTTTAATACATACACCAATTTATACATGTATTAGGTACACAATACTCATTAATTATATATACTCATATACCATACCCGCTAATTTACATTATTTTAGTTAAAGGAAGTGAACCACTCATAGTATTTAATTATTGTTAGTATTATTATTATTATTTTGAGGATAATAATTGAAACAAATCTTTCAACCGATAATCTCGATAATTAGAGTATGAAAAGAAATTAATTAAAACCGGTTGTTACAGAGTTGGTAGGCTTGCGGCGTTTCCAAGTGAGGGTAGTCCCATCAGTGGTACCTGCAAACTTTTGGCTTCCAAATGAGAAAAATTTCTGCAACAGAGTTGGATTCACGGTTGCTTTCGAGTGGTTTGACCCATTAGCAGAGCAGTGAACAAGGGACTCTGAGAGGGAAAATTCCTCGTAGCAGAGTAGGGACTCCGAGTGGGAGTGGAACCTACAACAAAGGGAGCTCATCGGCTGGCGTTTATGTTTTGCGCCCGGTAGAGGAATCTATCAGGGGTACAAACACATGTTGGATAAAGCGGAGGAAGAATTGGAGCTTTTAGGCCAGCGTTTGTGTATCATGCCCTGTAAAGGGAAATAATCAGCGGTACAAATGCATGTAGGATGAGAGGAGGAAGGATGATGCGCACACAAATATACAATGTAATAACTTAAATTAAAGGTTAGATGCAGCATAATAAAAATAATGAATATAAACTCAGCAGAAATTAAATAGATTCGGCTGACAAGACTACATATATTCAGCTTTTAATCGTACGATACTAGTACGTCTAGGGGATAATTCAAACAAGAAAAATTCTTATGTATATACCATATGTTCCGTGCAGTTATGGGATAAACATACACAATTCATGTTATCCCGGGATGAGCAATATATACAAACATACACAAAGATTATGTTTGAATAATACATGAGTGATCGTATCTGTGACGCCCCAAACCTGCTGGTATAGAGACGTTACTGTCATGTATATATGCAGGATGGAAATACGCTCACATATATACGCTAAGCATAAGTATATGCTAGAATCAGAGTATAAAAGTACGTAGTGTTCATACAATCCAACATAAAGAGTATATGTACAGAGTTATCACAGAGATGTGACATAATATTACACCATATTACATCACCACGAAGTACAAAAGTATGTTTTACAATATAAACGGTACAAAAAATGCTCACAAGCTGAGAGGAAATCCCGCGAGCCGATAGGGAGAGTCAAGAACGGGAGGAGTTCGACTAGTTAGCCTGCTCCGAGAAGTAAGCTTGATCTTCGGCGGAGGGCTCCACTTCAATTCAAGCTTCAGGATCTACACATACAGGTCCAGGAAAGTTAGAAAGCTACCCAACAATGGTAAAATAAGTGCCAAGTGGTGTGCAATAGACAAACACACGTGTATCAATAAATCCGAATCGCAAAGCATGAATCGAAAACTGTGTCGCGAGCAGTCACCTAACATATAAATATGACAAAACCAGTTGTATAAACTCAGTTTATGGATTCATGAGATTAGTACATCAAAAAACTAATCCAAATAAGGAAACTCTCTCTTACACACACACCCCCCCTTAAATATCATATCACCATAGCCTGAGTTCACACAACCTGAGCTGCCTAAAGTATAAATTGAAAAAAAAACCAATAAATATACAAACAAATAATGTATCTATCACTAGTCCTATTATTTTATTATTATTACTCGTCCTACCCATGTGTCTAGTTATGTGTACTAGCATACCAGCACACATACATTTACATATGAGTAAATCGAGGTTGTTATTGGAAACCAACAGGGGTATCAACGAACAATGTTTACAGTGGGTCCTGTGCATGCCCGGGACCACGGTTCAGGGCGTTTCGTCGCTGGTGTATGGAACCGGCCGCAAGGCGTAATGGATGAGGGTCTTATTTATATGCTTATTTAGGAAAGTAACATGAGGTAGGGTGCCAGCACATCTCACGGAACTCCTGAAGGCCCAAAGGTAGAACTGAATGTTTTAGTTGCACAACATACCTAATATCACTGTAAACACGAACATATATTGATATCTGTTAGTTTCTCCGACCCGATGAAAGTTGTCCTTTTTATAAATTATTATGCAATTATCAATTTATAGGAGGAGCAGAAGCATGTCAGGTACAAAAGTACGGGAATACAGGAGTAACATGAAATAATAGAATATCAGTTATTATATTCCCGTAATATGATAATCATGAGTCAAGTAATAGCACGACAGGTGTCAAGTGATAATATGTCAATTGTCAGGTGTCGAGTGACTAACATAGCAAATGTTATACTGTTGAGTAACAAAATACGAGAAAATGATAAAGGTACAGGAATCAGTATGAATCTCGAAAACAAAATATTTTTTTGAAAAACGGATTAAGATTTCAAACTCTTCACAACTATCAAGAAGAGAATAATATTTAAATTAATTAATTATCCAGACGGAGCTTGGTCAAGATGGAGTAAAGCCAGGCCGTGTGGCATTACGCCGGGTACACGACATAGCTTGGCTTCTGGTGGAGTTAGCATACAGCTCTAACGCTAAAGCGTTCGCCGAAGCTATCGCTCGCGGTAAAGCCATGATAACGTACAGTTATCGCTCACGATGAAGCCACATCACAACAAAGCTAAACGCACATGATGAAGCCGCGTATGAACACCATGCTAACACACCATGCTTGTGGCGCAACTAAATGTACGCGGTGAAGCGGGCGTATGAACGCCATGCCATCGTATGCGACGAAGCCGGCTCGAACGAGTTAGCTGTAAAGCGCTGAGTACTAAGCTCGCCTCGCAACGGAGCTAGTAGAGAGTCCGAAGGCTAAATGTAGCCCGAAGGTTGAATGAGAGCTCGAAGGCTAGATGTAAGCCCGAAGGTTGTACAAGAGTACCTGCACAACAGTTAGTACCAACACATGCATAAATTCAAATATCATATACACTATTACATGCATCAGATCGCAGAATGCAGTACATATCACCATATACATACATCATACTGATACAAATACTAAACCACAAATGCGATAATTACATAAATTCCCAAAGCACAACTATCACCCGTTGAAGCGGGGAAACCCACAAATAAGGCGAGAAGACTCGCCTAAATACGGACGATGTCACGAAACCCAAAAACTCCGTAATGCCACACACATATACATCCACAAAGAGCAAGAGGAGAGAGGGATGTGGGCGGCTAGGTAGAGAGAAAAGAGAGAAAGCGAGAAAAAGTGAAAGAGGGGAGAGAGGGAACAGGCCATGGCCTGGCCTACTCACGGCCAGGCTGCCTGGCCTACTCACGGCCAAGCCGTGGGCCTAGGTGGTGCTAGGCCAGACTGGTCACGCGGCCAGGTAGAGGGGAGGCGGTGCGGCCAACTAAAGGTGGCGCACGACCATGGGGGATAGGTGGTAGAGTTTTGTGGTGGTTGGGATGGTGGTGGTGATGGTGGATGTCAAATTAAAGATGAGGATAGTGAAATTGGTGAGCAAGGAGGAAGGAGGACGTGTTTGTGATGGTGAAGTTGGGAGGTAAAATTGGGTGTGGGAGGTTAAATTGAGAGGAGGATGAAGATGGTGATAGTGGTGAAATTGAGAGAGGGAAGGTGATGGTTAAGTTCTTGAAGGAGGAGGAAATGTTGCGGGGCGTCAAAGCTTGGCCGCCAGCCTAGGTGGCTCGCTAGTGGAGGGAGGTCAGCCAGAGGGCATCGGGTGCTAGTAGAGGCAGCCGGCCGTCACTTGAGTGAGAGAGGGAGTGATTTGGGAATTGAAATTGAAGAAATTAAGAGTTAATTTGATAGAGGAGAAGAGAAATGAGGGAATTAAGAAGAGAAGAGATTTTATAAGGGGAGGGGAGCTTCGCGCCTCTGGTTGGAACTTCGCGTTTTAGGGCTGGAAATGGGGGAGCTTCGCGTTTGGGGAGGAGAGAGGAGTAGGTGTAGATATTTGTTGGGGAATTTTGTGTGGAGGAGAAAAAAAGAAAAAAGAAAAGAAAAGAAAAAGAGAAGGAAAAGGAGAGGAAAAGAAAAAAAGGAAATAAAAAGAAAAGAAAAGAAAAGGAGGAAGGAAAATGTCAGATCAAATTCTTACATCCGAGAAAACCCAATTATTATTTTAATCGGTCAAATTTTGACTATCTCAGAATGATCCCCAAAAATTCTCAGAAATAGAAAATATTACACTGAAAACATGGTGAAATTAGATTCAAAAAATTCAATCATTTTTTTGAATTAAAAATCTTGGAATCAATTAGCAATACCTGTCGATACCAAATTCGGTTGAATTTTGACAAATTCAAAAACATCCCCAAAAATGTGTTAAGATAGAAAATATGATCCTGAAGAATAATGTGAAAGTAGTTTTTAGAAATTCAACTCTATTTATAAATTAAAAATCTGAGAATCGATCGACAAAACCGGTCGATTCTAATTTTGAAGATTTTGCAAAATAATTTTGAAAAATTTCAAAAAATCATGAAATCTAAAATATTGAATAACAGTGTTTGAAACTAAAACCGATTAAATTTGACTAATACAAAGATCAAATCAAGCAGTACACTAGATTGGGTCCCTGATTCAGACTAGGATTGACTATAAGTCTAAAATTCAAATCCAACACCAAATAAGAATATAAATAATCACAAAATAAAAATAGGTATGTAAAGAAAATAGGAAAATATGATTGAAAAATCAGAACACATATGTAGGTACGTATTCTGGGGACGGGGTGTTACAATATCACTCTAGAGTGCTTGATGTCTACAACCTCTAACACAGAAAACTAGTACGTCGAGAAGATAATCCAAATAAAAAAAACCCTCATGTATATACCATGTTTCATGTAATAATATGCTCTCTGGAATGTTTACCTACAAAAGGGGTCTGAAGTGGGGATGCGACACAGTGAAAGATTGGATGTTCTACTTCAAGCAGGGGTATGACCCGTAGCAGAGTGACGATTCTGACCTCCGAGTGGGAGAAATCTCAGCAGCAGAGTTGGGCCTCCGAGTGAGAAAATTCCAGCAACGGACTTGGATTCATAATTGCTTCCGAGTATGGGTTTTGCCCCATCAGCAGAGCTGTGAACTTGGTATTGACCTGAAGTGGGGGTGCGACCCATCGACATATTGGATGTGTCTACTCCAAGTAAGAGCAAAACCTGCAGCAGAGCGACGATCCGATTTAGATCTCATCTGTCCGTAGGCTGGAGTTTGTGTTTTGTGCCTGCAGAAGGAAACTACCAGGGGTAGAAGCGTTCATAAGATGAGGGGAGCCTGTGGGCTGACGTCTATCGCTACTAGAAAACAACTAGATTGCGTTGTAAAAAATGCTTCAAAACTGTGATTTGACACAAAATTTGCATCAAAAAATCGTGAATTTAACGCACTACAGGCACATCATGACTTAAGTTGAGAAAATAAAAATAGCAGCAAAATTGCATCAAAAATTCGATGCAATAGTTAATTTTCCACATTATAAATTAAAAATTAATAATATTGCATTGAATTTTCGACGTAATATAATATTGCATCAAATTTATGATGCATTATATATTTCTCGCAAAAACATTTGCGGGAATTTTGCGTCGAATATCCGACACAGTATTATATTATTGCGTCGAATATTTGACACAATAAAACACTCTAAATTGTGCCCTAGGTCAGCCTAGTCCATTTCTCCTCTCTCTCTTCCCCTGCCATCTCTTCCCTCCTCGCCCTCCTCGACCCCCACCGTCGCCTTCCCCCACCCCGCCATCTCCTTCCTCCCTCTTTGCCCCTCCTCTAGGTCTCCCCACCCCATCATTCCCTCCTTCTTCCCCTACCCCGCCATCCCCTCTCCCTCCAATCACCGTCGCCTCCCTCCTCTGTCGCCATCTCCCCCTCCTCTCCCCACTGCCTTCTCCATCCCCCCTTACCTCTCCCTGCCATCATCCCCGCCTGTCCCTCACCCTGTCATCTCCTCCCTCCCTCCTCACCTCTCCCCCAGGACATGCCACCCTGATATTCCCTCCCTCCTCTTCTATCTCCTCCCTCCTCTCCCACCCTGCCATCCCCTCTCCCTACCACCATCTCCTTCCTCCTCTGTCACTGCCGCCACCTCTGCCTCCTCCCTTTTATGCAGCCATCTCCCTCTCCCTTTTCCTCCCCTCTCTCCGTCACAGGAAACTCGACGAGGTCCCAGAGCATCTTAAGCTCCAGCAAGTGGCGAAAAATTGTTTTCGAGGTAATTTTTTAAAATTTCTCAACTATTGGTTTTTTAAAAGTTTCTCATTTATGAATGAATTCTCAGTTGATTTTTTTCATTTGGTAATGAATTCAACAAACAACAAGCCAGCAGCTACTTTGGTGACTTGTAGTGATCACGCCAGCATGTTGGTGAGTTTGTAATGATTTTTTGAATTTTTGTAATGAATTTGTAATGACTGAATTTAGGGCTATGATTGCGCTATTGAATTAATAACTTAATAATTGATAATGATTTTGAGATAATTATTGACTGAATTATTGACTGATACAGTTATAGACCCAAACTCTAACTCTAATCGTAACCCTAAGTATAAGGTAAGGGTTTTTATTAACCCTTTAACTACCCAAGAAAGTACTTAATTAAGCATCTACAAATGTCGACTAGGATTTAAATTTTATAGGTAATCTTTTAAACTCCCCCCCAGATTCGCGTTCAACAAATCACGTAAATTACTTATCTTATACTACTCTCTAATATAAATAACCTGTGGATGTTGAACATGTGATTTTTATAGACTTTTTGTTCACACCAACAGTTTGTACTGTTAATAGTTATTACAAATAATGTACGATGGTTGTTAGATTGTCCGTTTGGACAAGTTTGAGATTATATCATAGAGTTGGACACTGTATACGTGTTGTGTGTATTTTGACTAATATTTTGGTAGTACCTTCCTTTGTTCTCTGGGCCACAACTACCCTACGAGAATCTGGAGAGCATGGGGAAGGTGCTGCTGAAATTTAATCGAAATACAAAAAACACGTATATATATCTCCAACTATACAATATAATTCTGAATGAAATAGGACCTATCACCCATAATTGAACAAGATAATAATGTATTTTAATACTGTCAAAATTTGTTCAATCTTTCTCTCTCCAAAGGTTACGACTGCCTAATTAGTAGCGTAGTAATTCAAAACCCTTACCCTTACTGTAATGTTCCCTAAACCCTAAACCCTTTCTGAAACCCTAAACACTAATCCTAACAGAAACCTACGTACTTTTGATCGCGCCAGGGTTCTATATCCGAGGCTATTGCTTAGCAACCAGATAGAGTCGATAGTGAGACTTAGAAGAATCTCTTGTCGACATATGAAAAGAACAGCCAGAACGTTGGGAATGGCTCGGTAAAATAAAAAAGTTATAAATTTGTTTAAAATTATTATGCACGATACATTTACTGATTTGTTTATTTTTAAATTTTTAGTCAAAGAGCGAAAAATGTAAAGCCTCTCACACTGCCAATGATTTGCTAGATAGGATTGATAGATATGTTTTTTCTGTGTGGAAGGGCAAATTTGTAAGTATAAATTTATCTTCATTTGCTTTTATAGCATATTTGCTTTTAAAATTAATTTAATTTTTTAAGTTTCTTACATTTGTAATAGAGAGGTCCCGGGAGAAAGCTGAATGCAAAGGAGATTTACAGCAAGAAATTCCTGAAGATGGATGCGCTCGATGCTCCTAAGGGCGAGCTTCCCACTCCTCGCATCCGGGACAAGCCAGTCAGCGACCAAGCCATATCTGTGGATGTAAGTATTATAAGTTTGTTTATATATTTTTACACTTTATGAAAATGATAGAAATCTAATTATACTTTTAAGACCTTTGATAATTTTTAGGTACAGGTCAAGAGGCATAATGATGCGGTGATAAGAGATGGTAGCGACGAGAGAACTGCCAGCATCGAGCGACTCTCGAGGCATTTGGACATGTGACGAGGCTCGAGCTGTACGTGGATGTTCCACGGCACCAGGCCCGCTAGGATGGACGCCTACATCACCCAACTTGAGCAGCAGGTCCAGCCCATGAGGCAGGAGTCGGAGGCCATGAGGCAACAGTGGAAGGCCGAATTGTCAAAGGATTGCCTGTTTGGAGGCGAGTCAGAGAGATGTAGTAGCTCTGGTTCAGTTAATGGCGAGTCAACAGAGTGTCGAGTAACCTAGCAACAGGAGCGACAACGGTGCCAGCGGGAGCGACGACGGTGCCTAGGTGAGTTTGGGATAAAGTTTGTTATTTTGTTGGTTTTTTATACATATTGATATGTTTAGTTATGGTTGTTTATAAATTGTTATATTTGGTTGATGTTCTTGGAGGACTAATATGATTGGTTGATGTTGTTGGAGGAGTTTGGTTGGGATTCGTTTGGTTGTTGGAGGAGTTTACTATGTTTTGGTTGGGATTTGTTTTATATATATGCTCATTTTGTTTATATCAGTTTTAAATATATTTGTATGTCTGCTGTAATTATATATACAAATATCAGTTGATATGTGTATGTATGAAATAAAATCTTATAATTGCGTCTAATTTAATATTCAACGCAATTACGTCCAACTTAGCGTCGAATTTAGCCAATTCGATGCAATTGTAGGACTTTCAGCAAAGCTTTGATATTTTTAAAATAAAAAGTTTCGCATTCCAAATATTTTTGGAAGCACACGACAAAATTGTGTCAAATTTACCCAATTCGACGCAATTATAGGACTTTCAGTAAAGTTTTAGTGTTTTTAAATCAAAAATTTTCGCATATCGCATATTTCTAAAAGCACACGACAAAATTGTGTCAAATATTTGATGCAATAATAAATCATATTGCATCGAATTTTTGATGCAGATTCAAAGTTGAATTTTCTTTAAATTATTTTTTGGAACCCATTTGCGTCGAAAATTCGATGCAACTTTTCAACCGTTGCGTCGACTGTTCGACGCAAATATTTTCTCGAATTTTTTCTAAATTTATTTTTTGAAATATTTATTATTTCCAGTTTTCAAATTAAAATTACAATATTGCGTCGAATTTTTGACTCATTCATTGCGAGAGAGTATTTGCGACGGCACATTTCAATGCAAATTTTTGACGCAAACATCAAATTTTCAACACAAATCGCCCAAGTTCGACGCAAATTTTTGACGCAATTTGACAGAATTTTTGGTAATGTGTGTTTCGCTCTTGGTAGAGGGAGACTACCATGCATACATTCGCCTAAGGATTCGCTCGTAGGTTCGAATGAGGGAGCCCGTAGGCCGGCGTTTGTATTCCGCACTTGGTAGAGAAAAACTATCAAATGTACATTCACCTGAGGGGAGCCCATAACCGACGTTTGTGTTTGCTTAGTAAGAGAAAACTACGAAGGGTACAAATGCCTGAGGGGAGCCTGTAGGCGGTTGCTTGCGTTGCCGTCCCTGAGTGGGGGTGGAACCCACAACGGAGCGTGCAAGTATTGGACTCCGAGTGGAGCAGGCTGAAAAAAATGATTAGGAACAGAATATAATTTTATTTGATAATGTGTTGGAAGCAAGAGTACATGGGTCATGAACAGGGTGCCCTGTTTAGAGAGGTATGATCGGATCACTCGATTGTCATGTATTGGATGATTACGTGCTGTGGTTGGAGAGGAGGCGGAGCGCTTGACTGTTCGAATCTAAATACTGCTTTGGATATGAGGACATACTCTTTGAGGAAGCCCTAGGGATGAGCTCTTTCAGGTACCTTTGGAGGCTCCGACAATGAATGGTTTTGTGCCCTTTTCCGTCATGGTAAAAGCAGTATTATTCTGCTCCAGAATGTGAGAGATCGTACTGGATAGTTCTCGGA
The DNA here is from genome assembly GCA_038442645.1 of Agave tequilana. Classification (NCBI taxonomy): domain Eukaryota; kingdom Viridiplantae; phylum Streptophyta; class Magnoliopsida; order Asparagales; family Asparagaceae; genus Agave; species Agave tequilana. The sequence continues at coordinate 308,633 of JAVJIF010030580.1, read as the reverse complement.
CGCCCAACCCAGGGCTGATCCTTGATGGTGTTGAAGAGTTCGTTGATGAGAAGTCAGAGTAGAGTGAATTGATCTACTGGCTGGTAGGCTCAGAGCAGCCTCGATGAGAGGATTGTGAGCGCTTATCTCTTATAGGCAGGTTGCCCTCGGTTTCATTCTTGGGCATTGGTGGAGGCTTCGTGTGGAGGCTTCAATTTTCGGAGTGGTTGGGAGAAGTTTTCATTATTTTCTCTAGCTGGATGTAGGGCTGAGCTCGGACATAACCTTGCGCATCCGAGTGACATTGTACTTTTGAAGATGTTCGTACAGGGTGAGAGACTTGCAACCTACTGATGAACGCGAGTGCGAAGATGTCCTCAACACAGTTGAGGACCTTGGCTAATTACCTCTGGAAATAGCCAATGTATGATTTGAGGCTGTCTTTCACCCTTATCTTGATGGTAAGAAAGTGGTAGTTGTTCCTCTTAGTCTCCCGATAAGACACATAATGAGTGAGAAACACTTCAGAGATCTTCTTAATGTTATGGAGAGAATGCGGAGGCAGGGAGAAAACCAATCTGAGGCCATACCTTTCAGACTAAAGGAAAGATGAGGCATATGATCGGATCATTGCAGGAGTGGATCACCATCTTATCCCGAAAATGCCTGATGTGTTGGACTGGATCGCTCACTCCGGAGTAGTAGTCAAAGGTCAGAGTCGAGAACTTCTTTGGGAACCTAGAATCTCTTTGGAGAGAGTGGAGTCAGAGACTTTGAAAGTTGAAAGCGTTGATCGGCTGTCGAATTGCAACTTAGCTTCCTTGATCCATCTTTAGATCAATTCGTCAATAGTTCGAATATCGGGAGACTCTTCAGTTCCAGGCTCATTCTCCGATTGCGTCGGGGTGTTCTGGAGGGCAGCGATTTGAGTCTGGACTTGGTTGTTAAGCTGTCTCAATATCTCATATTCGCAGATAATATTCTTGTGATTGAGAGTTGTCTGCTCTCGATCACGATCTGACTAGGCTTGTTGCTCTTTTATCTACTCTTTGAGGTCGGCGTGCACCTGAAAGAGTTAGTCTTCATGCTGCTGCGATAGTTGGACACTGGCGGCTGCCCCCTGAGGCAAGGAGGATCCAGTGTCCGAAGTGGAATGCAACTGATCAATGGCTGCGGGGACCTGCCCCAATGGTGGCGATAGCCTTGCCTTTAGACAAGGGTGACGATTTGCTTTCTTGAGGCCATCGATGTTGTGAAAGAGGGAGTGTGATCTTGAGTTCAAATCTCAATGAAAGTACCCGTTTGTGATGGTGATTTTCCACCACAAGTGATTGGACGGTCGATCCTCACCACAAGCAGAACAAGAATGATTAGGAGATGGGGGTTAGTGCATATTAACAAAGCACAATCACAGAAAAGAGAGTGCACACATGATTTTATATGAAAAACCTTAACTGAAAAAAACTACGGGGAGAAGAAGGAGCTTCACTATAATTCTCAGTTTATAGGAATTATAAGAAGGTGTTGGATATCTCAGAGTAGGGGATGGTTGAAGTCTAAAAGTCCTTGAAGTTATCCAAATAATCTCTTAGAAATTGAAGTCCCCTTCTTCGTTAGAAAACGAGGTTTACTTGTACACAATCGAGCTGTTGGTGTAGGCGAGATCTTCATAACTACATGATTTGTATATGTTAACTTGTTGTAACAGCCACGACAGTGGTGCGGGCTTGTTGCGATCGCATGCAAAGAAATCGTTTATTATCCATAACTGCTAGCTGTGAGTGGCGTTACACGTTATGAATGTGAAAGAATATATGGTGGTGTAACCATCGGTGGAGATCGAGGGTAAACTGTTGCTGAAGCTGCTTGTCTCAAGGTTGAAGTCTTCGGAATAGAGGAATTCTCGTGGAGAGGATTTAGCGGAGGCCGAGAATATTATGGACTTCGAAGGAGAGCTCTGATGTACCTCAGAGAGTTCGACGGAGATAAACACGTCTCACCATCTTGGATGGGGTCAGATTCTGACCTCTACAGTTGCCATAGTTATGTTGTTCCCAAACCATATTTTCCTATATTTTTAGATATTTATTACTTACTAAAATTTAAAACTTTAAACATGCAACAATTTAAACATACAATAACATGGAATAACAACATAATTAAATAAACAACATGAGAAAAGAAAGATTGGCCTATTGAAAGGAGCAGTCGTGCTAGTCACTGCCCCAAAAGATAAAGACCTGCGCTTTCGCTCGGGTGTTAAATCGGTCCTGTCAACTAGCAGTAAAATCCCCTAGAATGTATTAGCACCCGACGTGAGCGTGAGCACGAGTCTCTTGCCCAGATAAGGAACGATCACCCACTAAGTGAAATAAAAGTTTAATTTTTAAATAAAGAACGAACATAACTCTTCACATTGCAGAGAAATTACAGTAGAAAAGCTCCAGAGAGGGAAAGAGAGAAGAAAAGCTCTCGATGTGTTGTGTTTCTTGTTGCTGGATGGAAGAGTCCGTTTATAGGCTTCAGAACCCCAGTGGCTATAACCGCAAGAGAGATTCACGAGCATGCAATTGGGTTATTGAGAGATTTTCTCACTCGACGTACGGAGCTCGTGAGACTCGGTCAAAGTTTAAATCAGTTAAAAAAGAAAAAGAAAAAGAAAAAGAAACAAAATTAAGCTAGCTACTCGCACACGCACCGCGTCGCAGCGTGCGTGCACCGCCATTGTCACGGCGGGCGATAGCATGTACGGGTATACCACGCGTGCGCGTGCACACGCGTGCGCGTGCACACGCGTGCGCGTGGTATACCCGTCTGCGCACGCGTGGTATACCCGTCTCATAATATATAAATCACAACAATAGGATAAGAAAGGATTGGCATTAAAAATCCTTTCCTTCCCATATCACATCTCATGTATGTTGGCCCAAGGCCCATCACTCTAGTTTTGATGATGATTAACTCATATAGTTATAGTACTAATGATCTTGTGCTCATTAAGTTTCAGATATTTGATCAAGATCTTAGTCGGTGTTTGGCTTCAACAAAATATTCGAAGTCAAAATTTGAAACTAGCACGTGTTGATTCAAGAGCTCGCGTATCAAGTACTCAAGAAGAGTAGCTCGTTGAATCGAGGTTTGGACCAAGTCAAGAAGGAGAAGAAGATTTTCAAGAGAAAATTTTCAAGACTTAAGTCTAGTGTTTGTAAGCGTTAAGATTTTGTATTTTAGATAAAATGTAAAGAATAGATTAGTTGTGCATTAGTCAAGCTTATATACACACAAATAAAATTTATATAGTTTTTCATAAGAATGGTTTTGAATTTAGAAATACCGTTTTGATTTTGAGCTTCAAAGTAGATATCCTTATGTTTCATGAATAGATTTCATCAAAATGAGTTTATTTGTTTTATATATGTTTTAAATTTCATCCATACACTTTGTTAGTTCAAATGTTTAGAAAACTTATTTGATGTTTTTATATCATGTGTTTAAGTTTTGTTTAAGTCAAAACTTTGTTCAGAGCTTATTGTCAAAAACATTTATATTTCATCTTATATGTGTATTGGATCATATCCATACACACTTTACTTCAAATAAGTTTTAAATATCTTATTTTTGTATTTATACAAGTTTGAGTGAAATCGATTTTTCATTTCAAATTTTGGTTTATGAAAAATACAGTTAGTTTAAGGCTGAATTTCTATATCGCAAAAATAGTTCAACTTGTTTGTAATATGTGTTAATTTTTTGATTACACATATTTGAATTTCAAAGTATTTCAATGAACTAATTTTTGTGAATTTTATGAGATTTTATAGGATGTTAAAAGATCAAGTTTTAATCCATTTAACATTCCTGACCTGGGCTCGTGGCAGTTGACCGATCGGTCGACCGAACCAGAGTCGATCGACCGCGCGGTCGACCGATGTGCACAGAGCCATGGCTTAAGGGCTCACATTAAAGATGGACCAATAACCTTGGTTAATTAATTGGATTCCTAATTAAAGTTAACTGATATTAAAGATGCCCATATCAAAGTTACATTTATATATAAGTTAATAATTTCATGAGGTATAAAGGAACCATGATGGGTGGTTTTATCTCAAGGGTTATTTTAGTAAATGTTGGACCCTCTTCTCTCCTCCTGAAAAGAATATAACCTAGGCTCATTATTTGTGAGCAATATTGAATCCATCAGAATTGCAAGGTTGTGAAAAGAAAAGGAGACAGAGAGAAGAAGGGTCTGCATTAGGGTTTCTTGCAGGATTAAAGAGAAGGATCAAAGTCTTCATCTATCTATTTTCTTCAGTTCATCAATGGCTACAGGTATGGTGCATAAGTTATTGTTTCATTATGCATTTGAATTGCTTGAGATGATTGATTCTAGATCCATGGCAATTTATCCGCATAAAGTTTATATATAATATCTTACATTTGGTATCAGAGCCTGTGTTTTAGAATCAATACATCTTGGATTAAGGATTATGGGAAATTAGGGTTTTTTGATTAACAATTCATAAAAATCTTTTTTTTTTTTGATCTTTTAATTGTAGAATTTGTAGAGGATTTAATAACCCTAATATACTGTAATATTCCTCAAATTATGCAATTAATTGGGATCAAATTTCAGGAATTATTAACCCTAATTTTTCCTAATTTAATATTTCCGTCGGTAATCTGGAACTACCTTTGATAACAGCTTCGTCGACTATTAGTCGACTAGCCCGAAACACTAGTCGACTAAGTATTTTTTTCAGAAACTTAAAAACTCTCTGTTTCGGTACAGGGGTCGACTAATCATTTTGAGTAGTCGACTAATAAAATGTATAGTCGACTTGATATTTTGAGTAGTCGACTAATTAGGGTATAGTCGACTTATAATTTTGCCCAAGTCGACTAACAGAGTGACTCGAAAGTTGGGTGCTCTCTATTGACTTCAGGAGTCGACCTAATTTATGATCAGTCGACTAATAACAAGTATAGTCGACTTATTACCTTGACCTAGTCGACTAGACTTGATAATAGTTAGTCGACTTGACTTGACCCCAAGTCGACTTGATTTGACTCTAGTCGACTGGAACTCCCACTATAGTCGACTTATATTGTTCCAAGTCGACTAGTAGTTCCTTGACCAGTCGACTAGTGTTGGTATAATTTAATCATAAATGTAAGTTACACATTTAAGTTGTTGTGTTAATATTGATTGATGTTGGTCAAGTAATAGAATTGGAGTATTATAGTATTACTCAAATAAAAGATTAGAGAATATTATTGGTTAGTTTTGTATTCATAAGGCTTATTGATTTAGTAGTTGCCAAAGTGACCTATGTTAGTAAACCTTATGAATATACAACTACATAAAAGACTTGTCAATGTAGGTGACATTAAAGACAATAATACTCTCGATGGCGGTTCTAGTTAGGAGATTGGGACTGGCCCAAAGGAAAGTCTCTTTCAAATAATTAGGAACCGGGGTAGGGTAGTGTAATTTATGCAACTTAGTGGTGTAGAATTGGATACCCAAAGGTAACATGACTTACTGTCTAAGTAGCATAAATTATATTAGACCTACATAGGTGATAAAGAGTCTCACCTAAAGAGTGAACACTAGATATGCTTAGGTTTCGCCCAAAGGAGAAATCAAAGTGATATCAATAGTTCATCTTAATTAAATTTAAAATTTTGTATTGATTCGAGGCATTAATGTGAGCTTGTCCTATTATGTTTCAGTGAACGTCCCTACTTCCCTTCACGCTCATGCCACTAGCATTCCAGCCCTGGATGGTACAAACTTCTCTGAGTGGTTTGAGCATGTACAGTTTACACTGGGTGTTCTGGACCTAGACATGGCTCTTTTAGTAGAGAAACCTGATGAAGTGACTGCTGAAAGTACAGCAGAACAGGCTAGCCATGCCAAAGCTTGGGAAAGGTCGAATAGACTCAGTCTCATGTTCATCAAGATGACCATTGCCAATAACATCAAGACTTCACTCTCACATACTACTAGTGCATCTGAACTTTTAACTGCTGTTAAAGACCGATTTAAGTCTGCAGATAAGTCATTAGCTGGCACCCTTATGGCTGAACTTACTACTATGAAATTTGATGGCAGTAGAGGAGTTCAACAACACATTCTAAATATGACTGATAAGGCTGCGAAGTTAGGATCACTGGGAATGAAAGTGGATGAATCCTTCTTGGTACAATTCATCCTCAACTCACTTCCCTCTCAGTTTGGGCCATTCAAGATCCACTATAATACTCATAAGGATAAGTGGAATCTGAATGAGCTGACTGGTATGTGTGTACAAGAGGAAGTGAGACTGAGGCAAGAAGGGCATCACTCAGTGTTGGCAGTAACTCAAGGAGCTATCCATAAGAAAGGTAAATATGGAAGAGGTAAGAGGTTTCCATCAAAGAAAGGGAATGACCGTGGAGAAAGTAGCCAAGGTCATGGAAAGGTTTTCACTGTCAAATGCTACTTCTGTGGCAGAAAAGGACATGTGAAGAAGGACTGCAACAAGAGGAAGGCTTGGTTCGAAAAGAAAGGGATTCCTTACAACACGGAAACCGAAGGAAAGTGAGAGATTTGTCTTTATGGGGAACCGTCTTAAAGTGGAGGTCGAGGCTGTTGGTACTTACCGACTACTCTTGAAGACGGGTCATCAGATGAATCTTGAGGACACTTTTTATGTACCTTCAATTTCTAAGAACTTAATGTCATTATCCAAATTAGATGTTGTTGGATATTCTGTTTTATTCAGTCGTGGAAAACTCAGTTTAATGTTTAATTCAATGTTGGTTGGACATGGAATTTTATGTGATGGTTTATATAAAATTTCATTTAATGATGAGTTTGCACAATCTCTATTATCTCTGCATTCGAATGTTGGTATTAAATGTGGCTTAATTAATGAAACTTCCTCTATCTTGTGGCATAGACGACTGGGGCATATCTCCAGGGATAGAATAGTAAGATTAGTGAAGAATGGGATTTTGGATAACCTAGACTTCACTGATTTTGGTGTTTGTGTGGATTGCATAAAAGGAAAGCAAACCAAACACACCAAGAAAGGTGCCACAAGAAGTAAAGAGCTTCTTGAGATTATTCATACAGATATTTGCGGACCACTCTCTATTCCATGTTTTACGGGAGAGAGATACTTCATTACCTTTATAGATGATCTGTCACGTTATGGTTATATGTATCTAATTCATGAAAAGTCTCAGGCTGTTGACATCCTTGAGGTGTTCATTACAGAAGTCGAGAGACAATTAGATAGAAAAGTTAAAATCATAAAATCAGATCGAGGTGGTGAATTTTATGGTAGATATGATGAGTCAGGACAACATCCTGGCCCATTTGCCAAATTTCTAGAAAAGTATGGTATTTGTACTCAATACACAATGCCAGGTACGCCTCAGCAGAATGGTGTTGCTGAAAGGCGAAACCGAACGCTTATGGATATGGTTAGGAGCATGATGAGCTTCTCTAATGTACCTAATTCATTGTGGAATGAAGCCTTAAAGACTGCTATGTATATCTTGAACAGGATTCCTAGTAAGGCAGTCCCAACAACTCCTTTCGAGTTGTGGACTGGTAGGAAACCTAGTTTAAGACATTTACATGTTTGGGGTTGTCCAGCAGAGGCTAGAATATATAATCCACAAGAAAAGAAATTAGATTCAAGAACTATATCTGGGTATTTCGTTGGTTATCCAACAAAGTCTAAGGGGTACAAATTTTATTGTCCTAACCATAGTACAAGAATTGTTGAAACTGGTAATGCCAGATTCCTTGAGAATGGCGAAATTAGTGGGAGTGATGAACCAAGAAAGGTAGATCTTGAGGAGGTAAGGGTAAATATCCCAATACCCTTTCCTTCAAGAGAAATTGTTGTCCCTCAACTTGATCATCAAGCTGAGATACCAGAACAACATAATGGTGTTGGTTCACCACTCCATGAGGATATTGCCATTGAAAATGTAGTAGAACCACCACAACCGGCAGCTTTGAGGAGATCTCAAAGGGAAAGAAGATCTGCCATTTCAGATGATTATGTGGTGTATCTACAGGAATCTGATTATGATATTGGGATTAATAAAGATCCAGTTTCATTTTCACAAGCCATAGAATGCAATGATTCTAGTAAATGGGTTGATGCTATGAATGAAGAGTTGAAATCTATGGACCATAACAAAGTCTGGGATATGGTCGAATTGCCTGATAACTGTAAGAAAGTCGGGTGTAAATGGGTCTTTAAGACCAAGTGCGACTCTAAAGGCAATATTGAACGATATAAGGCCAGACTTGTGGCTAAAGGTTTCACTCAGAAAGAAGGCATTGACTATAGAGAAACCTTCTCTCCAGTATCAAAGAAGGACTCTCTTAGAATCATTATGGTCCTTGTAGCTCATTATGATTTGGAGTTACATCAAATGGATGTGAAAACAGCTTTTCTGAATGGAGATTTGGATGAGGAAATTTACATGGAGCAACCTGAAGGGTTCGCAAATGAAGGAAAAGAACACTTGGCTTGCAAATTAAAGAAATCCATATACGGACTTAAACAAGCTTCCAGGCAATGGTATATAAAGTTCAATGATACCATTACCTCTTTCGAATTTACAGAAAACACTGTTGATCAGTGTATATATCTGAAGATCAGTGGGAGCAAGTTTATTTTTCTGGTTCTGTATGTGGATGATATCTTGTTAGCCAGTAGTGATATTGGATTACTGTATAAAACTAAAAGCTATCTTACCAAGAACTTTCAGATGGTTGATATGGGTGAGGCAACTTATGTTATTGGCATAGAGATCTTCAGGGATAGATCTCGAGGATTGCTAGGATTGTCTCAGAAAGGGTATATCAATCGAGTCTTGGAAAGATTTCATATGGAATTGTGTTCAACCAGTTGTGCACCCATAATGAAGGGTGACAAATTAAGTGGGAGTCAGTATCCTAGAAATGACTTAGAAAAGGGTCAAATGCAGAAAGTTCCTTATGCGTCAGCAGTTGGGAGCTTGATGTATGCACACACTTGTACCAGGCCAGATATCAGTTTTGCTGTTGGGATGTTGGGAAGATACCAGAGCAATCCAGGAATGGAGCACTGGAAATTAGCTAAGAAGGTTATGAGGTATCTTCAAGGGACGAAGGACCATATGCTCACATATAGGAGATCAGATCAGTTGGAAGTGATAGGCTATTCGGACTCAGATTTTGCTGGTTGCCCAGATAGCAGGAAGTCTACTTCAGGCTTCATATTCTTGCTAGCAGATGGGGCAATCTCGTGGAAGAGTGTAAAGCAGTCTATCACTGCTTCATCCACGATGGAGGCTGAGTTCATAGCTTATTTTGAAGCCTCGAATCATGCATTATGGTTACGGAATTTTAGCTCAGCACTTGGTGTAGTTGACTCTATTGCCAGGCCGCTGAAGATATTTTGTGATAATACAGCAGCCGTTTTCTTCTCTAAGAATAGAAAGTACTCTAATGGTTCCAGACACATGGAACTTAAGTACTTGGTGGTTAGAGAAAGAGTTCAGAAACAGAAAGTGTCAATTGTAAGTATAAGTACCACTTTAATGGTTGCTGATCCAATGACAAAGGGATTGCCTCCAAAGACATTCAAGGAACATGTTGTTAGAATAGGTCTTTTGAGCAATCTGTAAATGTATGTTTTTTTTTGGTACTTATGTAATTGATAATATTGCGCAATAAAAGTTGTTTCTGTGTTTCCTGTTATCCAATTATGTGTGCACATATTATGTATGGATGTTTGTTAAAAAGGAAAAGTCTTAATAAGACAATTACAGGGTCATTTTGGTTATGGACTCAATTAGTAAGGGTTATCAATGTTGTGGTACATAGAAGGGAGTATGACATAGATGTTGTATAACCGCTATGACTCGCATTGGTGGTCCAAGCTAATTGCAGTATTACAGTATTTCATAATTTGGGCTTATCAGTTGTTGTTTTTAAAATTCGTGATCACGTGTCAAGGTTTTTCAGTATGGAATCCAATGGAGTCAAAATGATTTAAAATGAGTCTTTTCTTTTATTTGTTTTCTAAAATTTTAACCTAATCGGTTAATGGTCCAAGTGGGAGAATGTTAATCTCACATTAAAGATGGACCAATAACCTTGGTTAATTAATTGGATTCCTAATTAAAGTTAACTGATATTAAAGATGCCCATATCAAAGTTACATTTATATATATGTTAATAATTTCATGAGGTATAAAGGAACCATGATGGGTGGTTTTATCTCAAGGGTTATTTTAGTAAATGTTGGACCCTCTTCTCTCCTCCTGAAAAGAATATAACCTAGGCTCATTATTTGTGAGCAATAATTGAATCCATCAGAATTGCAAGGTTGTGAAAAGAAAAGGAGACAGAGAGAAGAAGGGTCTGCATTAGGGTTTCTTGCAGGATTAAAGAGAAGGATCAAAGTCTTCATCCATCTATTTTCTTCAGTTCATCAATGGCTACAGGTATGGTGCATAAGTTATTGTTTCATTATGCATTTGAATTTCTTGAGATGATTGATTCTAGATCCATGGCAATTTATCCGCATAAAGTTTATATATAATATCTTACACGGTCAACTGGGCGGTCGACCGATTCAGAAAGTTTACTCTCTGGATCTGGCCCCTGTCAATCGAGCAGTCGACCGACCAGAGAGCAGTGCTCTCTAGTTCTAGCGCCGGTCAACCGACCGGTCGACCGGCACGTCAAGACCTGGGTGCGGTTGACCGGGCGGTCGATCGGCAACCCCAACGGTAAAAATGACTGTTGGCCGGTCAACCGACAGGTCATCTGGCCTGGGTTTTACGCCAACGACTAGTTTTTGTAGCTTTATAAAAGAGAGTTGTTTTGGCCAATTTTCTACAAGATTTTGGAGAATTTTTATAGCTAATTTTTTTTCCATCTCTTTTAGAGTTTTCTCCACATGTTTTTGAGTTAAAACTTCCATATCAAAAGGAGAGTTTTTAAAGAGTGTTTATCTTGAGCTTTCAAAGAAATTTCTTGAGTTTTCCACCACAACATCTATCTTGCTTTCTCACACAAACTTGAACTTTTCATTGCTATATTTATTCTCTATGGATCATTTATTGTGAGAGTATTTTTAGTGATCAAGAAAAGAAGATCACCAAGTGTTCCACTCCCTTATATTGGGAATTTGTAAAGGTGCAGCCTCGGCAAGCTAGTGTGCTTGCGTGTGTTGTTCTTGCGGAAACAAGTGAGGGACTTGTGGGTCCAAGAGTTCTTGACGGAGCTCATTGTAGGTGTTGTGGCACCGGGTGATCTTACGGGATCGTTTTAGTGGAAATCCTTCATAGTATTGAAGGTGGGGACGTAGAGCTAGTATGCTCGAAACTCGAAATAAATCTTCTGTGTTTGTGATTGCTCATTTCTCTCTCTCTCTCTCTCGCACTTGTGTTTTATATCTTGCATATGCTTATTGTTTTGTCTATTATATGCTTGATATACTTGTGCTTTATTGTTGTATGCTTGGGATTATTTGCTCACACTTGTATTCAACCAAGAGAGCCATGGTGACATCTCACCTCTTAATTTAGAGGAACTTGAGGAGATAGTCCAGAGCCCTTCACTGTGAATTTGGCTACACTCTTATGTTATACTTTGTGTGTTAGCCTAATAGTTTTTAGTTTGTATAATTTGTTTTAATTTCACATTAGTTTTGCATTTGATTAGCTAGTGACCTATTCACCCCCTCTCTAGGTGACTTACAATGTGGGACTATATGAATAAGCTAAATTGAACAATATATCGGAATTCAAGTTTTCTCTTAGTTGTGTCCACTCAACGCCAACAAATTATTCCTCATTTTTCATAATACAAGATAAAATATCTTTTATTGATCCATCATGACGACCATCACAATAAGATTTCTGTATTACAAACTCTTGTAAAAAATAAGCATAAAGACATTAATCCCAAAAGAAACAATTGTGTATTAAATGTTCAGAACCAACCGAAAAAACTGTTCCAAACATCACTCTGTTCGATGGTTCTAGATATTTGCATTGAAATACTTCATTAATGATAATGAAAAACATTTACTATTTCCAATACGTCTCTCTTATTTTATATGGACATCACTTGGACTTACAAGTCATTATAATTCGGCAGGAAATTTTAGAAACAATTTTAAAGGATATATCAAAACTTTGGCTATGTTTGTTTTGTTGGAAGAGAGAAGGGAGGTGAAGAGAGGAGAGATAGCTAATGAGATCCTGACACGTGTCCCTCTCCTCTCTTCCTCATGTTTGTTTGCTGGAAGAAGAAAATCTCTTCCTCCGAAATGGCGTCTCGCATGGCGCCGAGTCAACAGAAGAGGGGAAGAAGTCTTCCCCTCAAAAAACTGCTCAAGCTCATGCTTAGCTCGCCAATCTATGCAAGATAGAGACAGGAGAGATGAGAGAGAATGGGAGTAGGGTATGTTTTTTTTCCCGCTCTTCCTTCTTCCTTTCTTCCCTCAAATCAAACATCAATTAAAAAAAGAAGAGAAGTCTTCCCCTTTCAATCTCTCTTCCCCCTTCCTCCCTCTTCTAGGATCCAAACAGAGCCTTGGAGCATGAGGGGGAAATGTCACAAGTGAGAAAGCATCCAGTTCCTGTGAGGTACCACATCATTTGAATCTTAACCCTATTAAACGCGGTCACCTATCACTCTTTTCAAAAAGAAATTTTCTGCTATACGAAATACTTAGAAGGGTCCTTCTGAAAAAACACCATTCTTCTTCCCAAGCCCTTCACTTTAGAAATCGAAATTGGAGATTGACATAACTAGAATTCTGATTAATGTTCTTAATCAGGTTAATATGAGCAACCCTTGATCAAATTCTGATGAGAAGATTTTATTTCTTTTTCTTTGTCATAACTCTACGAGGAGTAAATCGTGAGTTAAAGCTTTGTAAATTTGGACTTGTTGGAACATTGAACTTGAAAAAGAAAATGATATGATATTTTCTTTTATTTTCTAATTTTCTCTTTGGGTAGAAATTCACCTGCTGAAAGTTTGAGCTCTGAAGGTTCAAAGGCGAAGACTAGTAAAGAAAATGAAATTTTTTCAGGAACACCTTTCTAATTGTTGGGTTTGAATCCAAAATTTTCTTTTGAAAAAGTGACAAGCAGCAACCTCATGTGTACTCAATACTTTCTTGTCAAAAACATAGAAGAGTCACTAAGCTATGTCTAGAAAGCTTTGTTATATATCCACAAGATTTTCTATATTTCTAATACTTCATTCAACATATAATAAAGTCTCCTACTATGTATACAAAGATTTTCAAAATTTCAATTACTTCACTCAACATATAGTAAAGCGTTATAATATGTACTTGAGATTTTCTAAATTTCTAATACTTTACTCAACATATAGTAAAGCCTTATAATATGTGCATACAATTTTCTAAATTTCTAATACTTTACTCAATGGATAATAAATGGCTGACAGGATTGAAGTCTGTAAATAATAGCAATATGCATTAGAAAGGTGTGTATGTGATAAAACTATTTATGATGCAACATTAAATAAGCCTTTTGAGCCATTTGAACCTTTTAATCCATTTTTTCACAATTTTTCAAAATCAACATCCAGTTTTTCCAAATCAACATCCAGTATTTTCTAATATACTTTCGTAATTTTCACTCTTATGATGGAAATCACTAAGCACTTTTTATTTGTTTAGGTTATTTTTCTCTTTATTGTAAGTTACGCTATTTTCTATCTTTATGTCAATCCCATATTGGATATGCTAAGAGATTTCTCCTTGTATGGGCCTATAAAAGGCTAAGTGTTGTTTCAGTTCAGTTGATTTTAGAAAACTAAATTTTGTTTTGTAATTATTTGTTTTATGTTGAATCTCTGTACGGTGATGTGCTTAGTGGGAGAGAGATCTCCTTGATGGTGAAATCAAAATTCATCTTTATTCTTCTAAACTCTAATTTTCTCTCCATCTTTATCTTCATCTCTATCCGTTTTTACATCATTTTGATATCAGAACTAAAATTTTAGCTCTTTTCTTCCTCTAACAAAAAATTCCTTCTACAAAATTCTCTTTTTCTACAAAATTCTAGCCCCCTATTTAAAAAAAAAAATAGCATCCTCCACAAAACCCTAAATCCTTTTCTCTTTCTTTCTCTTCTCTAGTTTTAAAAAAAAAATTCAAAAAATAATGAAACACTATTCAATGATCGTCTTTAAGAGCGGCAGAGGACACCAAACTCTAGTGGGTTCGTCTCCCCAAGCACCATACCCACCACCTCGTCGACGTCTCCACTGGCCGTCTCAACTTCGTCAAAGCCGCTGCAACATCACCATCGACCTTGGATCCTCACACCTTGTTCATCTTCTTCAGATGTTCATCAAATTCTCTTCTCCTTCACTGGCGACAACTCCCTTGTCACCATTTTCTCCTCTTCGTACCACCACACCAACCATTTCCATGACCCCAAGCTTCCCCGCAACCAACTAGAGCGAGATCCCTCATCCTCCTCCACCTCTGCACTCTGACTTCAACTAGAAATCGTTGCCGCCAAGTCCTCGTGTGCCCTGGCTGTCGAGCGAAGGAAGAAAGGGCTAGTAAGTTCAGATCTGGTTTATATCTAGCCAACCCGACCGATTTAAACCTTTAGTCCAGATCAGGTCAACTTCAATCCATCCGATCTAACCCGGACCTGATCCATTGAGCCGAGTCGCCCAACTGAGACATCGACCGAGTTGACTCAGCAAGATCGCCGAGTCAGTCTGAGCTAACTCCACCCTATTCCAACAGCAGCACAGTCTTGATTCAGAGCCCATTTTAGGTCCGTGCGGGGTCCAATTCGAGACTCGTCTGAAATATTGGTTTCGTAGCTAAATCTCAGAGCTACTGGAAAATTTTTGAAGATTTTGGGCAACAGATCTGGCCTTCACACCAATATTTTTGGAGCTACTACTCAGTATCGGTGCTTTCCAAGCGTCTTTTTGGTACACTCTAAACTCACCTTTCATTATTATGATTCCTCGCATGCCTGTTGTGAAATTTGTGGTGATTTTTAGTATAGTTGCTAATACTAGTTGCTTATTTTGCTGCATGCTTGCATCTTCACTTTTAGGAATCAATCTTACGTATTCATTTTAGTAGCCGTTAGGAATTTTTTTCAGTTTGATCATATAATACATGCATTTAGTGATACTTAACGGATTATGTTGCATCTATGTGATTGTGTGTATTGCATTTACATTTATAAATAGTGCATGATCCTTCGTAGTGATAGAATATATCACCATGATCATCTAGATATGGGGATTAAACTAGACCAAACCCTAAAGAGCTTCAAAACCTAAAACTTAGGGTAGAAAGGTTGGAAAGTAAAAATAAAGAGGAGACATCTAGAGATGACCTTCGAGATGATAGGCGAGAGGAGAACACCAATAGACATAGAGATGATAATGATGACATAATATGTCAGATTAAGATAAACTTTCTGCATTTGACGGTATCTATGACCTGAAATTTTTATTGATTGGATGATTGACTTGGATTACTAATTTGATTAGTATAGGTTTACAGAGAAAAGTAGGATTCAGTATGTTAGGATGAGACTTATAGGGCCAGTTAGAATTTATTGAACATCAGTAGAGAGAGTACACGAGACATGGGACTTCTGTAGAGTCTTAAGAAGAAATATCTTCCCGACTCCGATAAGCATCGCCTCTTAGATAAACTGCACAACCTTCGCCAGAGTAGTAGGTTAGTTCAGGACTATACTACTGAATTTGATGATATAATGTTTGGGAGATGCAAGAAGACTCCTACCAACCATATATAGGTACCATTCTAGGTTGAGGTTAGATGTCTAGCGAGCATTCACTCCCGCATGATAGAGACTCTTGAACAAGCAAGCCAGCTACCTCAAGACATAGAAACCTCTCTCAGATTATTTTTCTGAGCGTAGGGTCATTTCTAAAGCCGGGGAGCAATCTAGCCCAAACATTCACACCACTAGAGACCCCAAGGGTAAGTCTATAATAGGTGAATCTTCTAAGAATGTCAAGGATAATCAGTATTTTAAGTGTCAAGGTTATGGTCAAATTACTGCTCAGTGTCCCTTTAGAAACCTTTTAGTTAGGAGAACTGATTCAGATGATGTTGGGCTCTAGACAATAATCGATGAACCAGTTGGGAGTGCGTATGATACTGATGATGACATTAGGGATTCAAGTGCCCAATTAGGTGTCATAGGTGTTTGCACACGATTGTTAGAGATGAGGATTGATGTAGATCTAGCGTGTTACACACCTATGTTACACATGAGGAGAAAATTATAAGCTGATGATAGACGGGGGCAGTTGTGCGGACATCATTATTAACACAACTCTTGAGAAGATGAGTCTTAAGGTTGAATCATATCCCTACCCATACAACGTGATTGAGTTGATAAGACTACCAATTTATTACCCAGCATTACCAGGTCCTTATCCACATATCTAGCTATCAAGATCGTATTTGGTGTGACGTCATAGGCATAGATGCTGCACACATTCTGTTGGGTAGATCTTGATTGTATGACTTGAACTTGATCAATCTTGGTAGATAAAATACTTATGAATTTAAATGGAATAGAAAGGTGATAGTGTTAAACTTGCCAAATTCAAATCTAATGTGGAAAGTAACAAGATAGAAGTAGTCACTGATAAGAAAAGCGAGAAGCCATGTTACCTAGTGAGTAGATCCCGATCTTTGCCTGAAACTCCAGTTGGCAGATCTACCACTAAACTTAAGGATCCCCTCGGTCTTCTCCCTCTTCCCATAGGCATTAAACTCATTGTCACAGTTAAATCACATATACCGCAATTTCATGAGTTGCATGTTCACACAAAAAGACAAATTACATTCAGCAATTATAATTATCAATCTGTTACAGAGTCTCACAAGCATTTTTCAGAACTTGAAATAGGCGATGAGCACTGATTAGAATGCACCTAGAAAGGTTTCCCTTGGGGACTTTGAAAAGGCTCCATACTCGACGCAGTGGTCCATACAAGGTTTTGAAGAAATTTAGTTCCAGCGCCTACGAGCTTGATACTCCCCGTGATCTTGAAATCAGCCTGGTATTCAACATCGATGAACTGACTTGTTTTCGCACTGTAGTGACTCGTTTGTGCAATCTTACCTTGTTTGACTTCATCATTCACATCATCGCCATTCATCAGTGGTGAATTTTTCGGAGCCGGAGAGAATTAATGTGAATCACTAGGTTCTTTATATTTGTTTAGGCTATTTTCCTTCATATCTCTATTTTATAATACATGGTTTAATAATAAATAATAGTATCTTAATATGTACATATAATTTGTATGAAGAGATTAATTATTATCTAGTGGGAGCAATTATTATTATTATTTTTTATTGATGACTATTATCATTATTAATTATCAAGATTATTATTAACATCTGATTGTTATTAATTATTTGGTATTTAGATTGATATAATTTTACCCTTTCTCTCTTTCTCTTTTATTTTCTTTTTCCTCAGCCCAGCCCACTTCCTCTTTTTTCTTTTCCTTCTATTTTCATCACTGACCCCAAAGCCCGGTTCCATACATTAATTTCTTCTTTCCTTTCTCATTTTCTTTTTTTTTGAGCCTAAGGTCAGCATAATAAGCTCAAATTAAGTTACTATCCAATAGAGTTTAGGTTGTCATACCCAAACTCAATGAGAAACTCAACCCAACTAGAATTCTTTTTCTTAACTCATTATCCCTTTAAATCCATGAATATCCAAGGATAAAAATAGAAAATCATTTTTAAATTCGTTCAAAATTCTTCTCAGTCTTGAAATACATCCAAATCAACTTTGAATTTATAGATAACATTCAAATTTTTTGGTATAACTAAATTCTAACTTAAAACCAATTCAAACTTAACCTAAATACTAGAAAAATATGATAAAAACACACCCTATAAATATAACCAAAATTAATTCACAAAATCCTAAAAATCAGTCTACTCTATGAGGGACAAGGAGGCCATCACCAAACTGAGCATTGGATCTTAATTAGCAAATAGACTAGTACCTAGAGTCCTTTCTCTTTCCTTGATTTTAATCTAATAGATATTATGCCTAGGATCTTTTCCATTAGTCTTAACTTGTTCTAACCAAGATAGTGTTAGGATTTGGGTCGAACAAATAGTCTCACATCGGCTAGACGTGGGGATGGTCTTGGCTCATAAGGATTTGGGCAACTCTACCTAAAAGGCTAGTCTTTTGGGATGGTACCCCAAGTCCTTCAAGTGGTATCAGAGCCATGCCCCGAACTTAGTCGTGTGTGTGGGTGATGTTCGACGATATAGATCCCCCAATGGCGCAAAGGCGCAATGGGCCTGATCACCCCAATAGCGCAAGAAGGCGCAATAGGCCCCTCTGAAACTAATGTTGGGCTGTCGAGAAATTTGGCAGTGGTGCTCCTTTGCAATAGGCGTGCCGCCTCTCACGCGGTGTAGAGGAGTGACCGACTGCAGTTGGTACTTCACATAAGGCGTGCGGCTCCCTCGCAGTGAAGAGTTGGATCTCGATTGAGCATTTGATCTTCCAGTGTGAAGATAGTTGAGCTTGCAGGGGAGACTCTTTGTTCGAGGAGGGATTGTTAGGATTTGGGTCGAACAAATAGTCCCACATCGGCTAGACGTGGGGATGGTCTTGGCTCATAAGGATTTGAGCAACTCCACCTAAAAGACTAGTCTTTTGGGATGGTGCCCCAAGTCCTTCAGATAGGATCACAATCTTTACATGATCATGCATCATGGATTAATTACTTGTAAATTTGTATGCACCCTTACAAAATATAAATTTGATTTATGAAATTGATTCATAATCTTAAATACATCTCTTTTACATATTTGTTGTGTATCCATCAAATGTCTGTGTATTTTTAGTATTGGATACAAATGTTCCTCCTTGAATAAAGTATCCATCTAATAGGGTTTACCTAATTAGAGTGAATTTAATAAAACAACTTGTCACTTGAATGCTTTTGTGCATAAAATTAGACTCTTATGGAACCCTAATTTAAAATAATAATAATAAGTCTATTTAGTACTAATAGATGAATTAATACAGATTGTATTATAGCCTTCGTCTCAATAATAAGGATAAAATTACTAAATTAGATGAAGCGATTTGATTGTGAATTCAGCCCAGCTAAAAAGTCATGGTTGATAATTGGACCCATTGAAAAAAAAACTTGTCCTACGTGCTGGTACAAATTTTAGAACCTTGTCCTTTTTTTCTTTTATTCCTTTTTATTTGAGAAGAATCATACCTTATATTTTGAAATAAAAAATGGATTTTATCTATGTACTGATATGATTAAAGCTTATTCTTAAATCAAAAGAAATGGCACATGCTTACTCCAAGGACATGTGACTTTATAATATATTATGTTATAGTCCTTGTTGGTTAAAAGATTTAAGTTATAGTCCTTATTCGTTAAAAGGTTTAAGTTTTAGTTCTTTTACCTCTAATGGACTTGTTTACATAATAGTTATGCATACTCATTTTTACGTAATAAATCCTGAAAATCTTTGATATTACAATACAATATTATACGAGAAATATTTGTTTTACTGAACATTTACCGTTTAGTCGATGTAATTTTCTAATTATAATAAAACTCTAAATTTTCAATTCTTGAAAATAGTTCAGTTCTGAAAAATTAATGTGTAATCCCTGTAGTTTCTGAAATCTACTTATAGCTCTGAAATATAATTTTCAGAGCTATAAGTTTTCTAAAATTATTTTTTAGTCCCTATAAGTTTTCTGAAAATCATTTCAGTCCAGTTTGATAATTTAAAAAATGTAATTTTCATTTTAATTACTTGCAGTTTTGTAGAAAAGCCCCTAAGTTTTTTGTATTAATATTTTCTATACAAGTTGATTATACAATATTATTTATTTATAGAAAATTATTTTCTATAAGTTGTTTTGATACTAGAAAATGTTTTTCATGATTAATTTTTGTACTAAAATAGTTTTGAAATATTTAAAAATTAGTTTAATTATTTATGATCTTTTAAGTCGCTCCATTTTGAGTTGTTTTAAAGAGATTTTAGCAAACTTTAGCTTAGAACTAATTTTAAAGATTAAGAGTAATCTAAAAGTTGTTGTTTAGATTACTCAAATCAAAATCTTAAACAAAGTAGATTTATAGTTTCTAATTTAAATTATAAACTTGATTTTGGATGAAATAAGTCATGTTGTTATTATTTAATACTGGACCTTCATGCATGTTATTGATATTTCCTCGAGTTAATTACTTGCATAAACTATACTTGAACAAATTGCTACATGATGACAAATAACCGATATGATTGATCTTTTCACGTAGAAAGATACCATGATATAAGAATTACAACATGAATATCTTGATATGAACACATGGACATGAAAGTTTAAATGGCATGGATAAACGTTTGCATATGTACTTAAAATTACTTAAGAAAGTGGTATATGGTGATTATATGGGCTTGACAAGTACATGGTGACATGATTGTTCTTGGTACTTAGTTCACGCAAGGATATTCATGTTCTATAATAAAATTTAGTTGTAAAAGAAAATGACAAGACACGAGGGTAATAAGGAAAAAAATAGTGGTAGAAACTGAGAAAGTGTACCTTGAGCACCCCCACTTATGTACAAGGTATGGTGGTATTTATTTTACATGGTGCATGTCACTTTGTGACATGGGTTATTGATGAGCTCATTCTACTTACTATTCTATATTACTCCTCGCATGATTTTTCGCTGGGGTACACGGATGCTTTTTCTACTAACAATTTTCAAACAATGATAATCATTGATTGATATGTAAGAATAAGTTGTGGTATGGGTTACAGTCATTTTCGTGTGCTTGATTCCAATCGACATGCGTAGCAGGTGTAGGATGGGATACGTTCTACTATACGTGATAGTTGTGATAGTCTCACCTAAGTAGTATCCTCTAAGTACATCTTTATAATTAACCTTGAAGTTGTGTGTTCTTGTGAAGATTCCTATCGTTTGATTATTTATGTGATACTTGTTATATTTGATTTATTTCATGCTTTAAATGCACTTATTCTTTCTATGAATGCGTGTTTATCATCATGACTTGAATATTGTATTGATTTCAGTAATAAACTCATGCGGCAAATATATGGTTGTGCTCATAAAAATAAGTATTATGTAACTGTATGTTGCATATCTTTTTCTTATTCATACACATCCGTGTGCTTGGCACGTACTGCATACTTCATTCTTTTGTTTCTACTTGTCGGGAGTTTTCTGACTCCCCTGGGGCTTGTTTACCCCTAGATAGTGGAGAATACGTGGAGATACTAGCTAGGGACGAGGAGTACTACGAGGAGCTAGTTGGAGCTACGTAGAAGACTTGAAAATTGCTTTTAGTTATTTGCTTCAATAGATATATGAATAAGAGAATTTGGTCTCATTTCTTAGTATTAGAATTTGCACCCAGTTATTTGGTTTTTGTGGACCTCATTAGTTGGATAAGTCTTTTGATTAGTTTTACTTCCATGTATGTGTGCTCTATTGGACTCGAAATATATGCAGTAGATAGAAAAAATATAACAAAATTTGTAGGTCAGAGACTTAGCATGCTCTTTTGAGTCTGTCGCCGGCTCAAGTCACGTGCTTATCTCGCTTTAATGGGAAGCGAGACATGACATTTCCTCTTTATTTTAAGCTAGGTTATTTTCTATCTTTATTTAAATCATATATTGGATATGTTGGGAGATCTCATTTGTACGGGCCTATAAAAGGCCAAGTACTATAGTTAATTTTCAGTTCAGTTAATTTGAAAAATCTATCCTTTGCATTGCAATTATTTGCTTTGTGTTGAATCTCTGCATAGCGATATATTGAGTGGGAGAGAGATCTCCTTGGTGGTGAGCCAAAATTCATCTTTGACCTTCTTCTAAATCTTAATTTTCTCTCCATCTTTATCTTCTTCTCTATCCCGTTTTACAACATCTTCTTACAATAAAAACTAGAAATTAAAATATATTATTAAACATCACTCCGTCAAGAACATGTGTGACTTGCGTCGAATAGATAATGCACAATTATTAGATGATTTTCCATCAAACACATAGGTAAAAAGTAACTTTTGTAGCTTCAGAAATTTATTTGATGGCAAATACTTGAAGAAATACTAAATCTCTTAAATAGAGGCGTAATTAATACACAATAAAGATAGGCCACGCAAGCTGGGCCGTCCCATGCACAATCCTTGATGAAATCACACATCTTCAAATTAGACCAGTCAACATTGCAATTGACAAGAGTTGGCATTTGACTATGTGGTTCCTTCTCATAAACCTAAAATATCAATGTTATTTTTCAAGAAGGATTATCAATTATCCTTCCCTAAAACTCTGAAAAATTAAAGTACGAAAATTATTATTATTATTGAACAAAGGTCCTACGTGCGTGTACCTCTGCTTTAAAAATTAAAAATTATTTAGTTTCTTAAACTCCGCTCCCAAATGAGTTGACACAAAAAAGAACGCACCTTGCTGGTTGAAGTTCGCCCACTGATCAGACTTTGAGTTTGCTTTCCGCTAATCACCAATTAGAATGACTAGAGAGAGAGATATATTTTATCACCAAAAGAATTATTTCATTTGTTAATCCAATTCCCACAAATCCCAACACCAATCGAACAACACAATAACAAACAAGAATCCTCTCCATCAATCAAGAAACATACATAATTCACAAAAGAGAAACTCTTCCTTTTTTTTTCTTTTTTATAATCTAAGAAGTCAAACTGCTTACAAAAAAAAATAAAAAAATAAAAACCCAAAAGGATCAAACTAAAAGTTGAGGCTAACAAGGGATCTGGTCTATGAAGCACTGGATGACCTTGACCGGCATCTTGATGAGATCCACCGCAAGATTCGCCAGCCCAGCAAAGCACGCGCAGCACGGGCACAAGCAACTCAGAATCGTCCTGCATTGTTCACCCAAATCAATATTACTTCCCCCAAAAAAAAAAAAAAAAAAAAAAATTAAATCCAACGAAAAGAAAATTGGGATCTTTGAGAAAGAGATCACTGACCCTATGATCCAAATCACCGCTCCGACGAGCGACAACGCCAGTGCGAGAACCGCAAACGGCAGCCCCACCAAGAAACCCAACGGCCTGCAATCTCCCATCTCCCTCTCTCTGTTTCTTCTTTGTTTTTGTTTCTTGAGATCGGTTGTTTTTTTTTTTTTTTGTGAACTCTTGTTGTGAAGTTGGAATTTTTTTTTGAAGCGAACGGGCGAGGAGAATTCTAATAAGAAGGGAAAGCTGTTCCTACTGAATTGACGGATCTACCCCTAGAGACTACCGTGCGCTTGTCTAAGGAGTGGGGGTAGAATTGGACATGTATGTGGCATTGCTGCGCGCACGATAGTTGACTTGTGGTGGCTCCGCGTTGGATGGGGAGATGGGAGGAGAGGGAGGCCGTAGGAAGCTTCGTTTTTAGCGTAGGGTTAGGTTGATTTGGTTTACCGGCAGTGATGGTTGTTGGTAGTCTGGGTGGGCGAGGCCTGACTCAGTCCAAAAGAAATGAGGCCCTGTTTGGTTGCTGGAAAACAAATTGTGCGAGCGTCACTCGGTCAGTTTTTAGGGGTTTTTGAGCTTTAGTTCGGAATTTTGACACAGTGCTGTAGGGGTAAAAATCTGAGTTTGAAGCGTGGGGCTCACACACTTTTCCTTCTCAGTTTTCGTACCAAATAAATAGACTTGAACACTAAAAAAATTCGAAAAGCCCACATGCAAGAAGGGAAAAAAAAAAAAAGAGTCTTTGCACTTTCAATGCAAACAAGCAAGGCCTTAGATCATAATATGTCAAAGTTACAGATTTAAAATTGAGTCATGACTTTTTGTTTTATTTTATTCAGTTTCATCTTTGAGCCAGAGCGCTCACTTTATGAGAGATTTATGTTAGTTTCTAGGATCAATCTGACAACTAATCAATATTACTGAAATATCACCGATCAGGTTGGTTAATATCAGGTGGGAAGTTTTTCGTTCAATAGAACATTTCTTAATTAAAGAACCACCTACCTTCCTTAGTTAAACACCAATTAGACGTGTATAAGTCAGTCTCAATATACTGAATATCAGTATAACCCCTGTATAAAGAAAATTAATTCACTTATACAGTACTTGGAGTGAGGTACGCTTATAGCGAATCTTCTTAAGATAATTACGTCCCCGTAATGGTGCTAACGGGATACTAGACGTTGGTCTCCCAAGATACAACACTCCTTCATGGTATTTGGATAGCATTACCAAATCACCGTACGGTCGAATCGTAGTTAACCAGTACCTTCATAGGATTATCAAAGCAGCAGGACCAAGACAAATTTCAGGGAGAATATTTGTCTTTACTTTGGAGGAGCACCCACTGGAGAAAAAGGAGGAAGGTAGAAGAATATTCTTCTTTGAAAGTCACAGATTCAGACAATAATTCTATTAAAGAATCTGTTGAATTTTCTGAGCCTTCTTTCAGAACGAATTTTGCAGAATCTCTTGGAAGTCGCTTCGGAATCCGAGTTACAGAATTCCCACTTCCTGATGGAAGTCACTTCGAACTTGAGTTACAGAAAACCCACTTCAGAATGCAGAGGAAGAACTTCTTTCTCCTGTATTTCTTCTGTTGTGTGTTTGTTGTGTGTTTTAGTTTGAGAAAATAGAGCGCTATTTATAGCGCTCTGGGAGGGGTAAAAGTGTCTGAACCCAATCGAACGGTTGCAACGGTTTGGTCTGAACCGTTCAATGGTTCGTTTCAGACAGCAACCACCCAACTGTTCGCGGCGATTTGCTGACAGCAGTTGCGCTGGGCGGTTCGAATCCGGATGGCGGAGCGGGTATGATCCGCGGTAACCCATACCTGTAAGACCCGAATCAAAAAGAACCAAATCGGGTAGGGAGCCCGAGCTCGGCATCGGCGCCGGCCAGCCGCCGCCGCTGGCGCGCACGTGCGGGCATAGTGTCCCCCTAATCGCGCGCGAAAACTCCAAGTACCCAAAGGGCACACCCTTTGTTCCCATTTTTCTCTATTTAAACACTTCAAACTTTCATCCCATGGCCAATGTGGGACTAAATACTTTTAACTACCTTTAGTCCTATTTTGGCTTTGAAATAGACAAACTTTAGACTTGAATATCTCATTCATTCGAAGTCGGAATTGAACATGTGAATATACCACGTTCATCCCCAATGAAAGGAGAACACACTCCAACTATTATCCAATTGATTCAATCAATGGATATCGTCGTAATTCAACTCAAAGATTCACATTTATTCTTCATATTTCCAACAATCCCCCACAATGAATGAAGATTCAAGGAACTGACACACAAAGAGACTGACTCTATAGTGAAAAATACTTTAGGAAAGAAACTGCATCAGGATAGGTGAACTAGGTCTTGAACCTTCCATAGTGAAAACTTTATTGGACTTACTGGCTAATCAGTGAACTAGGTCTTAAACTGTTAGCCGTTAGTGTAAGCCAAGTCAACAAGCTTCACACAGTAACTTTTCAAATCAACTTTGGTTCTCGGTTGTGTCCATTTTGGCCCTGAACATTCTTAGTTTCAGAGAGTATCTTTAGAGAATAACAGTCTCCATAGAAATTTTCAAAGAGCCGACCCAACTCTATACTCACATAGGTGATCATCCTATTAAGAGTAGTCTACTCTACTCCACTTGTTTAGTAACAAGATATAGCCATCATTAAAAGCGTTAAGTTTATTCTTAATCCACTTGTAGAAAGTACTTATATGAACCTTAGGAATGGATTGGAGTCAAGCTCCTAAGTGCTTACTTGCTGAGTCAATCATAACTAGTTTTTCCTCTTGAACTTAATCCGTGGGATCTCCAGTCGCTAAGTGAGGTTTCCATTAAGCTGACTCAGTAAGGTTAGGCTTTTAGACCCATTCCCCTCGATGCGCAGTTTATACGCTCTCCATTTAAACCTTTGGTAAGCGGATCTGCTAAATTATCTTTTGACGAGATAAAGTCAATAGAGATAATTCCATTTGAGAGCAACTGCTTAACAGTATCATGTCTACGACGAATATGTCTAGACTTACCGTTGTATATAACATTTTGTGCCCTAGATATAGCTATTTGATTATCGCAGTTGTACGCGTCGAAAAAATCACAATTACAAAATTCTTTTAATTGAATAGAAGATTACAACGAATACAATCTGATTACAAAAGAGGGAAGAATAGTCGGATCTCCCCTTTGTTTAATGCTGGGTTCTTCACGTGGCGGTGGAGAGTGATTCTTGTTCTCCGTTGACCGGCCGAACGTCAAGTTTCTCTTGTGGATCCTCTCTTTGGATCTACTGGTGGAGTAGCACAGCTCCATCAGTAATGGAATCTCAAAGAGATTTAAAGAACTTGAACTCAATAAGTTAACAGAAAGAGTTGAACTCTTTCTAGGCTTCAAGCGCTTCAAGACCGAACTCTGGCGATGTAGCTCTCCCCCTTGCTTATGGCTTCTTGGATTCCTCCACCAGGACTCACATCATCAGTCCCTTTTTTAGAGGTCCCCCTCCATGGGTCTCCTTACATCCCCTTAGAGAGGTCTCCTCTTTTTTTGGTCCCCGCCGAGCCCTTCCTCCTGGTTTTCCCCCCTCTCTAGCTATTCATAGCTATTTATAGAGGAATTGAGGTGTAACCAACCCCTTAAATCTCTCCATAATGGGAGGGGTGTAACCAACTCCTTAAATCTCTCCATAATGGAAAGTTATTCCTCATTATGTGGAGAGAAAACGAGGTGTAACTGATCAAGTTCGTGGCTCAGTTATAGCAAAAATGTGGGTCTCGCGCTGGACGCGGACCTCACTCTGATATTGAGATGCGGAGCTCACAGGCTCGCGTCTGTGTTGGAACGCGGAGCTGCTCAGACTTGCGTTTGAGTTGAAACGCGGAGTTGGCTGAGGTCCGCATCTGACAAAGGACGTAAGGTTCGTGTCTGACATTGGAGTGCGAGGTCTGCGTCTGGCGACTTCCGCGTCTGACAAAGGACGTGAGGTCTGCGTCTGGCAACATCCGCGTCTGACAAAGGATGCGAGGTCTGCGTCTGGCGACCTCCGCGTCTGACATTGGAACGCGAGGTCTGCGTCTGGCGACCTTCGCGTCTGACATTGGAACGCGAGGACTGCGTCTGGCGACCTCCGCGTCTGACAAAGGACGCGAGGTCTGCGTCTGGCGACCTCCGCGTCTGATAAAGGACGCGAGGTCTGCGTCTGGCGACCTCCGCGTCTGACATTGAAACGCGAGGTTCGCGTCTGAGGTTAGAACGCGATCTTTGCATCTGGGAGGTTCGCGTCTAGGCTTTGTCTTCAGTAATTTTTTGATAGCCTACAGAGCCCCCTCCAAAGTTTTCGAAACTCCGTGGTTGACTGAGATGGATTTCGGAATACTTTGGACTTCAGTTGAATCAGGACTTCCTATAATCAGACTGGCATTCTTCTGAGAGGCAGTCTCGAGCTTGATCTTGTCTGGATTCTGGTCTTCGTGAGTGTACTATTGAACTGCTTAAAGCCTCCAAGAAAGATCATTGTAATTTTATTGTCGGTGTACTGTTGAACCGATGGAGTTGTCAATTGCCTTTGCCAGTTATTGAACTGATTATAGTAGCAGAGATATACCCTTTGTATTGGGGGAGAGAGAGTGGATGCAGCTCACACAGCGCGGTTCTGGCACACTGATCAAGTGGAGACGCGAACTTCACCAAAGTTGAGACGCGACTCTCAATTGTTGTAGAGACGCGGCTCTCAATAACTGCAGTGACACAGCTTTACTTGCTGTTAAGACGCAACTCTTAAGTACATTGAGACGCGGCTCTGTACTTGAGACGCGAAGTTCACGCTCAAAGCTTCTTTGAAAGAGTTTTAATTACCAGAGGTGTGATATTAACTTAGCAAATTAAATAGCTCTACTGGGGGAATTTGAGAAGGTTACTGTCAGAGGTGTGATGTTAACTTGACAGTGAGATCTGGACTTATGTTTTGAACAAGTTTTGTGGACTTGCTATTCTATTGATGAGAATAACAAGTGAAATTTGATCCGCTCGGGATTATGCCAGAGTCTATCGTCAGAGGTTTAGTGTTAACATGACTAGAACTCTGCTGGGAATGAAAGTTTGCTGTCAGAGGTGTGATATTAACATAACAACGATTGATTTTGCGATCTACGCAATTTAAGTGGACCTGTCATTCTGTTGAAGAGAATGACAAGTGGGATTAGATTTGTTGAAGATCCATGGAGATTTTTACCGTCAGAGGTGTAATGTTAACGTGACGAGTTTGGATTTACAATTTGAGCAAATTGAATTGTCAGAAGTGTGATATTAACTTGATAAAGATGTGTCCTAGAGGTGTGATATAAACTTAGCACCACGAAAGTCTCATTTTCACTGAAAAAATTCAGAGAAGATCATTGTCAATGGTGTAATATTAACTTAACAATGAAATATATGCTAGAGGTGTGATATTTAATTTAGCATTGAAAGATCTCGTTTTCACGGAGAAAATCGAGGAGATCACTGTCATAGGTGTAATGTTAACTTAACAGCGATGGATTTTACGATATGAGCAACTTTGGTCAGAAGTGCAGTATTAACTTGACCAAGAGATTCTGCGATTTGTGCAGTTTGGTGGACTCGTCGTCCTATTGATGAGGACTGACAAGTTGAAATTTTGGTCAGAGGTGTGATGTTAACTTGACCGGGATTTGTCTTGCGATTGGAGCAACTTTGGTCAGAGGTGTGATATTAACTTGATCGGTATTTGTCTACTGTTAGAGGTGTGATTTTGAACATAACAGTATTTTGAGTGGACTTGTCATTCTATTGAAGAGAATTGACAAGTTGAAATTTTACCCCCAGAGAAACATCAAAGCCTTACTGTCAGAAGTGTAATGTTAACATGACAGGTTTGATCTGTAATTATTTTGCTGGAAAAACAGGCATTTTGTGGTCCTACCATTCTGTGGGTGGAATTGGTAAGGGATTTTGGAGGGAATTTTAGGGAATGAGTTGTCAGAGGTAACTGTTAACATGACAAATATTGATTTTACTAGAAAATAAAGATTTACTATTAGAGGTGTAATGTTTAACATAACAGTAATGAGATTTTGTGATTTAAGCAATTTAAGTGGACCTGTCATTCTATTGAAGAGAATGACAAGTATGACTAGACCCGTCGGGGATCTAAATATTTCTTTACCATCAAAGGTGTGATATTAACTTAACGGATCAGATTGAATCTTGTCAGAGTGTGATATTAACTTGACAAGGACGTGAGCTAGAGGTGTACTGTTAACTTAGCTCCATAAGAACTTCAGTTTCATTGGGAAGACTAAAGATATCACTGTTATAGGTGGTGTTAAACTTGAAAGTGGAGGTAATGTTAGAGGTGTGACGTTAAACTTAGCATTGGCCATCTCGACTCCGATACGGAAGTTCGAGAGAAAGTCATTGTCATAGGTGTATTGTTGAACTTAACAATGAGTTGGATGCTAGAGGTGTGATGTTAAACTTAGCATCGCTCATCTCAGCTTCGATATGAAAGCATGAGAAAAAGTCATTAATATAGGTATAGTGTTGAACTTAACAATGAACTGGATGCTAGAGGTGTGGTGTTAAACTTGGCATCGCTCATCTCAGCTTCGATATGAAAGCGTGAGGAAAAGTGACTGTCAGAGGTTTAATATTGAACTTGGCAGTAACTTAATCACTGATAGAGGTATAGTATTAACATAACAGTAATTTGTCAGAGGTGTAATATTAACATAACAATAGTTGGTTTGCGATATGAGCAATTCTGAGGACTTATCATTCTATTATGAGAATTGACAAGTGGAGTTTGAAATGTAGTATTAACTTGACAATTTTGTTGATTTGTGACTCCATGTAGAGGAGCAACAAGTGAAGCTAGTACTCGCTGGGGAGTATTGAAACTTTCCATTGTTAGAGGTTTGATATTAAACTTAACAATGATTGTATTTGTGGACCACTACTCTATGGAAGAGAATTGGTAGGAGATTTTGGTGAAAAATAAAATGAACTGTCAGAGATTTAATATTAAAGTGACAATCATTGATTTCCTAGACGTTTGTAAAATTCGCTGTTAGAAGTGTAGTATCAATATAACAGCGAGAATTTTTAATGAGTTTTATTGTCAGAGGTTTAAATTAACTTGACAGAATCCACTGGGGATTGAAAAATGACAAATCCCAGTTCATTTCATTAGGGAGATGAACACATGTATTTTTGTGACCCTACCATTCTGTGGATGAGAATTAGTAAGAGATTTTGGAGGAGAGGATGGGACCAAGTCCCTCAAGGTTTTTAGCAAATCTTCTACTCGGGCTCGTGTTTTCACGTCAGAGAAAGGTCGCGAGGTCCGCGTCTGGCGACTTCCGTGTTTGACTGAGAAAGGACGCGACGTCAGTGTCTGGCGACCTCCGCGTCTGACATTAGAACGCGAGGTCTGCGTCTGACAACCTCCGCGTTTGACTGAGAAAGAACGCGAGGTCCGCGTCTGGCGACCTTCGCGTCTGACATTGGAATGCGAGGTCTGCGTCTGGCGACCTCCGCGTCTGACTGAAAAAAGCGAGGTCTGCGTCTGGCAACCTCCGCGTTTGACTAAGAAAGGACGCGAGGTCCGCGTCTGGCAACCTCCGCGTCTGACATTGGAACGCGAGGTCTGCGTCTCTTGGAGAAGTTTGAGTTTGAAGCCTTACAGGCTAAAAAACTGACAGCTCAGTCATCTGAAAGTTGCATTGACGATAAAGAGCACCGCCGAGATGAACTGCTCTCAATGGCACTCGAACCAATAGGATGGGAGCTTCTCAATTCATTTGAACATGGCCTCTTGGGGCTGAATACGAACGTCGCGTTTCTGAAGTGAAACGCGATGATCTCATTCTGGCGCAGCCTCCTGTTAAACGCGTGTCTTACGCTTTTGAATAGAAACGCGAAGGTTATCCTTTAACACTGTCAACGACTCTCGCACGCTAAGGTCATGTCCTAGCGCGGCCTTAGGTTGAACGTGGGTTGCTCGTTCTTGCGTTTTGGCATAGCTTAAGGCTAGACGTGAACTTCACGTTTTGGCGCTGAAACGCGCAGCTGGTGAACGCGAGCATCACATTTTGTTGCAGAAATGCGGGGTTGAAAGCGAACTTCGCGTTTGCTAATGGTGAACTTGACGTCTTTGTCGACGATCAACAATCCGTTTGGCTCGCAGGAGTTGATGTGCACCCCCTGCAAATTGTGTTTGCTGAGTCTTAGGAGGAGTTTAGCGGCGAGATTTGCCTTCATCATTATTGGCCTCGCGAGTCTCGTAGAAGACATTGATGCGGGCCACATATGCTGTTGCAATCACTCCTGTCTGCTGACGACGAATGCAACGCCTTCGCAGCTTCTCGGTATTCTGTTTGAGTCGCAGAGGTTATTGAGAACCCCTGGCATCTGGAACTGGAAGTGCCTTGATAAAAGGATGGAGGGGATATTGGTCTCTATTGCCATCTTAACCGTGGGTCATGACGCAGGTCTCTGAAAAGACGTTAGGGCTGACCATGTTATCTCCACGGGAGACTCCCGAAGCTTTGGGGGAGTTCAACTTCTCTTAGTCGAATTCGATCACAAGCGATTCGATTGTGAATTCAAGCATCTTGACGTCAACTTGGGCCACCACATCTGACATTGGAACGCAAGGTCTGCGTCTGGCGACCTCCGCGTCTGACATTGGAACGCGACCTCCGCGTCTGACGACCTCCGCGTCTGATAAAGGACGCGAGGTCTGCGTCTGGCGACCTCCGCGTCTGACATTGGAACGCGAGGTCCGCGTTTGAGGCTGGAACGCGATTTCCGCGTCTGAGAGATTCGCGTCTGAGGCTTTGTCTTCAGTAATTTTTTGATAGCCTACAGCAGTATATACATATGGCAGGCACTGGCTTTTGTCATAATGGTATATCTTCTAAAAATTATCGAAGCCATTCTGCTTCTTCTCCAGCCTTATCTAAGGCTATGAATTCTGATTCCATAGTGGAACGGGCAATACATGTTTATTTGAAAGATTTCCAAGAAACCGCTGCTCCTCCTAGAGTAAATACGTATCCGCTAGTTGATTTTGATTTCTCAAAATCTGCAATCCAATTAGCATCACTGTATGCTTCAAGTACAGGTAGATACTGTCTATATCTCAAGGCATATTATTTGGTATGTGATACGTAACCCAATACTCGCAACAGAGCAGTCCAATGATCATCACTAGGATTGCTAGTGTATCTGCTTAACTTACTTACAGCGTAAGCAATATCGGGTCTAGTGCAATTCATTAAATACATTAGACTTCCGATAATCTGAGAATACTCCAATTGGCATACTTCATTTCCTGTATTCTTACAAAGGTGGATGTGTGGGAGAAAAGGATTTGTATTCTCTTTTATCCCACGATCCTTTAATCTTTCTATCATCTTATCCACGTAGTGAGATTGAGATAAACTGATTCCATCTGGTGTTCTGGTGATTTTAATTCCTAAAATTACATCAGCAACCCCAGATCCTTCATGTCAAAACTGTTGGATAACATTTTCTTAGTGGACTTAATAATTTCAATATTAGTCCCAAGTATCAACATGTCGTCTACATAAAGACAAACAATGATATATGCGTTTCCAACTGTTTTAGTGTAAACACACTTATCGCATTCATTTATAGTGAATCCTTCTTTGATCATGACACTATCAAATCTCTCATGCCATTATTTTGGAGCCTGCTTTAAACCGTATAAGGATTTTATCAATTTACACACTTTGTGTTCTTGGCTCTTGACTATAAATCCTTCAGGTTGCTCCATATATATTTCTTCATTTAATTTATCATTTAAGAATGTAGTCTTGACATCCATTTGATGGATAAGTAAGTTATGCAGTATTACAATTACAATCAACATCTGAATGGAAATTATTCTTGTTACTGGTGAATAAGTATCAAAGTAGTCAAGTCCTTCCTTTTGTCGCCCTTGGCTACTAATCTAGCCTTGTACTTATCGATAGATCCATCGGGTTTGAATTTTCTTTTGAAAATCTACTTACACCCAATTGGTTTACTGCCATGAGGCAAGTTTGCCAATTCCCAAGTATGATTACTTAGTATGGATTCTATTTCGCTATTTATAGCTTCTTTTCACATTTGTTCTTTTGGGGTAGACATAGCCTCTTTAAATGTTTGAGGCTCACTTTCAATAGCATATGCTATGAAATCTGGACCAAAAGATTTTGAGATTCTAGATCTCTGACTTCTTCTTGATTCAATTTCCGCATTAACAATCGGTTCCTCGGGGCTTTCGTCTTGAATGCCATCTCATGTGTTCTTTTCCCAGAAGTCTTATATGTTTCTCATTTATATGAAAAAATATCTTCGAAGAACACAACATCTGTAGATTTGATAATCATATTTACATGAATATCTGGTATTTCTGATTTATGAACCAGAAATCTATAGGCACCACTATTCAAGGCATAGCCTATGAATATGCAGTCCATTGTTCTTACTCCCAACTTAGTCTTTTTAGGTAATGGTGTTAGCACTTTTGCAAGGCACCCCCACATTTTGAGGTAAAGATAGGAAGGTGTCATTCCATGTCATAACTCAAATGGTATAAGACCAAGTTTCTTGTGGGGTACTCTGTTTAGAATATAATTTGCAGTTAACAGAGCTTCCCCCCACAAATTCTGCGGAGCTCCAGAACTTACGAGCATGGAATTGACCATCTCCTTCAAAGTTCTGTTCTTTTGTTCAGCAATTCTATTTTGCTGAGGAGTATGTGGTACTGTAGTTTGATGGATTATACCAAATTTAGCACATAACTCATTAAAATCATTTGATTCATATTCTCCGCCTCTATCAGATTTTAGAATCTTGATATTCTTGTTGAGTTGATTCTCAACTTTGGCTTTATATGTTATAAACATATTCATTGCCTCATCCTAACTATTTAAAAGATACATATAACAGTATCTTGTACAGTCATCAATAAAAGTAATAAAATACTTTTTACCGCCTCTAGTTGGCATAAACTTCAAGTCACACAGAACACTATGAATTAACCCTAAAGGTTTTGTATTTCGATCAATTGAGTGAAATGAATTTTTCGTTAACTTGGCCTCAGCAAAAATCTCACACTTGCGAATTTCTTTCAAGTTGAGTTTAGGAATATATCTTAGATTAGACATGTTTTTTAATGACTTGTAATTTGCATGCCCTAATCTAGCATGCCATAAAATAGAGGACTCAAGCAAATAAACAGAAGACTTTTCTTTATTTATAAGCTTGGGTACAAATACACAGACTTTTTGTCCACCACTGCAACATGGCTTTAAAAAGTCCATCAACAAGATAACCCTTTCCCACAAACATCCCACCCTTAGTAAGTACAAATTTATCTGATTCAAAAACTATTCTAAATCCTTTCTTACTAAGTATTGATCCAGAGATCAGATTCTTGCGGATATCTGGAACATGTAGCATATCGTTCAGAGTAAGCTCTTTCCCAGATGTTCACTTCAGGATGACCTTTCCTTTTCTTTTAACCTTGAAGACGGCTGAGTTTCCCATGAAGAGTTGCTCCTCTTGCTCTAGTTTTTGATATTCAGAGAATAATAATTTCTCAGAGCAGATGTGCCGAGTAGCCCCAGTGTCTACCCACCAATCCTTATTATTGGTCGTCAGATTTACTTCTGACACCACACTTGAAAGGCTTGGTGACACATGGTCAGTTAGGTTTGCCTGTGGCTAGTTCTTCTTATTCTTTTTGAGATGGCTGCGACATTCATTCGCCTTATGCCTTTCTTTATTGCAGACGTAGCAGGTTCCCTTGAAGCCTATGTTCTTCCTTCTTGGACCTTACCTTTGTACCCTTGGGCAGTCTTCTTCCGCTTTAAGCCTTTGGAAGTAGATGCTTTCCTCTTTGAGTCTTCGATCACATTGGCCTTGGCTTCATAGGAGTTCTTACTGCTCCTTTTCTCGGGCTTTCGGTTGTCCTTCTCAATTCGAAGCCTCACAATGAGATATTCAACTTTAGCTCCTTACGCTTGTGCTTTAGGTAGTTCTTGAAATCTCTCCATGCAGGTGGGAGTTTTTCCACGATAGTAGCAACCTGAAAAGTTTCAGGTAGAATCATACCTTCGGCTTCTATCTCGTGCAAGATAAGTTGGAACTCTTGCACCTGACTGATCACAGTCTTGTTCTCCACCATCTTGTACTCCAGAAATTGTCCTACGACGGACTTCTTGGTACCGGCATCCTCAATCTTGTACTTCTTATCAAGACTGGCCCATAACTTCTTTGCCGTTGTAATAGGACTATAGACATTGTAAAGAGAGTCATCCAGTCCAGTCAAAATATAGTTTCGGCAAAGGAAGTCATCTTGAGTCCATGCATCGACTGCAAGGACTGAGTCCCGATCAGTTCTGGGTTCTGGTGGATCTTCTTGCAGGAATTTGGCCAGATGCAGAGTGGTCAAGTAGAAGAGCATCTTCTGTTGCCACCTCTTGAATTCTGTGCCATCAAATTTTTCTGGCTTCTCCGGCTTCGGGTTAGGAAGTGGAGTAGGCATCAAAGCTTGTATCTACATGTTTGGTGCCTTACTTGAGCTGTCTTGATTAATCTCAGACATTTTCTGCAAGTTCAAGCAGAACAGAAGTAAGAAACTTCAGCTAATTGTCTTAAGATTGTTAGTTTCTAGGATCAATCTGACAGCTAATCAATATCACTGAAATATCACTGATCTAATTGGCCAGGTCGGTTAATATCAGGTGGGAGGTTTTCCGTTCAATAGAACGTTCCTTAATTAAAGAACCACCTTTCAGTTACCTTTCTTGATTAAACACCAATTAGACTGGTATAAGTTAGTCTCAATATACTGAATATCAGTATAACCCCTGTATAAAGAAAATTAATTCACTTATACAGTACTTGGAGTGAGGTACGCTTATAGCGAATCTCCTGAAGACAATTACGTCCCCCACAACGGTGCTAACGGGATCTGGACGCTGGTCTCCCAAGATACAACACTCCAAATCACTGTACGGTCGAACCGTAGTTAACCAGTACCTTCACAGGATTATCAAAGCAGCAGGACCAAGACAAATTCAGGGAGAATATTTGTCTTTACTTTGGAGGAGCACCCACTGGAGAGAAAGGAGGAAAGTAGAAGAATATTCTTCTTTAGAAGTCACAGATTCAGACAACAATTTTATTAAAGAATCTGTTGAATTTTTTGAGCCTTCTTTCAGAAGGAATTTTGCAGAATCTCTTGAAAGTCGCTTCAGAATCTGAGTTGCAGAATTCCCACTTCCATCATTTGAGAAAATGGAGCGCTATTTATAGCGCTCCGGGAGGGGTAAAAGTGTTCGAACCCAACCGAACGGTTGCAACGGTTGAGCGGGTATGATCCGCTGTAACCCATACCCGTGAGACCCGGTTCAAAAAGAACCGGACCGGGTAGGGAAGCCGGACCTGAGCCCGCCCGAGCCCGGCCGGCCGCCGTCGCCGCCGGCGGTGCCCGCACACGTGCGGGCATGGTGTCCCCCTAATCGCACGCGAAAACTCCAAGTATCCAAAGGGCACGCCCTTTGTTCCCATTTTTCTCTATTTAAACACTTCAAACTTCCATCCCATGATCAATGTGGGACTAAATGCTTTTATCTACCTTTAGTCCCATTTTGACTTTGAATTAGACAAACTTTAGACTTGAATATCTCATTCATTCGAAGTCGGAATTGAACATGTGAATATACCACGTTCATCCCCAATGGAAGGAGAACACACTCCAACCATTATCCAATTGATTCAATCAATAGATATCGCCGTAATTCAACTCAAAGATTCACACTTATTCTTCATATTTCCATCAATTTATGGGAGAGCCAATCCGAGAAAAGGAGAATTGAATTTTCAAATTAAGGAAAAGAAGGCCCTTGTGAAAAAATTTTAGACAATGAGTCCTCTTGCTAGGAGCATAATGTTGGGTCTTTAAATTTGCTGAAGCATAAAAATTTATTTGATTAAGTAATAAGAGTTAACCATATTTATTCTTAATACAGTGTATGAGACTGTTGAATATTTTTTCATTGCAAAAGAGAATTTTTTTGATTGAGCCTTAATTGGAGAACTTTTGCATGGCACACATTGTTTTGTTTATTTACTAGATTTATGGCACATGCAAAAAGAGTATATATATTTATTTCGGGGTAATTATCTAAAAATCTTTATCTTGACTTATTTTTGGTTCCTAATCTCATTCTGGAGTTAATCCTAATCTCATTATAGATTATGGCACATGCAAAAAAGATTTATGGCACATGCAAAAAGGAAAGAAATCTCGACGAGATTTATGGTTCTAATCTCATTATAGATTTATGGCACATGCAAAAAAGAAAGAAATTTTAAGAGAAATTTTAAGAGAAATCTTGACGAGATCAAACGAGTTAATCCACATGTGAAGGTAATTAATTAAGGGTTAAAAGCAAAAGTCTCACTAACGAGTTCCCTCGTTGCACCAATTAGCAAGTATTTATTAGAGTGTATTTTACTTCATTTTATTTTCCAAGGCAACCCAAACTTTTTTTTTTAAAATAGGACTAAATTACTCTCTCGACTGACTCTTTGTTCACACTTTTGCTGAGATTCTTATCTAAAACCATTAATATTCTCACATTACCTCTTCAACACTACAACCTATTTACATTAATTTTTTTGCCATTTCTCTAAATACCCCAACCAAGTTATGTAGCCAAAAATTAAGGAAAAAAAATAAAAATAAATGAAATTAATATTTTACTGCCTATTTGGTTAAGGGTGGAAGTGAGGAAGTAAGGAAGTGAGGAAGTGGTAATACTTCCCTTTGGAACATGAGAACTGGTTAATAAGTTTTCCGGTGTTTGGATGTTGTTGGGAAGTGTGATTTGAAAAATGTTATATCATTTCCGATGTTTGGATAGTAATGTAGAAGTGAAAGTGAAAAAGTTGCAAAATAATATTTAAATAAAAATTAATTGAGAAAAATAAAAGATAGACTATAATTAAAATGCAAGTGAGATTTACATGACCAAAAAATTAACTGTTTTGTGCTACAACTTATTACAAATGAGATTTACATGACCACAAAATTAACTGTAGCATTCTGAAAGTGAGGAAATGTTTGTGCAAAAGAGAAAAGAGAAAAGGAAAAGGGATTTTTTCTTATTTTCTTTTTCCGGTGTTTGGATAGATAGGGAAGTGAACAATTATACTTCACCATTTCCTTACTTCCGCCCACTTCCTTGCAACCAAACACCCCCTATAATCCACTAAGAAGATAGTTGTAGGATACCAAAGGTTTTGAAATTTAGTCAAATGAGATAACAATTTGAAAAACTCTTAGAAAGATCGAACATTTTGACTTTATTTTCTAAATGGACAGAAGTTGGATGAAAATGTCAAGGAGTATGGTGTATTTATAGGAGTGGATCAGCTTCTCAATTTTGCATTTTCTAATAAACCGAATGGCAAAAACAATCATACGTCCTTGTAAAAATTGCAACAATTGCTATTCATTTAGTTGGCAAGTTATACGTGAATATTTTATTTTTGAGAGATGTTGTAGAGTGTCTTATTGTCAAGAATGGGTCTCATAAAGGGATTTCAGAATGTGTTGATTTCTTCAAGATCAAATATCAAGATTTTTCTCAATATCTTAGGGTTATTAAAATTTACAAAGAAGTTGATAATCTTGGTTGGGGGTTGGGGAAGGGGGGGGGGGGGGGGGTGAAGAATTCTTTGGAGGTAAAGATGTAGATCAAAAAAGAGAGAGGATGATCGAGTAGAGAGAGTCATGAATACCTCTTTGTAGATCAAGCCAAGAAAAGATGATCAACATTAATCTATGACTAATTCACATAGGGAAAGGTGCTCTTATTACTGTATAGGCTTAATCTTTGGTGAGATGAGTAGTCAATGATTTTATTTGTATTGGGAAAAGAAGGTTTGGTGTATGACATCTCTCTTGTTTGTAAGATATTTTTTTGATTCGATCCATACCTTATTTCATATCTTATATCATAACACACGTACAACTTATGTTAGTCAACATATTAGGCGTGTCTAATATATACACTAAGTTGTAAAAATCGGTAGAACCTAGTAGAACTTTCTTATTAGGGTGCGTGACATTATGAGAACACCACTATCAAAGGGTTATATATAGAGAGTAAGTCCCTCATTGCATTCATGCATTCATCTCTACCCATAGGAGACTAGGTTAAGCAGAGAGAAGGCTCTTCATCTCGTTCTCTACAGTGGTGATTCAAATCCGAGTACAGTTCATTATCCTTTGAAGATGTATGTTATCTAAAGCCCCATCTTAAGACCTATTATACATGATACTAGTACCCATGCATAGAGGCAATTGATCCTGTTTTATTAGTATTAAATTTAACATTTTTCTCCAATGCTATTATAGAACATGCTCTCGGTGCTTTCCCTTTGGACGTAGGCCGGGTTTGGCTGAACAATGTAAAATATTGTGCCTCTTATAATTTTTCTTCTGTGTTTTTACTTAAATCATGGAGAGCATGATATCCGATGAAGAACTCAGGGTTCTTGCTTCTGTTCAATACGTAAAACCCTGACCGCAGTCACAACAAGAAATTTGCTAAAAACTATGCACGATGGATTTTACATGGAAACCATAAATCAGTAAACTACTTTTAACTCGATAATAGAACAATCATAAGCACATAATATGAACGAGATATCTCATGATACTCTTGGAATACTGAGCATGTCTAGTGGATGTAACCCCGACCCTAGATGTACGTGTCACAGTGCCAGTACTCGATACAACATACAAATTTGATTTGACCTTCCTGATTAAACTGGTTTTTAGCTCCAGATATCATTTTCATATATTTTTAATTTTCTAAATTTTTTTGGATTATTTTAGAAAATCTCTGAATTTGGGGTGGACCGAACCGATAATCGGCTCTAAGATTTTTAATTTACAGATAGAATTAAATTTCGAGAATTTGTTTTTAAATTATCCTTTGAAATCATAATTTTCACTTAAATGTATTTTGAGAATTTTTTTGAGTTAGTGAAAAATTCGGCCGAACCGGTGTCGACCGGTATCGCCAATACATTCCAAGATTTTTTTAACTTGTAAACCAAACTGAATTCCTTGAATTCAATTTCACATTACTCCTCAGTGTAATATTCTCTGTTTTATAAAATTTTTAGAAATCATTCAGAATTAGTCAAATTATGATCTACTTAAAATTATATTTTAACCTTTACTTTTTTCTTCTCCTTTCTTTTCTATTTTTCCACACTGTTCTCCCCACCTCCTTTCTCCCACTGACTCTCCACCGCCATTTTCTCTCTATATATTAATCTGTCTCACTTTCTCTTTCTTTCTTAAATCTTTCTCACTTTATCCCACTGTTTTTAACTCTTTCTCTCTCTCTCTCTCTCTCTGTTTCACTCTCTTTCTCTCTCTCTCTCTCTCTCTCTCTCTCTCTCTCTCACTCTTTCCACCTTATCCATTCTCTTTCCCTCTCTCTGCGTCCTTCACCCAGCTCGCTGCCACCGGCCAGACCTAGCTGATTCGCGTGACCTATCCAGGCCGCCAGCCACATTTACCTCCCGTTCCCTCCTCTACTTTTTCTTTCCCTCTCTCCACCTCACTCAATCTCTCTCTCTATCTTTTCTCTCTCTTGGAGCCCAATTCGCCTCTTCACGCTTGGCCGCAAGCGTCGCCGGCCAGGGCTGTCAACCTCCGCAACAGCAACCCCTCTTCCTTAGCTTTTTTCTTCAATTCTCTTTTTCTATCTCTTCTTTTCTCTCCCTATTTTCTTATTCATTCCCCTTCAACTTCCCCTCTACATGGCAGAGCTGTCGCTGTCGCGTGCGGCCAAGTTGCCGATAAGCCGCCAGGTCTAACCTGGCCGCCGTCTTCGCCTCTCCCTGCTTCTCCCTCTTTCTCTCTCAATCGTTCTCTCTCTTCTTATTGGATCTAAATCCTATAAACCAAATGTTGGCCCAAAGGTCCATCACTCTAGTTTTAATGATGATTAATCCATATAGTTATAGTACTAATGATCTTGTATTTATTAAGTTTCAGAGATTCAATCAAGATCTTAGTCGGTGTTTAACTTCAACAAAAGATTCGAAGTCAAATTTTGAAACTATCACATGTTGATTTAAGAGCTCGCACTTCAAGATTGCATCAAATACTCAAAGAGAAGTCTAGATTATGAATCAAGTTTGGATCAAGTCAAGATGGAGAAGAAGATTTTCTAGAGAAGATTTTCAAGAAGACTTGAGTCTGAATTTGTAAGTTTAAAATTTTTGTTTTAGGATAAAATATAAATAATAGATTAGTTGTGTATTGCTCAAGCTCATACACACACACACACAAAATATTTCATAACTTTCATAATTTTAGTTCTCGGAAAATATAGTTTTGGTTTAGTTTTTCAAGAATACATCTTTCAGTTTCAAGAATAGATTTCATCAAAATAAGTTTACATGATTTATATGTGTACTGGATTTCATCCATATACATTGTTGCTTCATATTGTTTAGATAACTTATTTTAATGAGTTTATATTATGTGTTTAAGTTTTATTTTTATCAAAACTTATTTTGGAGCTTGTTATCAAAAATAAATATATTTCATTTACTATGTGCATAGGATCATTTCCATATACATTATGCTTCAAATGTATTTCAATATCTTGTTTTGGTATTTATATAAGTTTTGAAAAAATCGATTTTTCATTTAGAAGTTAGTTTTTAGAAAATACGATTTTTGGTTTAAGCCTTAAATTTTTTACCTCAAAAAATAGTTCACATGTCTGTAATATGTGTTGATCCTTGATCACACATATTTGTGCTACATAGTATTTTAATGAACTTATTTTTTTGAATTTTATGGAGATTTTATGGGATATAAAATGAATTTAAAAAGATCTTTAAAAATCCTAAAATATGTGTTACTGGGTTGCTTGCGATCGACCGACGTGCACAATGTGCACAAGTCCATAGCGGTCGATCGAGTCGGTCGACCGACTGAGAGACAACTTGTCTCTGTTGGGTCACGGTCGACCGCCCAGTCGACCGACAGAGCCTGACATTGGGTACGGTCGACCGGGTGGTCGATCGGCAACCCCAAAATCTGACCGTTGGCCAGTCGACCGACAGGCCATCCTGAGCCTATAACAACTAGTTTTCTGATGGCTATGTAAAAAGGTCTTTTAGGTCAGTTTTTGTCAAGATTTTTGAAGAAGTTTTAGAGCTAATTTTTCTTATATTCCACAGAGTTTTTCTCATCTTCCACAGAGTTTTTCCCTACTAGTTTTTGAGTTTAACTTTCATATCAAAAGAGAGTTTATCAAGAGTGTTTATCTTGATCTTTTTCAAAAGAATTTCCTTGAGTTTTTTACCTCCACATCTATCTTGTTTTTTCTCACACAAGCTTGAGCTATCCTTTGCTATATCTAGTTCTAGTAGGATTCTTATTGTGAGAGTGTTTGTTGGTAATCAAGAGAAGAGATCACCAAGTGTTCCAATCTTTGTAATTTGAGGAGGTGAAGGTTGTGGCCTCGGCGAACTTGCGGGTTCGTATTGTGTGAAGTTCCTGCAGGAACAAGTGGGGGACTTGCGGGTCCAAGAGTTATTGAGAGAGCTCGTTGTAGGTGTTGCGGCGTCGAGTGATCTTGCGGGATCATTTATAGTGAAAATCTTTCATTGCGGTGAAGGCAGGGACGTAGAGCAAGTGGCTCGAATCTCGAAATAATTCTCCCGTGTTTGTGATTGATTCTCTCTCTACTCACTTGTATTTAATATCTTTCATGTTCATATTGTTCTTATCTTCATATGCTTGATATTTACTTGTGCTTAATTAATATACTTGCTTGGGTTGTTTGATATCTAGCATTGTTATTATTGTTCATCTCTACATGCTTGATATTGATCTGTGCGCTCACATTTGTATGTAACCAAGAGAGTTATAGTAGCACCTCAGCTCTTAATCTAGAGGAATCTTGAGGAGAAGTTCAGATCCCTTCATCGGGAATTCGGCTTCACTCTCGGGTTATACATTATGTGTTTGTTTTAGTTTGCATAATAGTTTTTAATTCTACATTGTTTGACATTAGATTAACACATCACCTATTCACCCCCTTCTAGGTGAATTACAATTGGTATAAGAGCATGGTCCTTGATTTGTTTCCAATAACTTAGAGTTAAAGATTCTTATTTTACTAATCACAATATTTGCATACACACACATGAATTTCATTGCACCTCCCATGTTTGATATTCTTAACTTTCAAACTTCAAAAGTTAAGATGTCTATGTATCTCAAAGCCCTAGGTATTCATATTTATCTTGCCACTATTAAAGATTCTTACTTTGTAAAAGGCAAGCATCTTGAGGCTAATGCAAAAACCATTCATGCTTTAAGGTCAACCCTAAATGTTGATTATTTATCTAGGCTTTCTAATATTGAATCGACTTTTGTAGTTTGAAACACTCTTATCACTCTTGGAGAACAAACGCATTATCATAAGGAGAGTGACTCAGATGAAGGAAGTGATGCTTCTAATATGTGCTATATGGTCCAAGGGGATGACCCGTTGAGGTAAATTCTGATTCCAAGGTAGACAAAGAGGTTGAGATACCATATGATGATCTTGCATTATTTTGTCAAAAACTTCTTGAAAAATATGATTTGTTAAAGGTTGAAAATAAAAGATTGAAAAATGAAAATAATTTCATTTTAAAAGAAAAAGATTCCTTGCATAATAAATTTTTTCAAAAGAAAAAGAATCTTTAAAAAATTAAGTTGTTTTGATTTCTAAAGAAAAGAAGATTGTTGTAAATGAAAATGAGTTTTTGAATAAGAAAATTGTTTTGAAGGAAAAAAATATTTCTATTTTCAAAGTGAAAAAGGATTGTGTTTCTCATACTCATATTTCTTCTTCTAAAATTGAAAATGATATTTGTACTTTGAAGAAGAATATTGATTATTTGGGCTCCATTTTGAGCCAATGTGCTATTAATTATTCTAAATTAGAATTCATGTTTCGCAAGAAACGTGCTCCACATGATCATGCACATACCCCACGGCATACATCTCATGCACACCATTTTCACACCCATACTTATATGTATGTTAGAGTGTACACATGTATACATTATGGCCGCAAAGACCATCTTGCGAAATTTTGCTTTGATAGATTAAATTCTTTAAAATTTGCAAATAAAAAATTTGGGTTCCTATTGCTACTGACCCCTATGGACCCAAGAAAATATGGGTATCAAAATCTCTACCACTTATTTTTGATATAGGGTGAACTCTCACAAAATGTGAGAGGATTGGTGCCTTGGCAGTAGAGGCAATCAGAGCTTGACGGACATATCTTGGATGCATCGCTATCAAAGAGTTTTGGAGTGAGGACTACCTTATTTTTGGAGAAATGGATTGGCTACATCGTATTGGTAACCACTTCATCCTCTATTTTTTAAAATATTTTTAATACTAGTGTAGTAACCTACACTCAATTATAAATTATTT
Organism: Agave tequilana; assembly: GCA_038442645.1. Classification (NCBI taxonomy): domain Eukaryota; kingdom Viridiplantae; phylum Streptophyta; class Magnoliopsida; order Asparagales; family Asparagaceae; genus Agave; species Agave tequilana. The sequence continues at coordinate 263,933 of JAVJIF010030580.1, read as the reverse complement.
TGTGCTTAATGTTGAGCTGATTGGTTGTTAGCTATGCATGTATTTTTAAAAAATTTATTCATATTTTCAAATGAATTTACATGCCTATTTCTTTGGTTAATTTATGTTTGTATATGCTTTAATTAAAGTATATATTGATTTATATGTTTATATCATATGTCCATATGCAAATCTTATTAAAACTTGTGTTATACATGTACAATTCTTGAGATACACGTGTTCTTAATGCTATACATATTCTATTTCATTTGTGTACTCATTTTTTTTTATTGTACATTGTATGTCCTAGTTTTGATGATTCTTGCATGATTATATGACATATCATGTTTTTAAGATAAAGAATTTCATGCTAGTTTGATTTTTGAGATTTATTATTTTATCTTCATGAATGTGTTATTCACATGATTATTATGCACTCACCTTTTTATTTACTCATGAATTAGCTTTCATGAGCTTATGTATGTACTTTATAGATTTTGAGTATCAATTTTTTTTGTGTAATTAGCATGTTTTCATGGGATAATACATATATTTTTATTTCTTACTTGAAAGATTTCGTACTAGTTTTTAAAATTACCTTAAAACTAGTTCTTTATACTTCAAGTGGTAGAGTTTTTAACATATGCTAAATTACTTTTAAAATAATATTTATGAAAACTTCTATCCTATAAGGCAGTTGGTTAGGCGACCATGCCTTATGTGCCTTAATAAGTATTCTTTTTAATATGTGCATGTTAGGGAGGATGTTATGAGTTATACACTTACTTATCAAGAAAATTAATTTTTGTATACTCATACTTGTTTTCTTATATATGTATGTATCATATTTCAATTGGTAAATTGATCATACATACATATATATATATATGATTTCTTGTACTAGTTTAAAAATATTTATACATATTTGTTTTATAGCACAAATTAGTTTATGCTAAGTTTGATTTAATTCTAAATGTTAATTGATATCTTTTACAAAAATTATGCATTGATTTCATTGGTATTTCAAAAAGAGGTAGAAAAATTCTTGATTTTATTTTCAAACGGTATCTCACTCCCACTCTTTTTGAGAAAAATATTTTGTTTTAAAAAATGATTATATTTTCATATTGGTATCAAATATTTACAATTGGTATATATATTGCAAAATTGGCATCTATCTATTAGTGATATCTACAAGCGATATCTACTAGTATATTTTTTATCAGTTTAGCAAAATTTTGTCAAGTAATATCAAAATTTGTTTAAATGATGTCTTGTGATATCAAAATTTGTTTTGTCGACTGGTATCAAAATTTATTTTAATTGATTATCAAAATTTGTTTTGATATTTACAAATGGTATCAAAATTTATTTTAAGTGTTTTTTAAAATTTGTTTTGATATGTATTGCTAATATGCAAGAAGAACTTAACATCTCCTCTATATATAAATTCATGATGAGTGTAATATATAAAAAAGAGATCGACCTCTTTTCTTTATATGATACACGTGTGTAGGGAGAGTTTAACATCTCCATCTATACATTGTATATTATGCTTACATGGGTTAGGGCTTAGTAATCTCTTTCTTCATATAATGCATGTATGCAGGGAAGTTCCTTACAGTCTCTCATCTTCATGGATTTATACCGCATATACTTTTACCTTGATCTCTTTACCCCTTTGTTGATGAGTTGATAAAAAGGGAGAGAGAAATTTAGAGAGTTTATATATGCATGTTTGTTTATACATATATGTTTATGTTTGTTTGGTTATAAGATTCATTGAATATCTATATTTTATGCTATGCATGAGTTAAGGGGGAGCTTGTATGAAACTTATCTATAATCTTTAACAAAACTTCTAACTTACAAATAAAAATTCTTTTCAATTGAAACAGTCTTCTTATTGAGTGCTTGACTTGAGCTCTACTTCTTTAATTTCAATTATCAACTTAAGATATTCTGATATATATTTGTTGAAGTTGAGTTTAACGATATGATCTTGAATAACCAATAAACTTTATAAATTCTTCAAGATTATTAATCATTTAACTATAGGAGTTGTGTATCATCAAAATACGAGTGATTGAACCATTGGGTCAACACTACAATTACCCCATTCCTTGAGTAAAACATGTGATTTTTGTTAATTTATTTTATTTATTTGGTAAAGTAGATCCATTAGGAACCTATATTGTTCTAACTTGTGGAGAGAACATGAACATAATTAGAAGAGATTCTCTTGTTTAAGAAGGATAAAGGGATAAATTTTATAAAAATCATTTATATATTTGGCGTTGTATTTAGCATCAATCCATCTTTTGATTGTGAATTAGATAAAAATTCTTAGACAAATAACATTATTGTTACCTAAATTAGGCTGAAGGTATTGATGTTCCTAAAGATATTATTATTACCTAATTAGGTTGAAGGCATTATATCATTATGAATAAGCTGAGAGGCAGATTATCTAGAGTAACCCTCAGAATATTGTTCAAACAATCTAAGAGATTCATTAAGCAAGTCAAATCATTTGTTAGGAATGTTGAGAAAATTTACAAGTTCATCACATGACATGAGAATATCAATTCCATCAATACGATTAAAGTGAGTATTGCTTGATGAATAAATTAGTATAGAAAATCTTAACAAGATTTGGATAAACATATTCCTGAATTCCTAGAAAATCTTTTCAAGTTATAGGATAAAAAGATTATTCTTGTTGATATTCACCAAAATCTTGAAAATTAATTTTCCATCTAGCAAGAATTTTTTCCTTGGATAAAATGGATTCAAAATTTTGTTAAGCTTTGGGGCTCACAAAAATTTGGAAGTGAAGTAGAAACCCAAGTTGGTTCTATGTGAACATTCATTTTTCTTCTTCTAGATGAAGAGAGAGTGGGAGATGGAGGGTTTATTAAGACCTTCCAAGAATTCCTTTTCGTGTGCTGCTGTCTGGCTTCGCTTTCCTAATCTACCTTCGACTTTGTGCTCTCGGGAGGCGTTAGAGTTGATTGTTCAGCGAGATGGACACTTGATCAAACTTGATCAAGCAACCGAGTTGCTGTCAAAAGGTCGATTCACGCGGATTGTCGTGGAGGTTGATTTGTCTCACCCCTTGTCCCTGACGCTGATGTAGATGTCGAAGGTGAGGAGATCCCTAAATTCTAGCAAACTTTTGAATATGAGCACATCTACTAGTTTTGTCAGGGTTGTGGTCGAGTAGGCCACCTACACTTTCCTGTCATTCTCTCTCTCATTCTACAAAACTCCCTCGCCAGTGGCACCTCCTCCCAAGACTAACGGTGCGAAAGTTGAGATGACCGTCGTGGATCTCCTTGTGACACCAATGATGATGTCGATGTCTCACTGCCTTGGGTTCATGTTTGACGTCACCTTCGAAACCTTAGGTCTGAGGCGGCGCCATTGGACGAAACCCTAGTGTTGACTTGTAGCATTTGTGGTCCCCGTGCGCATGCACGTGATTTTCCAGTCCTTTCTCCCTCTGGGCAGACTCATAGGCCAAATGGGCATATCAACCCAATTGCAAACACGAATTTAGTTTTAGGAATTTCGAGGTACAGGCCTTCTGACCCAAATGCAATGTTTTTTGGCTGTTGTTACCATTGGGCTTTGTGATCCATTGCAACCTCGTTAGGCCCAACCTTCTCTAGGGCCAAGTTCAGGGACTGTGAAAGAGGGTCTCCAACTTCAGAGTCCCATCTGCCATTTCCTTCTATCTCCTTCCCGACGACAGACATGGTTGACTCAGCTCCACTGGCCAACCTCCCTGATGTCTTCCTCATGCTCTTCCTCCTCCAAGTGTAAGGGTAAGGATGCTGCGGGATTTGCCTCGAGGTCTCCAAATCCACGCCCAAGGTAGAGAAGCAGTACAAGACCATGAAAGCTTAGTCGAAGCTCCCATCGACCCGTCAGAACAATATGCTTGCTATCCTACATGATAGCAATACCTCCTCTGATGAAATTGATAAGAGATCTGGACACTCGATGGATGACGCATAATATCCTCTCAGTTTCCCTTTTGTATTAAGGGTACATTTAATTTTCTTTTTCTTCATGTAACTATCAAAACAAAAAACAAAAAAAAAAATAAAAAAGAAAAACAAAAGGTGAATACTAAATTAAAAGCAGCGTCCTCCACTGAAGCTTTTATGCTCACTGAATTGCAAATTTGGGTGAACTTGACATCCATTCGCATAGATTTTAGTATTTGAAGAATGCCATCATGTATAAATTCTGTAATGGTTTAAAAATTAAACAAAGGAAACAAGATATGGGCGTCGTAACTAAAGATTATGGGGGCCTAGTTCATGGCTCCCATTTAGGCGCGGCCTCTAAATAAACTTGGGCTTCAGCCCAAAGTAAAAATTACATGGAGTCATGAAAAGAGGGAGACTAGGCTGTGGCAACGCATGCATTGGGCCCAGCTGGAGCCTATTTCTATTTTATTTTTTTTTGACGGCATGTTGCTTGATAGGAATGAGTGGAGAAAACTGCTCCATGTGTCCGATACGACGGAATTCTCTTTTGGTTCATGTAGCCCACCCCAAATACTTGGGACAAATGACTTAGTTGTTGTTTTCTTGCAAGAAAACCAACCCCACAATGGAATTCGAACAGGTGGCCCCGTCGGGAACCCATTTTTGATGTTTTGAAACAGAAACAAAAAGGAAAAAGATAATGAGAGCATCTTTTGTCTTCGGTTACATCCTTAAATCCATTCACTGTACATGGATTTTAGTGGCATAAAAGAGAGAAAATTAATAGATTTTGCGTAAACAATTTTAATGGATGCTAACTATATCTCTTGATGACACATATTCAGTCCTTAGACAATTTTAATCTTGTGCATGATATATCTTCAACATACAAAGGAAAGTCTCTAATAAGCGCACATCAGGATATCTCTGGTGAGAACCAGAAAATTTCAGTTTTTATAACCTCCAAAATTCAAGAATAGGTTTTTCTGTGACAATAAGTTTGATCTTTCTTCGCAAAGATCACTTCTTCACATCATCATAATCATCATATAGTAAATAAGATCATTTGCAAGCGTTAAAAGATATGTGGTTCATCGTATTTGGACCTCTTTTGAGGAATGTGATTCATTGTATATGAACGTGCATAATTTTCTTATTCTTCTCTCTACATGCCTATATATATTGATGTAACTCTTTATGAATAATATACTGAAATTTCTTTTTCTCTAAATTATCAGCAAGTTCAAAAATTTAAGAACACCAGAGACAATACAGTGATAGTTTAGTACATCAACTAGAGGATGTTAAAGCATCAAATTTGGTATTAAGATAATGCAATATAAACCTAAATCAAATTTGTCTTTGTCCATGAAACATTCTGTATAAGATCAGGAAGTCAAACATAAAAGTAGAAATTACATGAATTGGCTTAATATTTGGAAAAGAGATAACCCATAGTTTTCTTTTTATTGATCAGGTTTAATAAGGTAGGGTGCAAAAGATAGGGCTTTGAGAAAGACAAAAAGCTAACTGAGATGGGAATTGTTAAAACCCTCTTCAAACAAACGAATGTACACATATTACACTTATGTACACTTATAAATTATAACTTTGTAATGTTTTCCTGTCACTTCATTTAAATTTATTACAGTAATAATGTGGGAAGAGAGCGTAAAATCTTAATTGTGAAGTTTTTTAACTCTTAAGTATTAGTACAGAATTTACATGAATTTGTGGAGGAAGCAGCAGTGCAGATACTCTGATACATATCAACAAGTGAGCAGAGCTGTCTACAACTCTGAGCTAAGGCCCGTTGACAATGTTTTCTAGATAGCAGTATTCATCTCAGGCTGTCGACAAACTCTTGGGCTTTCGATAGTGCTTTGTCTTTGGGGAGTCCGAGGGTATTTCTGAATTTATTTCTAATCCAAATTCAGAGGTTTCAGTTTCTTTTCTTCGTGGACTCTGTAGCTATATAAAGATGGGTATTGCCACTATTGATTGTATCTTATTATTAATTTATTAATAACATCTCTTTCCTTCTGCCTTAATGACGTAGGCAATTGTTGAATCTCGTTAAATTTTTGTGTTTCACTTTCTTCCCTTTGTTTGCTTATGTTGGGATTTAGGGTCGAACAAATAGTCCCACATCGGCTGGACATGAGGATGGTCTTGGTATATAAGGATTTGAGCTACTCCGCCTAATAGGCTTGTCTTTTGGGATGGTGCTCTGAGTCCTTACAAATGGTATCAGAGCGATGGTTAGTAAGACGATCACGACAACCAAGTTCGAGGTGGAGAAATTCGACAGGAAGTCCAACTTCCTATTGTGAAAGGTGCAAGTAACATCCAAAGAGGACTCCTCAGGTTCAGATGGAGACAAACTGGAGGCTACTCAAGAGCAACCTAGACTGTTTAGATCGGTCAGTTACAGTTACGGTGCCACCAATAAGGTATGGCTGGGATGAAGACCATGTCTCTTTCGCGTTTTAATAAAAGAAACAGGAGAATCTGATAGTTACAGGAAAGCGATCAAGGCAGATGACCACAACAAGTGAATTACAACCATGAAGTAAAGACATGAAGTGAAGTCTTTAGATAGAAATCAAACATGGAACGTGAGTCGATCTTCCAAAAGACTCCAAGGCAATAGGTTGCAGATGGGTCTTTCGCAAGAAGGACAATGAGCAATATAAGATAAGGTTAGTTACCAAAAGATATGCACAAAAGAAGGGTATTGATTACAATGAGATTAAGGGTATGATTACAATGAGATTTTCTCTTCTGTAGTCAAGCATACATCTATTCGGATATTATTGACGATAACTGTTCAGTTTGATTGAGAGTTGGAGCAGATGGATATTAAAAACAGTGTTTCTGCACGATAAGCTGGAGACTGTAATATCCCTAACCTAATAGTACTGTATTTTATTTTCTTTAGGTATTTATTACATTTTTATTTACCGAGTATTTTAATGAATCAAGTTGATTTATTATTTTCCTGAGATTATTATTATTAAGTATGGAAATTCTTTTGAGATAATAATTGGTAATTTGATATTTTATGTTTGCCATTATTATTATTAATTGTTAACTTAATTAGTATTCTCATTATTTCATTAAGGTTATTATTTATTCTATTTAGTGCTGCTATTATTATTGTCATTATTATTATTAATTAGGATTACTATTATTACCTGTTATTATTAGTATAGAGTTATTAGCATTTATTTGTATTTATTTCTGTGGTGATGACTAATTACCTTTCTTAGTATTTTGCCTACTATTTTTGGTGTCACTATTGATTATTAATATTATTATAGTTATTTCTATTTATTATTATTTGAGTTATTCTCCCAAAACCCAATAACCCATCCTATAAATAAATCCTAATTTCTAAACCTAAACTAAAAACCAAATCCTAATCTATCTTCTCTTCTTCCAAGCCGCACCTCCCCCTCGATGGCCGATCCATCAGCAGATTCCCCTCCAGCAGCACCATCTTAAACCTCACCCACTCCATGGCTTGCTGGAGCTCCTCCTCGCCATCGCCGGAGCCGGAGCATACTCCCATCTTGGCCGGCAACACAACCGGGTCTTCTCCTTGATGCGCAGCGGCAGTACAGCCCACGGCAGATCTGTGGCGAGCGGATCCTCTCCATCGAAGTTCATCGGCCTCCGTCGAAGTCCGTTCGTGCTTCACCCCAACAGCATATTTCACCCTCCAACCTTCCTGCCGCAAGCCAACCTATGGCCATGGCCGGGTTCATCCCATTGGCCAAGCCTGCTGCTCCCACCAGGCCGTGAGCCAGGCCGCATCACGTCCTTCTCCATCCTTTGGCCGAGTATCATGGACAGCACCAAGCCATCTCCTCAAGCCGTGAGTAATCTCCCCTCTTTCCCCCTTTATTAATGTTGCATACATAAAGTGGGTTTTATTAAAGGTGCTTGTACATTATATTAAATATTATATTAATGAATGTAATATTAATGAAATAATATATGTTTTTTTCATGTGGTGTATTTATGTGTGCGCGGCAAAAATCCTTACTCCGAGCTATTTTCGGGCTCTCCGCGGGATGCCGTTGATCGTCGTCGGCGAGCGCGTACGCACCCCACGCCCTTCGCGGCGAGTTGCTCTATCCAACGACACTCTCCGCGACCTCGTACGCCTCCGTCGGAGCCTCCGTCGGTGCGCCGCAAATCGGCTCGAGGTTAGCTTTACATTTTATTGTGTGGTGGCATTTGTGTAATAATTAAAAAGTTATATAAATGTGTGAGATTGTGTGTGTGTGCGTGAGTGCCTTGGGTTTTTGCATGCATGCATGAGTGAGTTTTATTAAAGGTATTTTTATATTATTTTAATTAATTACATGTTAATAAATTAGTGTGAGTTATCATGTGTGTCTACATTATGTGCATGTATGGGTGTTATAGATACTTATTTGTGCATGCATATTAATTAATGAATAGGTATTTATAGTTAGTAGTATGTATTTATTAATTTAGATATGTATGCATGTGTTTATGTATAATCGTGTATAGGTATGCATGATTTATATGCATGTGTTTCTATTCATTGTATAGATGGGTGTGTTGCATTGGCGTGCGCAAGTTCAGGCGAGCGGCAAATCCAGGCCCTTCCGGCGAGCGCGAGATCACCAGCTTGCAGCTGGGCCTTCCCCAGCACCCTGGCTACCCTCCCATGCAGTCCGACAGCGAAGAGCGGCACCATAGCGACCGTAACGGTGACTCGCCCGGTAACGTGCAGGTTTCCCAATGTGAGTGTCTCTCTCTTTCTCTCTCTCTCTTTATTTATTAAGTGACCGCAGATATTATTTTATATGTTATGTAAATTGTTGAGTAGATTTCTTATGTTACATGTTTATGTGTGGAGATCGCCGAGCGTGAAGGTGGACGGTCATCTCCCGTTTATTTTACATGTTGGATGTATAGGAATATGATATGCATAATTCTTGATACATGTTAGAACCCCCATGTTTGTCCTATGTATATCTAGAGTATTGTTGTAGACATATCAGGATGTAGCATGAGGGTAATTGAGATGGATATTGGTGGTAATGACTTGATCTAATAGAACTTAGATGCATGTATATGTTGTGATACCGAGTATTGGGATATCATGTTTGATCTTAATAGAAGTGTGAACCTTTGAGGATTTGAAAATCAGATTGAATTGTTAGAGTGAGAGAGCGGAGCTTGAATATGGATATATGTTGGAATGACAATTATTATATCAGAATCATTGATGTAAATTGATAATTGATGATCATATGACTATTGGGAATCATGAGTTGGTTGTGTTGACTTTGGATTGACCTGGGACTTATGTTATTTACATTGAATGATGATCAGTAGTTAGAAATGTCTTTATTAGTGAGTATTTGAGGACATATCAGGTATGACTGAAGTAGTTGAGTAGATATTCTAAATTACATGTGTTTGAGGATGTTTCTTATTTAATATGATTGGGGTATGTGTTTGACTTGTTGATCTCGAGGACATGCATAGTTATTGATTACACCTATTGATAGAGATTGAGTTATGACGATAGTAATCTAGTCGATATCAGCGACCTATATCTTGGAGTTTGATAACAGTTATTATTTGATCTCAGTTATTGAGGGTTATAGGATTAGAACATATTGGTATTGAGGAGAGGACTAATTACAGGTTCTTTGATATGGTAGTTACCATTTTGGATTACACTGATACTGACTGATACTTAATGACTCATGAGGATTATATTGAGAATATAAGTTGATGGAATAGTAATGATATCTCTTTAGTATGGATGGGTGAGATTATGATCAGATTGGTTGAGACTGTTTATTGAGCAGTAGCTAGACTGTTACGGTTATTTTTGTATCCATGTCATTGAAGTTACTGGGAAATGATTGTTTGACTGTAACCAGAGTACAGCCCTATTGTTCATCGTATACACGGTTACTGTTACTGTTACTGTTACTGATATTGTTCACCGTGTATACGATTACTGATTGACTGTTACTGTACTGATATTGTTACCGTCCCGTAGCATCCCAGTAATTGAAATGGCATAAGGTATTGATTATTACTGATGGCATTACCTGACTGATTGCACACTAGACACCTTTTACTGGACCTTGGCATATGACTGTATCACTGTTACTTGACATCTAGTACTCCTGTACCCACTGTATCCATGTCCCATGCAATGTTGACCTGTTAATAGCACAGTCAAAACCGGCGTCCGGCGGTTTGCCGCCTGGTGTCGGGATTGACGAGGATGTATCCCACAATCGTGCTAGCGTCCGGCGGATCTTGAATGGAACTAAGTGCCACACGGAACAAAGTGCCACATCATACACATGGTGGGGGCCACCTCTTGAATCCGTGGGGGCCACCTCTAGAATCCATTCCCCTCAGAGCAAAGTGCCACACGGAGCAAAGTGCCACACTACATACGTGGTGGGGGCCACCTCTTGAATCTGTGGGGGCCACCTCTTGAATCTGCAGGGCCATTTACTGACTGTGCCACCTGGTGTTAGCGTGATATTGCATTCTCAGTGCCTATTAGCATCCACATGCACTTGTATGATGATAACCCCTAGGATGCATGTTATTTGGTTCTCTTTCCCTATTCGAACAATGATACCCGCATATCGGAGTTCGGATGAGTTCTACTGGATGTGCGGGTTCCAGGGTGAACTGTCGGATGTTGTGGGACGCCGGTGGGAAAGTGATAAAGATAACGTAGAACATTACTGATTGTTATTGAATGATTTGAATGAATACATTGTGTTATACCATGAATGGTTACCCTGCCTTATGACACATGACCGTATACATGATGATAACCAGGACCAGACTTATGACCAGACTTGGATACCAGTTTAGTGACATGTAATGGATACCTATTTGACATTGATTGCATATTTACAGTTGTGCCATTTGACTGCTATCTGTATTTATGTCTTCATCATATGTGTTACTGTTCAGTTATTTATTGTGTTATTTAGTCTTTCTATCTGCAGTTGTCCTTATTATTATATATGCACATGGTTTCTTCTGCACGAGCTGTTTCCCCTTTACACACACACTCATTATGGTCGCGTTCTGACGACCCTGGATTTGCACGTCCAGCTATTGGACGATTGTTCTAATGTGCAGGTGTTTGATGAGGCGGTACGCTTTATGAGGAGCTTGGGTCCTCTCCCTTTGATTCTGGTATACTTGCATTTTATTCTTATTATTATTCTTTGATTCCTGTATATCACCTTTGACTTCTATTCAGCTGTCATTTTCTTTCTGTTATTCATTGCTATCATGTGTAGTCTTATATGTATTATTGCAGTGTTCTTTGATCATTATGCTTCCGATTTATAGCTTGTTCAGGTTACAATTGAGGCTTAGCGTATATACGTGGGGTATTATCCTCGCGTATATACGTCGCCATAACGTCTCCGTATCCTTAGGATCGGGGCGTTACAGAGTGGTATCAGAGCCTAGGTTCGACATAAAGGAGAACCTAGTTCCTACCTGTAACCTGAGACAGTTATGTTGACACTGCAATATACATATACTATTCACGTTATAATATTGACTCCATTTGGAAATTGATCGTCCTCCCTTTGAAAATTCTATTCTAGATCTGTTGATATTCATGATTCCAACACTTCAATTAGAGTGATTTGGATTTCCATCTTGATTTCATCCTTCCTTTCTATTCTATTCCTCCTGATTCTATCTCTTGAGATCGCTTACTCCATGTTGAAGCTGGTAGCAGAGATCAGAGCGCGCAGCGGAATCGTGGTGTCCTAAAGAGGCGATGTAGAAGATTGTTGTGTTCTCTCTTGATCTTTGATTTTTACCATTCCCTACCTTATGTGAATTTCGAGGACGAAATTTTTATTAAGGTGGGTAGAATGTAATATCCCTAACCTAATAGTACTGTATTTTATTTTCTTTAAGTATTTATTACATTTTTATTTACCGAGTATTTTAATGAATCAAGTTGATTTATTATTTTCCTGAGATTATTATTATTAAGTATGGAAATTCTTTTGAGATAATAATTGGTAATTTGATATTTTATGTTTGCCATTATTATTATTAATTGTTAACTTAATTAGTATTCTCATTATTTCATTAAGGTTATTATTTATTCTATTTAGTGCTGCTATTATTATTGTCATTATTATTATTAATTAGGATTACTATTATTACCTGTTATTATTAGTATAGAGTTATTAGCATTTATTTGTATTTATTTCTGTGGTGATGACTAATTACCTTTCTTAGTATTTTGCCTACTATTTTTGGTGTCACTATTGATTATTAATATTATTATAGTTATTTCTATTTATTATTATTTGAGTTATTCTCCCAAAACCCAATAACCCATCCTATAAATAAATCCTAATTTCTAAACCTAAACTAAAAACCAAATCCTAATCTATCTTCTCTTCTTCCAAGCCGCACCTCCCCCTCGATGGCCGATCCATCAGCAGATTCCCCTCCAGCAGCACCATCTTAAACCTCACCCACTCCATGGCTTGCTGGAGCTCCTCCTCGCCATCGCCGGAGCCGGAGCATACTCCCATCTTGGCCGGCAACACAACCGGGTCTTCTCCTTGATGCGCAGCGGCAGTACAGCCCACGGCAGATCTGTGGCGAGCGGATCCTCTCCATCGAAGTTCATCGGCCTCCGTCGAAGTCCGTTCGTGCTTCACCCCAACAGCATATTTCACCCTCCAACCTTCCTGCCGCAAGCCAACCTATGGCCATGGCCGGGTTCATCCCATTGGCCAAGCCTGCTGCTCCCACCAGGCCGTGAGCCAGGCCGCATCACGTCCTTCTCCATCCTTTGGCCGAGTATCATGGACAGCACCAAGCCATCTCCTCAAGCCGTGAGTAATCTCCCCTCTTTCCCCCTTTATTAATGTTGCATACATAAAGTGGGTTTTATTAAAGGTGCTTGTACATTATATTAAATATTATATTAATGAATGTAATATTAATGAAATAATATATGTTTTTTTCATGTGGTGTATTTATGTGTGCGCGGCAAAAATCCTTACTCCGAGCTATTTTCGGGCTCTCCGCGGGATGCCGTTGATCGTCGTCGGCGAGCGCGTACGCACCCCACGCCCTTCGCGGCGAGTTGCTCTATCCAACGACACTCTCCGCGACCCCGTACGCCTCCGTCGGAGCCTCCGTCGGTGCGCCGCAAATCGGCTCGAGGTTAGCTTTACATTTTATTGTGTGGTGGCATTTGTGTAATAATTAAAAAGTTATATAAATGTGTGAGATTGTGTGTGTGTGCGTGAGTGCCTTGGGTTTTTGCATGCATGCATGAGTGAGTTTTATTAAAGGTATTTTTATATTATTTTAATTAATTACATGTTAATAAATTAGTGTGAGTTATCATGTGTGTCTACATTATGTGCATGTATGGGTGTTATAGATACTTATTTGTGCATGCATATTAATTAATGAATAGGTATTTATAGTTAGTAGTATGTATTTATTAATTTAGATATGTATGCATGTGTTTATGTATAATCGTGTATAGGTATGCATGATTTATATGCATGTGTTTCTATTCATTGTATAGATGGGTGTGTTGCATTGGCGTGCGCAAGTTCAGGCGAGCGGCAAATCCAGGCCCTTCCGGCGAGCGCGAGATCACCAGCTTGCAGCTGGGCCTTCCCCAGCACCCTGGCTACCCTCCCATGCAGTCCGACAGCGAAGAGCGGCACCATAGCGACCGTAACGGCGACTCGCCCGGTAACGTGTAGGTTTCCCAATGTGAGTGTCTCTCTCTTTCTCTCTCTCTCTTTATTTATTAAGTGACCGCAGATATTATTTTATATGTTATGTAAATTGTTGAGTAGATTTCTTATGTTACATGTTTATGTGTGGAGATCGCCGAGCGTGAAGGTGGACGGTCATCTCCCGTTTATTTTACATGTTGGATGTATAGGAATATGATATGCATAATTCTTGATACATGTTAGAACCCCCATGTTTGTCCTATGTATATTTAGAGTATTGTTGTAGACATATCAGGATGTAGCATGAGGGTAATTGAGATGGATATTGGTGGTAATGACTTGATCTAATAGAACTTAGATGCATGTATATGTTGTGATACCGAGTATTGGGATATCATGTTTGATCTTAATAGAAGTGTGAACCTTTGAGGATTTGGAAATCAGATTGAATTGTTAGAGTGAGAGAGCGGAGCTTGAATATGGATATATGTTGGAATGACAATTATTATATCAGAATCATTGATGTAAATTGATAATTGATGATCATATGACTATTGGGAATCATGAGTTGGTTGTGTTGACTTTGGATTGACCTGGGACTTATGTTATTTACATTGAATGATGATCAGTAGTTAGAAATGTCTTTATTAGTGAGTATTTGAGGACATATCAGGTATGACTGAAGTAGTTGAGTAGATATTCTAGATTACATGTGTTTGAGGACGTTTCTTATTTAATATGATTGGGGTATGTGTTTGACTTGTTGATCTCGAGGACATGCATAGTTATTGATTACACCTATTGATAGAGATTGAGTTATGACGATAGTAATCTAGTCGATATCAGCGACCTATATCTTGGAGTTTGATAACAGTTATTATTTGATCTCAGTTATTGAGGGTTATAGGATTAGAACATATTGGTATTGAGGAGAGGACTAATTACAGGTTCTTTGATATGGTAGTTACCATTTTGGATTACACTGATACTGACTGATACTTAATGACTCATGAGGATTATATTGAGAATATAAGTTGATGGAATAGTAATGATATCTCTTTAGTATGGATGGGTGAGATTATGATCAGATTGGTTGAGACTGTTTATTGAGCAGTAGCTAGACTGTTACGGTTATTTTTGTATCCATGTCATTGAAGTTACTGGGAAATGATTGTTTGACTGTAACCAGAGTACAGCCCTATTGTTCATCGTATACACGGTTACTGTTACTGTTACTGTTACTGATATTGTTCACCGTGTATACGATTACTGATTGACTGTTACTGTACTGATATTGTTACCGTCCCGTAGCATCCCAGTAATTGAAATGGCATAAGGTATTGATTATTACTGATGGCATTACCTGACTGATTGCACACTAGACACCTTTTACTGAACCTTGGCATATGACTGTATCACTGTTACTTGACATCTAGTACTCCTGTACCCACTGTATCCATGTCCCATGCAATGTTGACCTGTTAATAGCACAGTCAAAACCGGCGTCCGGCGGTTTGCCGCCTGGTGTCGGGATTGACGAGGATGTATCCCACAATCGTGCTAGCGTCCGGCGGATCTTGAATGGAACTAAGTGCCACACGGAACAAAGTGCCACATCATACACATGGTGGGGGCCACCTCTTGAATCCGTGGGGGCCACCTCTAGAATCCATTCCCCTCAGAGCAAAGTACCACACGGAGCAAAGTGCCACACTACATACGTGGTGGGGGCCACCTCTTGAATCTGTGGGGGCCACCTCTTGAATCTGCAGGGCCATTTACTGACTGTGCCACCTGGTGTTAGCGTGATATTGCATTCTCAGTGCCTATTAGCATCCACATGCACTTGTATGATGATAACCCCTAGGATGCATGTTATTTGGTTCTCTTTCCCTATTCGAACAATGATACCCGCATATCGGAGTTCGGATGAGTTCTACTGGATGTGCGGGCTCCAGGGTGAACTGTCGGATGTTGTGGGACGCCGGTGGGAAAGTGATAAAGATAACGTAGAACATTACTGATTGTTATTGAATGATTTGAATGAATACATTGTGTTATACCCTGAATGGTTACCCCTGCCTTATGACACATGACCGTATACATGATGATAACCAGGACCAGACTTATGACCAGACTTGGATACCAGTTTAGTGACATGTAATGGATACCTATTTGACATTGATTGCATATTTACAGTTGTGCCATTTGACTGCTATCTGTATTTATGTCTTCATCATATGTGTTACTGTTCAGTTATTTATTGTGTTATTTAGTCTTTCTATCTGCAGTTGTCCTTATTATTATATATGCACATGGTTTCTTCTGCACGAGCTGTTTCCCCTTTACACACACACACTCATTATGGTCGCGTTCTGACGACCCTGGATTTGCACGTCCAGCTATTGGATGATTGTTCTAATGTGCAGGTATTTGATGAGGCGGTACGCTTTACGAGGAGCTTGGGTCCTCTCCCTTTGATTCTGGTATACTTGCATTTTATTCTTATTATTATTCTTTGATTCCTGTATATCACCTTTGACTTCTATTCAGCTGTCATTTTCTTTCTGTTATTCATTGCTATCATGTGTAGTCTTATATGTATTATTGCAGTGTTCTTTGATCATTATGCTTCCGATTTATAGCTTGTTCAGGTTACAATTGAGGCTTAGCGTATATACGTGGGGTATTATCCTCGCGTATATACGTCGCCATAACGTCTCCGTATCCTTAGGATCGGGGCGTTACAGAGACGGTTCGACTCTTTCATGATCAAGGTTAAATAAAATAGATGCGAGTATGATAATTTTGTCTATTTCAAGCAGAGTGATGATCTGACATATTTGCTGTTATATGTAGATGATATGCTGATTGCTACGAGAAACAAGACACAAATCTATAAGCTTAAAGCTCAGTTCAAGAAGGAATTTGACATGAAGGATTTGGGAGAAGTCAAGAAGATCTTAGGTATGGAGATCACTCGACCCAAAGACTCAGGCAGACTTTGACTATCCTAGGACAACTATATTCTCAAGGTGTTGGATAGATTCAACATGGCAGGAGCAAACCAATCACCACTCTTTTTGCATGTCACTTTTAAATTATCCTCCAAGTAGTGTCCACAATCATCGGTAGAGGAGGAATGATGTCTCGAATACCATATGCTAGTGTGGTGGGATCACTCATGTATGTTATGGTCTGCACTAGGCCTAACTTAGTTTATGCAGTTGTACAGTAAGTCAGTTCATATCAAATCCAAGAAAGCAACATTAGAAAGGAGTGAAGTGAGTGCTACGATATCTGCGAGGGACTACGAAACTAAGCTTAGTGTTTCAGAGATTGAAAATGGGGAAGCGTAGGTTACTACAAGACTATGTTGATGCAGATTATGCAAGAGATCTTAATCAGCGAAAATCTACGACGGGCTACGTGTTCACAGTAGCTAAGTGCGTCATTAGTTGGAAGGCAGAGTTGTAAGATATAATTTCTCTTTCAACGACAGAAGCAGAGTACATGGCTGCAGTTGAGGCGTCAAAAGAAGCTTTGTGATTGAGAGGATTGGTTGAGACGTTCAGTATCATACAAGATTCAGTTCAAGTTCATTGCGACAGTCAGTGTGCTATTCATCTCGCTAAAGGTCACACGTATCACAAGCGGACGAAGCACATTGATGTGAGATTTCACAAGATACGTCAGTGGGTTATGAATGATAAGGTGATTTGGTAAAGATCAGCATGAGAAAAAATCCAGCAGATATGATGATGGAGACCATCCCCGTAGAGAAGTTCAGAGTATCTCTGAACTTCATCAAAGTTCTCCAAAGATAAAGTGATGGACGGGCTCTTGGGAGGGAGCCATGTGAAGTCACAAAAGGGGGGAAAAGGAAGGTGAATGAAGTAGAGGCTAATTTTTATGGAGGGACTCAATGAACATGAGTTAAGATGGAGATTGTTAGTAATTGGAGTGCCTCATATTCAGTTTTTTGGCAGTTTTCTAATATGAATTTGTCTCCTATTTTAGTTTGGATACGGGTTTCTTATTTCTCTAAGGAGGTGCTGGTTTGAGTTCGTATTGGATTAAGATCATCCTATGTGCCTATATAAAACCCTCAGGGGTGGTCTTTTGAAGGTGTGTCAAGAATTCAAGAGAAATTTTAAAATTCTACCATTGAGAGTTGTGAGAGAGATCTCATTGTAACTATTGTATTTTTCAATAAATAGTTCTCTCTCCACCCCGTGGACGTAGGCACATTGCTGAACCACGTTAAATCTTGTATTCCTTGATTATGTGGTGATTGCTTGCTAGTGGTACATCTTCTACGCTTTCGCTGCTGAGTCTTCGACTTTGGTGTTCCTCTGTTATTTGATCGGTGATAGATCATCAAAAATTGATATCAGAGCCATGCCCTGAACTTAGTCGTGTGTGTGAGTGATGTTTAATCCCCCCAGGGCGTAGCGAAAGACGCAGTGGGCCCCTGTTAAGCTGGATCTATAAAGATTGAGATCTCGAGGGAGATAATCATGCTCTTGGTGCTTCATGTAAGACGTGTTGTCGTCCAACACAGTGAAGAGGAGTGACCTGGATTGAGCATATGATCTTCTCGGATTAGGAGTAAGGAAGATTGGCGTGTAGGGAGGCCCAGAACCTTTGTCTGAAGGGGGATAAAACCTGCTCAACTCTCAAGGCGCAAAAAGGCGCAATAAAGTCCCTGTAAAGCTAAGTGGGGCTCTCGAGATTGATAGCAGAGTCTTGCTTCACGTAAGACGTGCCTGCAAATGCGGTGAAGAAGAGTAGTAAGCTGCAAGTTGTGTTTCAGGTAAGGCGTGTACTGAAACTTAATGAAGAAAATCTCGTAGAGCATATATGTCTTCCAGGTGTGAAAGACGAGCTTACATGGAGACTCTATTCGAGGGGTGATTGTTGGGATTTAAGGTCGAACAAATAGTCCCACATCGGTTAGACATGAGGACGGTCTTAGGTTTATAAGAATTTAGGCTACTCCAACTAATATGCTAGTCTTTTGGGATGGTGCCCCGAGTCCTTACAAATTGTTTGTACAATTAGCGACTATTCTCTGATGTGTTGTTGCTCTCTGTTGCTTGAGATTCCAACAAATAACAGCTTATCTTTAGTTAAAAGAAAGAAACTAAATTTGTATAAGTTGTGGATGAGCATTGAAGATAGGGTTTGTTGGAGCAGTGAGCTTCTAATGTAAAAGATGACAAGTATAAAGAGAGACAGATAGCAATATAAGGTAATAAAAACAAAGAAGAAAGCACACCAGTATTTAACGTGGCTCGGCCAATGTGACCTACGTCCACGGGATAAGACAGTAAGAGGAATCCGCTAATCAAAAGAGGAGAATATAAGAGATTACAAGTCTAATCTCACTCATCCAAACCTAATGAAACCCAACTCACTAGAGCTTAACAAAAGGAAGATAAATGGTAAGAGAAAGGAGAGAACAATATAATATTTAGCAACCCTCTCTTCTCACTTCCTTGCTCTTGAAATATTATGCAATGTGATGCCTATTTATAAACAAAACTTGTAAATCCCTTCATCATTTCACCCTACACATACATCAAAATCATAGGGTGGTTATAATCTTCATAGGGTGACTAAGATCTTCATAAGGTGGCTATTGATGACTTTTAGGGTGGTTAGAGATTTCATAGGGTGGCTAAGATTTTCATAGAGTGGCTAATTGATTTTGAGAAAAGGTCTAAAATTATGATTTGATTTATTCATTAAAGACATATTAGCAGGGTTCATGATATTCGATACGAAGGTGTCAATGCATTCCTTGACTATGCTGAAGCTAACCCAAATCATACAGATTGTTGCAGGATGGCATGTCCTTGTAAAAAAATTGCAGATACAGGTATCTTAACACCGGAGAGGAGATACGTGAACACCTAATGTTACAAGGATGGATGAATAACTAACTACACAGTATGAACTATAGACGGCTTTGAGATTGGCTTCTTTAAATTGTGAAATTTTGTCTCATTTTAGATGTACTTGTTCACTTGCTTAATATTTTTTCATGGAGTCCTATGGGTAAGTTTGGAGTTCTATCAAGATGTTTTGAGTTAATAAAATCCTCCTCTTTTGGTTGAACCTGAAACTTTTATGTTTCAAATTCTTTGGGATTGTTCTAATGGGTTAGCACTATAAGATGGATAATTTGAATGCTTGGGAATTCACTTTTGATATTTTATCAGAAAAGATAATAGATTATGAGACCATATTGAAGAATAAACACTAGGACAAGTTTGATAACGACAAAGCTCATTTCTGAAACCTGCAAATGCTATTGATCCAATATAGTTTGCCATGTTGATAGAGAAGTAGGAAACAAAAAAGTTTCCTTTACATCTTATCTTGCATTTGCTCCATTCTTTTTTGTTATATGATTCTTTTTGATCTATCTATATTCTATGGATTAAATGTTATATTCTTCGTTATTCATTTACAAATATCTGAATGTGGGAGAACTCTAAGATATCTAAGAAGAATCTGTTGAGTTTGTTCGAACAAATAGTCTCACATCGGCCAGACGTGGGGATGGTTTTGAGTATAAATGGACTTTGATAATTTCACATAGAAGACTAGTCATTTGGGATTGTATTCCAAAGTTTTTGCAAGTGATATCAGAGTCGTCTCCCGAACTTAGTCGTCTGTAAAAGCTAGTTGGGCTCACGAGGACGTGTTCGCCCTCCGCACGGTGAAGAGGACACAATTGAACAATTTTTCTCCAGAAGAGATTACAACGCTTTGGATCAAACACTGGTATTTAGCTATGCAAATGAACCGCACATGTTTTTAACTTGTAAACGTAAATGGAGGTTTTTCCTTAATAATTTGAGCGCATGCCGTACAATAATTTTGTTGCTTAAACTCTTGTAGAATGATATTGAGGACGCAGTTACTACAGCCATTCTAGAGAATGAGCGGGCAGGGGCAAATAGAAATTTGGAGGAAATCGAGGAAGAATGCATCATATCTGTCCTGTTGTGCGAGCCCTATCCAATCACAACAACCAAACAATAGAGAATCCCAAGATCTCCAGCACAAAGAACAATCCAACAATCACACGAAGAACGCACAAATCACAAAGACAAGATTTAACGAGGTTCGGCCTCAATGCCTACGTCCTCGGAGCAATCAATGGAGAGATTTATATTTTGGAAGATGATTACAATAGCTCTTCTTCTCTTTAAATGCAAGAGAACTCACAGCTAATACAATTTCGCAGAGATCTCCAAGATTCTTAACCCTAGAAATAACATTAGGCTTAAATACCCAAATCAGCGAATCAGCAGATTTCACCCAAAACCCGACTCTCGGTCGACCCGGCCGGTCGACCGACCTCCATCTCGGTCGACCCGCCCGGTCGACCGAATTTAACCGAGAGTTCGGGTCTTACAGTCAGGGAATTGCGGTCGACCGGCCGGGTCGACCGCCTAAGGCCCTGTGCATGCTGTGCATGTCGGTCGACCGGACCCTGCCTGATTCTGCTATTTTCTGCTGCTGTCCACTTTGCCTTCCGTCGTCGACTTCCTTGGCGATCTCCTCGACGCGACCCATGGCAATCCAGCAATCCAATCAGCTTCCTAGGTAATAATCTCTCTCTTTCCAACAATTCTCCACCTCGGCGAAGATTTTCAAATCTGAGCCGAACTCCAACGAACCCCAGTCTATCACCTGGCGAAATCGACACACGATCTCGGCTTGCGCGCACCAGTCGAAATCGACACACGATCTCGGCGAAATCGACACACGATCTCGGCTTGGAATCTTTAGCTCATCTATTCCTGGAAAACATCGCACATGCCTTCCCTGCACTTCATCTTAGGAGAATTTCCATACCTGCCGATCACTAACCGTGGCTCCCTCTCCGCAACTTCACGACCTCACGAAGATTTCCTTATGAGCCAACACTGACTCTCCACTGACTAGCTCTATCTAGTCTACCTGTCTTCCACTGACGGTCCAACAAAGTCTGCGTAGAGCCCACCAAACATCATCGGCTTCAACTGGATGCACACCACTCCTTATGCAAGCTCAACATCTTCTAACCGGAAGATAAACCTGTTCATCGAGATCACACCATCTCACCACTACGTGAGATCCAACTGGTCACACCACTTCACCTCTACATGAAGTCTCTTCACCTCTATGTGAAGTCTCTCCATTTCTACTTGAAGCTTCAATAGGCCACAACTCTTCACCTCTACGTGAAGATCCAAAATAACATCTCGAGAACCCAAATAGCTTCGTAAGAGTTGCATCACCAAATGGCTGCGCCTTTACGGCTGCCTACATACCTTTGCCCAAAAGGATCAAGCCAACCGTAGTTCATTAAGACGAACTTCAACAAGCTCAAACAATGGTACCTCTATTTGCAGCAGCGAACCTGTCTGACTGAGTCATATGAACCTCTTCCCGACCATCATGGAGAGCAACGGCCTTCAACTTCAGCTTGTCACGACCACAAGCTTGAGATTCATGCTTCTTTATCCACAAACGTGGCTTCACCTTAGTCCCAATGGCTGCAAATAACTCGACATCCTCAACAATGTCGTCAATCTGTTCAGCATCACCCTTTGTATCTTGAACTCCTCCCGGTGTCACCTCCGATGAAGTCTCCTCTGATGCCGAACCAACTGGAGATGATGGAGTAGCATCAACCTCCACCCGCTGCAATCCTTCCTTGGTCTCCGTCCTCTCCACCTGCTGAGAGACAGTGGACTTCAATACTGAAGTCTCTCCAAATGTGACATGCCTGCTCATCACGATCTTCTTGTCTTCGGGGTCCCACAACCTGTAGCTGTTCCTTTTGACACCCAAGTAGACAAACCTCTTTGCCCGCGGATTCACCTTGCCACTCTTGGCACTGAAGTAGGCCGGACTTCCAAACTCCCGCAGCACACCATGACCTTGAGCAGCTTCTCCAGACCAAATATTCAGTGGAGCTCTACCTCCAATTGCAGTCGATCTGTTCATGAGATGGCTAGTATACTCAGTCGCCTCAGCCCAAAACGACCTGTCTAATCCTGCATTAGACAACAGCCTCCGAACCTTCTCCAGCAAGGAACGGACTAAATCTTTAGCCAACCCATCTTTACCTGTTGTGAAGTGAGTTGCAATCCCTGTGTTCTGGCCAAATTGTAGGAACTGGTACATGTCCTTTCCAACATTACCAATATGAAGCTCCTTTATCTTCCTACCTATCTGCCTCTCCATTCTTCCTCTCCACTTCATCAACACATCTAGGGCTTCTCCCCTTTGTCTCATCAGATATATCCAAACCTGCCTAGATGAACCATCAATAAACGAGACAAAGTACCTGTGACCTCCAAGCGATGCCGTCTTAGCAGGTCCCCATACGCTCATGTGAACACAATCAAGAAGACCTTCATTGTGGTGAGTACTGGTGCTGAATCTCACCGTCTTCTTGTCCAGAACGCTGTGTCCATCTTCTAAATTGCAGGTAGCAGCACCTTCCATGGATTCCTTCTTTGCAGGAGCTTGCAAAGACCTTCTGTAGTCGTGTCCGACCTTTCCCTGCCAGTCCTCCGGGCCACCTTTATCTGAAGAACTCGAAGTCTCCACCTGATCTGTCATCATACTACCCTTCAAGTAGTAAAGATTTCCTCGGCGGACGCCCTTCATCACCACCATCGAGCCCTTGATCATCCTGAGATCGCCATCTCGAACAGATATCACCATGCCCGATGCTTCCAAAGTGCCAACTGAGATAAGATTCCTTTTTAGATGAGGTACATACCTCACCTCCTTCAACTCTCGAACTATCCCATCATCCATCTTGATGCGAACTGTACCCATCCCTTCTATATTACACGGATGGTCATCCCCCATGACCGTGTAACATCCATCCAGCTTCTCAAAGCTAGAAAACCAGGCCCTGTTCGGGCACACATGATAGGTGGCTCCGCTATCCAAGATCCACTCAGCACTATCTGAGTTACTAATAGTAGGTGTAGTAACCGAGAGAGAGAACACTGAAGAGTCATCATCCGATCCATTCGCCTGTGTGAGATTCGCCTCGGTCTTTGACTCCACCTTCTTATCTTTGGCCTTAGGGCATTCTGCTTTCCAGTGTCCTAGTTCCTTGCACAAGGCACACTGATTCCTCTTCAGATTTCTGAAATCCGGCCTGAATTTCGATCTTCCTCTAATCTCCCTTCCCTTCCTTGATGAACCTCTGCCTCTTACTTCCAATGCCTCCGCCGATGACCCTGACTGAGAAGGATGCCTCTCCTTCTTCCTTGTCTCATAACTCATCAGTGCAGACGACACCTCATCATAATCTAAGCTCTGCCTTCTATTAATGAAGGTCAGTGTGAATGTCTCGTACTCCTCTGAAGGAAGTGAATTCAGAAAGATGACCGCCTTATCTTCCTCATCTACCGTGACATTCACATTTAGCAGATCTGTAAGAAGCTTCGTATATCAGTTGATGTGCTCATTTACTGTGCTCCCCTTCTTCATCCGAAACTGATACAGCTTACTTTTAAGCTGCAACCTGGACTTTACACTCTTCGTCAGGTACTTATTTTCAAGGGTTTCCCACAGTTTCTTCGCTGACGTCTCATGTTACACAAGGTATTTTATGTCTTGTGACAAGCATGAACGTATCAAGCCACATGCTGATCTGTTCATCTTCGCCCAGTCTTCATCAGTGATAGTGTTCTTCTTCTTCGCCAATAGGAGAGTGTCTTCGAGATTTGATGCATTCAGCGCATCCATAACCTCGCATCTCCACATACCAAAATTGTTAGTCCCATTAAACTTAACAACTTCAATCCTTGGGTGATTGTTCATTGCCTTAACAGATGCAGTTTCTTCTGCCATTGAGATTTTCCTGATCCTCTATCTACGCGGAAGATCAACTACCTTGAAATAGATCTATACACAGATAAAAATATGATTTTTACCTGTCCCTCGAAACCCTAGATCGAGTTTCTCACCAGATCTACTCCACCACGGATTCAACGGGCCCTCCTTGAGTCCTTCTGAGATCGACACACGATCTCCTCGAACACCCAATACCTCAGATCTGAGATCGACACACGATCTCCACCGGATCCGATCTCGAGCCCTTCGAATCCTCAGAAATCCCAAGTGCAACCCAGAAGCTCTGATACCACTTGTTGTGCGAGCGCTATCCAATCACAACAACCAAACAATAGAGAATCCCAAGATCTCCAGCATAAAAAACAATCCAACAATCACACGAAGAATGCACAATCACAAAGACAAGATTTAACGAGGTTCGGCCTCAATGCCTACGTCCTCGGGGCAATCAATGGAGAGATTTATATTTTGAAAGATGATTACAATAGCTCTTCTTCTCTTTGAATGCAAGAGAACTCACAGCTAATACAATTTCGCAGAGATCTCCAAGATTCTTAACCCTAGAAATAACATTAGGCTTAAACACCCAAATCAGCGAATCAGCAGATTTCACCCAAAACCCGACTGTCGGTCGACCCGGCCGGTCGACCGACCTCCATCTCGGTCGATCCGCCCGGTCGACCGAATTTAACCGAGAGTTCGGGTCTTACAGTCAGGGAACTGCGGTCGACCGCCTAAGGCCCTGTGCATGCTGTGCATGTCGGTCGACCGGACCGGTCGACCGACCTTACCTGATTCTGCTGCTGCTGCTATTTTCTACTGCTGTCCACTTTGCCTTCCGTCGTCGACTTCCTTGGCGATCTCCTCGACGCGACCCATGGCAATCCAGCAATTCAGCAATCCAGTCAGCTTCCTAGGTAATAATCTCTCTCTTTCCAACATGTCCTTGGTTCCAAAAACAGCGACCGAATAAGTGGAACTTTTCGGGACAAGCAATGATCAATAGGTTTCATGAGAGAGACCAACTGATGCGATGCGATTCCCTTCACATAGTAGGCAATCATTCTTTCTATTAGGTCTGAACAGCCATTTGACAAATCAATTGGTATTTTCGTCTTTCCAAGCATGCAAGTAGCTGTTGGGATTTGAGTTGAACAAATAGTCCCACACTGGCTAGACATGGGGATGGTCTTGAATATATAAGAATTTGAGCAACTCCACCTGGAAAGCTATTCTTTTTAAATGATGCTCCAAGTCTTTTAATTGGTATATAAGCCATGCTTTGAACTTAGTTGTGTGTGTGGTTGATTTTCAATATTGTTGATTCACCAATCTGACGCAAGAAGGCGCAGTAATGGACCCAATAGTCCCACAACGGCTAGACATGGAGATGGTCTTGGATGGTGCCCCAAATCTTTTAGTAGGCAGTTAGAAAAACAACTTCCACTCCGGCTAGACATGGGGATGGTCTTGAATAGTGCCCCAAATCCTTTAGTAGGCAGTTAGAAAAACAACTTCCACTTTCACGTAGCTTTAATCACTTCTTATCACAACAGGTTCAAGAGATGGTCCCTGGCATTGAGGTAAGATCAACTTGTGTAACCTAATTACTAAATGTAATATTCATTTGTAAAGTAATTAAATTGGGCCTTGTTGGTTTCACTACTGGAATAGACTTTAATTTAATATCAATTGTTGCAGAATGAATACAAGAGGAAATTTGAAGTGACGTCTAAAAAAACAAAAGGGATTGAAGAAGAGAATATTAAAGAAGCATTACTCAAACTTGATCCAAATTTGCAAAATCTATTTGCAAATAAAGATATTGCCCAAGATACTAGTAGTGAGGATGGGAACTTTGATGATGATGATTGCAAGGCTAGTAATTATGATGATGAGGATGACTATCAGGTAATGTTGGCGTAAAGATCAACGTCACAACAGAATCTTGTTCTAGATAGCAAAAAAAAAAAAAAAAAAACAACAAAATAGAAAGAGAGAGAGGAAACACAGATGAACACCGAGATTTACGTGAAAAACCCAAAAGGGAAAAACCACGGGTTGAGCTTGAGGCTCGGAGAAGGTTTCACTATGGTGGAATCAACAAAAGGGATACAAGGCACTTGGCACACCCGACTACGCCGACTTCCACACAACTCTCACAACTTTAAAATTCTCTTCAACACAAGAGACTTTCCCTCACACTCTCTATGCTTTCAAGAGAACAAGTGAAGAAGATGCTTGATCAAGTGATCAGCTTTACAACAATGAGCTTGCCTATTTATAGGCCTTTGATGACGCTTCGTCTCCTTGACCATTCAAAGATATGCAGGTTCCTCTACAACTTCCGTATAGAATATCAAGCCCAAAGCATGACTGCACCATGCTCGAAGAAGATCGCACCATATCCGAAAAGTCACACGCAGAATTGCGCAACAATAAATGAGTTGGAAATTGAGCCAACTCCAACAATCTCCACCTTGGCGAGATGTCCAAATCTTCAGAGATGACACAACACTCTGGAACAACTGTTGCTCATTCATGAGCAATTTCATCACCTTGATGAGTACCAACTCACCTTCCTGCACCTCTGGTAGCTAGGTGCACATGCCAACTAACAGCTCTTCATATTTAGTAAGCTTAAGCAATGCTTGAACTTCTCAGCCGTAACTGGTTTTGTTAAGAAGTCAGAAGCATTCTCGTCTGTGTGAACTTTTTTCACCTCGACTTCTCCATTGTTGAGCCAATCTCGAATCTGATGATAACGGACTTCAATGTGTTTTGACCTTGTATGAAAGACCTGGTTCTTTGCAAGACAAATGGCACTCTGACTATCACATTGAATTGTTACAGAAGCTTGCTGTAACCCCAAATCACTTGTCAAACCCTTGAGCCATATAGCTTCCTTGGCAGCTTCTGTCAAAGCCATGTACTCCGCTTCGGTAGTAGACAAAGCACTAACCTTTTGGAGCATAGATCTCCAAGATACTGGTCCTCCACCACAAGTGAAAACATAGCCTGTAGTAGACCTTCGCTTGTCCAAATCTCCAGCATAATCGGAGTCAACAAAACCAGTGATGCACGCGTCGTCATGTTGTCTTTCAACCATAATGCTTTTGTTTCTGGTGCCCTTTAAATACCTGATAATCCACTTGACAGCTTGCCAATGCTCTCTTCCTGGATTTGACATATACTTTGACACCACGCTCATAGCTTGAGCGAGATCTGGTCTTGTGCACACCATTGCATACATTAAGCACCCAACAGTGCTTGCATACGGAATTTTCTTCATCTCTTGAACTTCATCATCAGTAGACGGACTTTGCTTTGCACTTAAATTGAAATGTGCAGCCAATGGAGTGGATACGGGTTTAGCATTTACCATATGAAACTTCTCAAGCACCTTTCCGATATATTTGCTCTGAGAAAGATATAACCTCATGTTATCCCGGTCTCTCTTAATCTCCATTCCAAGGATCTTCTTGGCGGCACCAAGACCCTTCATGTCAAATTCTGAACTCAATATTTCTTTGAGTTTATTTATCTTTGACGTATCCCGACATGCAATCAACATGTCATCCACATAAAGCATTAAGATGATTACATGACCATCATCAAATGTGTGTAAGTAGACGCAACAATCATACTTGCCTCTCTTGTAGCCATTCTGGAGCATGAACGAGTCGAAGCGTTTGTACCACTGCCTCGGAGATTGCTTGAGTCCATATAAAGACTTCTTCAATCTGCATACATGATTTTCCTTTCCTGCTTCAACATATCCTTCTGGTTGTGTCATATAGATAGTTTCCTCCAAATCTCCGTGAAGAAATGCCGTCTTCACATCAAGCTGTTCTAGCTCCATGTCATGCTGTGCTACAAGAGATAGCAACACCCTAATAGATGTATGCTTGACCACTGGAGAGAATATTTCATCATAATCGATTCCCTCTATTTGTGAGAACCCCTTTGCAACTAACCTTGCTTTGTAAGTAGGTGCCTCCGTCTCACTTAAGCTTTCTTTCTTCCGATAAATCCACTTGGAACTGATGATCCTTTGATCTTTGGGTTTAGGAACTAACTCCCAAACAGAGTTCTTGTGAAGAGATGTCATCTCTTCTGACATATCAGCCATCCATTCTTGCCGCTCTTTACTTTCTAAAGCTTCTTCGAAAGTTGATGGATCTTCTTCGCTAATTAAAAGTGCATAGAAGGCTTCATCCTCCCAACCTAACCGTTGAGGGGGCTTGATAACTCTTCTTGGTCTTGTCTGTGCTATGCTCATAGGTTCTTCATGAACCTCTTCAGCTTGTTGTTGCTCCTCTGGCGGCTCCACCTCAGCTTGATTCTCTGCAAAGGAATCTTCTGTTGAAAAAGAAATTTCAGTATAATGATTTTCTTTACAAACCTCGTCTTTTTCAGTAGCTTCTGCTCCAAGCCTTTCATCAAACACAACATCTCTACTCAATACCTTCTTCTTGTTCTTCGGATCCCAGAGTCTGTAGGCCTTCACTCCTTTCTCAAAACCGAGGAAAATGCATTCGAGTGACTTTGGCTTCAACTTGTTTCGTTCATCACTGGGGATATGAACATACGCCTTGCATCCGAAAACTTTTAAAGTAGAATAATCGATGTCCTTACCGGACCAAACTTCCTCTGCACATTTGGAATCCAGCAATTTTGATGGTGACCTGTTAACCAAGAAAGCAGCATGGTTAACAGACTCTGCCCAAAAAGATTCAGGCAACCCTGCATGAAGTCTCATGCATCTCTCTCGCTCCGTGAGAATTCGGTTCATTCTTTCTGCTGCGCCATTTTGCTGTGGAGTCTTCTTCACTGTGAAGTGATGAATGATACCTTCTTTCTTGCAGAACTCTAAGAATCTGCCATCTCGATATTCACCTCCATTGTCACTGCGCAAGTACTTGATCTTGCGCCCAGTTTGATTCTCTACTTCGGCCTTCCATTCTTTGAACTTCAAAAAAACTTCAGATTTCTCCCGCATGAAGTAGACCCAGATCTTCCGTGAATGATCATCCATAAACGTGACAAAATAGCGAGCACCACCATGGGATTTTGTCGGTGCCGGCCCCCATACGTCGGAGTGAATGTAGTTGAGAATCTCCTCAGCGCGATTCTCCTTGTTTGTAGGCTTGAATGATACCTTGCATTGCTTTCCAAGTACACAGTACTTGCAGAAGTCCAGCTTGCAAGACTCCATATTCTTTAGCAGTTTCCTTTTGTGAAGCTCCTCCATGGCTCGCTCACTCATATGGCCAAGACGTAAATGCCATAATTGAGCTGAATTTTCATCTAAACTTTTCGGCGTGGATATAGCAGCTCCACCCGAAATAGTATCTCCCTTAAGCTTGTACAAATTATTGGGAAGTTTCTCGCCTCGCATGACCACCAATGAGCCCTTGCAAATCTTGATCTTTCCTCCACGGAAGAGTAGGTGAGGCCGAGTGCATCAAGAGTCCCGAGAGAGATCAGATTCTTCTTGAGAGCAGGAACATGTCGCACATTTCCAAAAGTACGTATGATGCCGTCATACATCTTTATTTTCACAGTGCCTATGCCGATGATCTTGCATGCGACATTGTTCCCCATGAGAACTTCACCTCCATCCTTCTTCTCGTATGTATCAAACCAATGCTTGTTTGCACACATATGGAAGGTACAACCAGAATCAAGAATTCATAAGTCTGAAATTGGTTTACCCGAAGAAACCGAGAAAAGTTCACCTTTGTTTTCTGTGGTGAGAGCGGTCGTAGAAGGATTCTCACACTTCTTCCCTTCCTTCTGATCCGCCTTGAACTTTCGGCAATGTTTCTTGATGTGTCACTTCTTGTGGCAGTAGTAGCACTCCACATCCTTGCTGTTCCTGGACTTTGATCTCCAGCGGTTGTCCGTCCCCTTATCTTTCTCCTTGGATCGTCCCCGTTCATTTGATCCTTTGACGAGTAGACCTTCATTCTTCAAGTCATTACTTGTGCTTTTGTTTATCTTGACGTGAGAGATAATGTCTTGGACAACCTCCTCGAACCGAAGAGTCTCTTTGCCGAACATGAGTGTGGTTCGAAAATGCTTGAAGGATGATGGCAAGGACCATAGTAAAAGCAAAGCTTTGTCCTCCTCCTCGTACTTGACCTCAACTCGCAACAAATCGTTAATGCAACGATTAAATAAATTTAGATGTTCCATAAGATCATCTCCTTCTTCCATACGAAGATTATACAACTGATCTTTGAAGAAAAGTTTGTTGGATAGAGTCTTACCCATATAAAGTTTCTCTAACTTCTCCCATGTGCATTTGGCGGTTGTTGCTTCCATCACATTGTAGGTGACTTCATCGGATAAGTGTAGCTCAATAGAGCTCATAGCTTTCCTGTCGGCCTTGTTCCAGGCTTCCGTAGTCATTGTCTCCGGCTTGGACTCGACGCCTAAAATGCACATGTGAAGATCCTGTTGTATCAAGATGTTCTTCATCTTCCGTTGCCATAAGGTGAAGTTGCTCCGTCCATCAAATGGTTTCAACTCAACCTTCACACCGCCGATTGTTGACTTCTCTTCCGCCATCTTGAACACTCCAACCTTGCTCTGATACCACTTTGTTGGCGTGAAGATCAACGTCACAACAAAATCTTGCTCTAGATAGCAAAAAAAAAAAAACAACAAAATAGAAAGAGAGAGAGGCAACACAGATGAACACCGAGATTTACGTGAAAAACCCAAAAGGGAAAAGCTACGGGTTGAGCTTGAGGCTCGGAGGAGGCTTCACTATGGTGGAATCAACAAAAGGGATACAAGGCACTTGGCACACCTGACTACGCCGACTTCCACACAACTCTCACAACTTTAAAATTCTCTTCAACACAAGAGACTTTCCCTCACACTCTATGCTTTCAAGAGAACAAGTGAAGAAGATGTTTGATCAAGTAATCAGCTCTACAACAATGAGCTTGCCTATTTATAGGCCTTTGATGACGCTTCGTCTCCTTGACCATTCAAAGATATGCATGTACCTCTACAACTTCCGTGTAGAATATCAAACCCAAAGCATGACTGCACCATGCTCGAAGAAGACCGCACCATATCCAAAAAGTCACACGCAGAATTGCGCAACAATAAATGAGTTGGAAATTGAGCCAACTCCAACAGGTAAGTATTATGTTTATCATTTTTGTGAATTTTAACTTATGTGATGAACTTTATATTCATTGTTTTTTTTTTTGTTTTTCTTTTCTTTATGTAGGATAGTGATATCAGCCTAAACATGGATGGACAAGGGGCAATAGCATGAGCATCTTGTGGACAAATTTCTTAGTTCCATCTCTTAGTTGTACCTTTTTTCTTTTCTTATAAGAAATATTCTTTAGGACTATTCTTCATATTTGTATTTGGTTTCATGCACTTATATCAATGATGCATAGACTTATTTAATGTATAATTTTATGACTTTTTAGATTTGAAAAATACGTTTTAATATGAAGTTAATTGGATCATTATAAAATAAGTAGACAGCCTCATTGTGCAATGTTATGATTTATAGATTTATTTAATGTATGAATTTATGACTTTTTAGATTTGAACAATACGTTTTATTATGAAGTTAATTCGATCATTACAAAATAAGTAGACAACCTCATTGTGTAATGTAAACTAGATTCGGAAGAGCTGTGTTTTCTAGTAGTGGTGGTTTACTAGAAATGATGTATATCTATGACGGAAGAAAGAAAAGAATCGGATGGAATCTGATTAGTGAAGATGTGAGAAAATCACTAAAAGAAAACTCTAGTATTAGCTGGGTCAAAAGTCATCTGCTGTTATTAGAGTTGTATCATCACATTGCCTTGTATTGATTCGTTTATTGAACATTTTTTAGTACATTTGTCCATCTCTCTTTAGTTACTTTTTATTTTGGTTATACACTGTTGTTATTAGCTAGGTCAAAGTCCTCAATCTCGTGTATATTGAGCCGACACCATCTAATCAGACACCAACAAATTATATATTGTCTGATTTAGTTGGAAGTCTGCTTTTAGATGGTTCTAGTTTCCACTTAGCCCAAGCTCCGTGGAGATGGTTACAGTTTAAGTAGCATAGACTATGCATAACTTTGAGATTACAGCCTACCTCTTTCGGCGAGAACAGGAAATATAGAATGTAACAGGGAGCTAATAGAGTCTTGGCGCCACATCATACAGTCCATGGGTCCGGGGATGTTTTTGTTAGAATATAAATATATTACCTTCAATTTTTATCACAACTTTGAAGTTTTAGCGCAGTAACATAGATTTTCATATCGTGTCCGACTTTCAGAGTTTTACCCCCTTCGGCTCGCCGTAATGCTCGTGCCATCGCTGTCATTCCCAAACAGTACCTTGCTTTGCCAGACTGGTAGGCATGGAAACAAGCAGGCGTGCATGATATAGTTCGAACCTTACCACAATTAAAGCTTGTGATCTCATCAATAACCATGTCCCAAGTACGATTCATCTCTCTCGCGAGAAAACGAAAACTTGTTCAAAATGGCTTGTTAATTTCTCATGCATGTATCATAGGCGTCCCTTCAGATTTTTATGTACAGCCCCAGTCTTGGACATTTTTCTTTGAAGGATTTGTATTAATTTCCATGCACTTGCAGTTACTTTTGTTTGCTTGCAGGGTTTCAAATACTGTAGAAACTATTCCTGCTATAATAATAGAGTCCAGAGATTGTCTGTGTTAGTTGTTTGCCTTGTTGGTCTTCTGCCACTAGTATATTATGTCTTTTTGAGGGTATCCACACGTTTGAGTCGCATAATTTGAAATACTGTAGAAACAACTGTAGTCTCACTCAAGGATTGGGCCAACACACGCTTTTGAATTGTTATGGAATGTGAAAATTCCAATGTATTCTTGGATTTTAGTCCTTCTCAAGTTTCTTTGCTTGCATATTGAGCCTTCTACCTTTGGGCAGTGGAATAACTTGAACCCATTGCACTAAAACCAGTAGTGCCAACTGAGTTGAGCTAGCTAGCTCAAGCGGTCAGACCATTTTTTTTCTCCTCCTTTCTTCAGAAGATTGTGAATGAGAATTTCCCATCCGCAATGAGCAGTGTGATTTGTCGAAATAACATTTATAGGCGCTTTAAGAGAAATAATATGCAATTGTTGTTGTATACTAGTCTACGGACTAATATACTATAATCTAAAATTTTAAGTGAAGAATAGATCTTATTCAATTTTTCTTTCTTGCTTGCTTGCTTGCTTTCTTGATTGATAAAAAAATAAAGAGATACACTAGCCTTTTATAGGCAAATGACAATGCATATATGATGATGACTCGTCATTCCTTCTAATTGAAGATGATGACTTTTATTTCTCTCAATTGATGGTGACTCCTAATTGATGATGATGACTCGTCATTCCTTGAAGATGATGACTCTTTATTTCTCTCAATTGATGATGACTCCAAATTGATGATGACTCTTTATTCCTTCTAATTTAAGATGATGACTCTTTATTTCTCTCAATTGATGATGACTCCAAATTGATGATGATGACTCTTCATTTCTCTAAATTGATGATGACGACTATTCATTTCTTATGGTCTCTTCTTCTTCCAAAATTAATGTCATAAAGACATTTTATTTGATATTCCAACAATTGCAGTATGTAAAAACTGTGTATGGTTACTAGTAGTTTATGGAGACTAGACTCTTATGATTCATTTGCCAATTTGGTGACTCTCTCTCTCTCTCTCTCTCTCTCTCTCTCTCTCTCTCATGAGAGTTTATTTTTCCCTTGTCATGGCGGGAGTTCTTTCCCTCTACATAGAGCTTGATGGAAACCAACATGTCTCTTTTGAAAAAAATGTCAATAGTGAACTTTTTTCCCTAATATATATGTACATGTGCTTAACGTATCGTAAACTTAAGGATTATGTAGATATACAACTCCCAAAACTTTAGTATTTAGAATGTACCCGTGAAATGTTTGTTATAAGAAATTTACCCTACAAAGCTTCATTCTTAGAAAAATACCACCAACTGTTAAGTTTGGACACTTTAGAGGAAAGTATACTGCCATATAGTCCTCTTCTCCCAATCCCACTTGTTCTCTCTCCTCTTCTCCTTTACTTGACAGACCCACTTCCCTCACATCTTCCTTTCTTTACTATGACTTTAAATCTCTCATGACAGTTTATTTTTTCTTTGGCAGAGGGGACAAAAGAAGAGGACAACACGGGCGGCTTTGTTGTTGTTGTTGTGTGTGTGTGTGTGTGTGTGTGTGTGTGGACAACACGGGCGGCTTTGTTGTTGTTGTTGTGTGTGTGTGTGTGTGTGTGTGTGTGTGTGTGTGGGGGGGGGGGTGGTCTCGAGGAGAGAGAAAGAGGGAGAGATGGCTCGAACTAGGGTTAGTATTTTCAAGAGGGCTAGGGTTTGTAATAGGATTTTGACTTAGGGTTAGGATTTTGGATTGTGATTTCGGTGATGGAGAGAGAGAAGATGATAGATGGTGGAGAGGGATAGGCCAGGTAGGGGTTAATCACCCTTCTAAACTAGGATTAGATAGGAGTTTATCCTCCTAGACTAGGATTCTTTAGAGTTACATACTCCTAAAGGAATTATGAGAGAGACTAGCGATCACTCACAGATATAATTTTGATCAAATAATTCAACATTAATTTATTCTCTAGTAGAAGAGTTTTTAAATAGATTTTACAAAATAAAAAGATAAATAACCATCCGATGTGGAACTACATACATGCTAAATAAAAACACAAATAAAGTAAAAAGTAACAGAGGTCATCTCAATATAAATAAAGATACCTCTCAATATAAATAAAGACTAAACAGACTACTCGAACCACATGGAGGTGACACGTCTTCTTCGTCGCTGATAAACACGTCAAGCGCGTGGCTGGATGTCCGCATCACAATTACTCCACTTAACCTGAGGCGCCAAAAAAAATATCTATACTTTTAAGTGTAAAATAAAATTTATTATAATTTATTTTGGAGGAAAGGCCAAAGTCTGATTAGGCTTGGTTTGGCTTGTTATGACTGAAAAGATAGAGTTTGTACTAGTAGAAAAATTTTAGTTTTTCTAAAATATAGAATCCACTGACTGAAGCTAAATTCGACCCGATTTCAACCAGA
Organism: Agave tequilana; assembly: GCA_038442645.1. Taxonomy (NCBI): domain Eukaryota; kingdom Viridiplantae; phylum Streptophyta; class Magnoliopsida; order Asparagales; family Asparagaceae; genus Agave; species Agave tequilana. The sequence goes on along the minus strand of JAVJIF010030580.1, from coordinate 228,143 downwards.
TCTTTTTAACCTAAACTCAACTTGACCGAAAATTTCTATGTCTAGATTATGATTAGATTGGACTAGGCAAGTTGGATACAGGTCAGGTTATACGATCACATCCAAATAATTTCAAAAACTGCATGTGCATATTTTCAATAACCTTCAAATTTAGAAGAAGTTAATACACTCGTAAACAGTAAGTACAACAAAATACAATTAAACAAGGTCTTTTGACCTTTGAATAGTGTTATTAATGCAGCAACAAGGAGATGATATTTTGCTGCTCGAGCCAAATCCTTTTCGAATTTGTTTACAATTCAGTAACTAGGACTATCTCATTGGGATTTATTTATTTATTTATTTATTTTTTTCCTTGCATAACAATTGGGGCACTCAGCCTTGCAGCATTCCACAATCCCTGATATCAGGCATCAAAGTTCTCCACAAATCCGAGTGTAAATTAGTATGATAAAAAAACTCATCATTTTCTTTCTCGCCCATGCTTGTGAACCTGTAAGCAGCCATATTCTCCTTCTCTAAATTGGTTTGAGATCTGGGCCTCAACCAACCCCGAGAGCCACGCTTTGGTATCTTGAAAAAGCACAAGAGGCCATCACTGCTGCCCAGGGAATTTGTTTACAGCCCAGTAACTGCGACTGTTTTTTCTCCATAAAGCAATACCACTGTCGCGGATTACTAGATCTAGATTTTGATCCTGGAGATCGAGGACGATCTAAAGTGACTTTTTAGATTACGTGTCGAATCATGCGTTAAGTAAAATCACTGCTTCAATTGGTATTTCTTTGAAAAAAATTGTCGAGGAATGGGTTTGCATGATTAGTCTAATGCGAAAGAGAGCGTCAGACAAAGAGGGGTATCTCTGTAAGAACAAAAAAGCGACCAAAGTCGAGCTGAACCAGAGGAGAAAATGAGGAGCAATGATTTGTCAGGAGGTGGCTCGTAGTCTGGGGTCTGTAGTTGGGGTATCTGTCTACGAGTTTTGTTAGTTAAGATGATAGCTGCAACTGGAGTTGTGGAGTCTTTCTGGAGCGGAGTTATGGATAAAATACTGGAGTTTTTGGAGTCATTTTGGAGCGGAGTTGCTGTTGAGACGGGGCGCTACGACAGTGTAGCGGAGGATTTCTCTGTTTCTTTTTTATTTCTTTTTCTTTCTTTTTTTTTTTTTTAATTTTTTGAGTGCAAATTATATGTGAGAGGCATGATTATACCCTGGTCTCTCTTGAGTCTGTTTCGTTAACGAAACGCCCAAAATTCCCCCTCAGTTTTTACTTTAAAAAAAAAAAAAGCAATGCCACTGTTTTGAAAAACTAAAATTAATATGCAATGGAAAACTGTTGAGGGACTAATGTGCTAAAAGTTTTTCCCTCTCAGATGTGACCCATTCAGTTTTTGGCTCTTGGCCGTTACTTCCGCTGGCAAGCACCTGTGCATGCGGAAAGGCTACGAACGATGGTCCAAAATTGAATTAATCGCTTGAGAGCATCAACGTGCGGGCAGCTTGTACATCAAAATACTGTGTCCCCATCTCTCCCTCAATCAAAACACTGTGTGCGCGCCTGCCCCCATCACTCTCTCTCTCTCTCTCTCTCCTCTCTCTCTCTCTCTCTCTCTCTCTCACTCATTGCTATGTCTTTTAGTCTCAAAATATAAAGACCCCACATCTTCAAGTTGGACCCCGAAAGGGACCATTACATGCAAACTGTTGACCCCATGGGCAACAGAAGCATCAATCTGTTTACCTTCTGATTTCCAACCCTTTTTTTTTACCTGCAACAACGAGTGGCTTCTGTTTGTTCACAACATGAGGACAGTAGCTCAGCTGGTCCCTTTCTTTGGGCAAAGTTTTGGAATTTATATTGGACCAATGCTAGATTTGAAAGTAGTCAATTCTTATTTTAATTTCTTTTGTGTGTTACTGTCTCAATGTTTCCTCGTCAATTACTTACAGCTTGAACATCATCTGGGAATCTACAGTACAGCTTAGAATGTGTCATTATCAGAATTCAATGAAGAACCCTTATCCACTGTGTTTGAGGTCTGGTCATAGATAATGTTTCGTTATGTATAGTCTTGAAAAGTAATATAGCTTCATGCCTACCCAGTGCCCCTTTTCCGCCCTTTTTTGCTATTGGAAAACTTTGGATTTCTGTTATGTGACAGAAGGCTTTCACACTATGTTTATACATGCTTTTAAACCTGAAAACCTCTGCAATTTACTGAATGAGCATATTTAGAAGAGAAGGTTTTCAAGTAGTTTCAAAGTGATCTATACTTCTTGCCTAGTGGCACCCCTTCTTTTAAAATACCGACAAAGACAAAAGTCTACAAAGAGTTGTACACAACTCTAGATTGGGGTTGGGGGCACGTGACACTCCGACCCTACTGAAGAACCAGGAGAGAGACCCATCTGTGCCCCCCAGTCTCTCACCTCTCCAAGCCTCACACTCCAAGTTGTGCCCCCCACCGCAGAATGCGCGCGCGCGCACACACGATCTCTTACTAGTTATTCTCATGTCGCAACCACATTCTTACGCACACCCACCCTAAATCTCATTTAATTAATTCTACCCACCCTCTCTCTCTCTCTCTCTCTCTCTCTCTCTCTCTCTCTCTCAACACAATAAACATCACAAGCTTCTTCATTCGGCACAAGCAAATCAATTAATCATTTGCACAATGCTCTTGGCTAGAATTAAGTTTTCTACAAAGGAAAAACAATGTCTATTCCATTCTTGAACCTACTCTTTAATTTTGATCATCATGTTTTAAAAATCCCTTTTCTTTTGAGTCCAATATTTTGCTCTAATGTGCATCTTTTTGTGATACATTTGCACATCAAATTCTTGTGTTTGGGTTACCCGTGAAATTTTCATTATTATCTTCTCTTTTGAAAAGTTAATTTGCCCGGAATTATCACGATAAGCCTCACCTATCAACTGATTATCAATTTTGTTCTTATTGAGTAGATGCTCCTTGACCTTATTGACCTTAATAGTTGATTTGCTTTCATAAATGATAACTTCCCTAAAACTCTTATATGAAGAAGATAAAGAGCACAGTAATAAAAGTGCCAATCCTCATCTTCTATCCTAAACTCTATTTTATCTAAATTATTAATAATAGTGGAAAATTCTGCACTGTGAGTTGATAAGTGTACTTAAATGCAAGCGGAGAAGAAAGAGACTGCTTCAGAATAAATCGATTCGCCAAAGATTTTTTTAAATAGTGGTCCTGAAGTTGGTCCAACAATGAGCATGCTGTTTTCTCCATAGAAAACTCATTCAACATTTCGTCCGTCAAGCAAAACTGAATAACCATTAAGGATTTCCCATCCAACTCCTGCCAAGTTTCTTCCTTCATGTCCTGAGGCTTTTTCTCCCTCCCGAGTAGTGCTTTCTTCAACCGCTCTAGGTCAAGATTGTGTTCATTCTAACCAACCACCTGCTGAAATTGATGACACCATCGAACTTATGAATATCGAACTTGATCGCAGACATCTTCACGTTGACCTTTCTCTTATACCAGTTATGCCCACGACCAATCACTGGGGCGACACAACGGAAGTAATACGAGATCGACGAGTAACGAGAAGAAAAAGAAAAAAGAAGAAATTTCAAAATATAGAATCTAACACACAATTTAACGTGGTCTCTGTTAGCCCAGAGGCCTTCTACTCTAGTTTTGATGATGATTAACTCATGTAGTTATGTTTACTAATAATCTTGTGATGTTTAGTTTCAAATCATTAATCAAGATATTAGTTGGTGATTGCTTCAACAAAAGAGTTTTGAAGCCTTTCACATGGTGATTCCAGAGCCCGAGCATCAAGTGTAACGGTCCCAGGTTTAATTACCTCAAAATTCATAATTATCAACCTTATTGCTCGTTAATCAGAATATACTAAAGAAATTTCGGCAGCATCTCCTCTGAAATATAGACTCCATCTCAATACAATAATTAGATTTCGGCTAACATCAGCCTACTTATAGATCTCAATTTCATCATATAGCTCATCCCAAGGTCCATCAAATAAACATATATAGAAGAGTGCTTCCGTGATATACTATTCTAACTCATAGTGACTAATAACATTCGAGTTTACAAAAGGATTTACATTCTATAATAAGTACATACGTTATCTCAGGAGAACATCCTTGCAGCTTTAAGTCGAACCTTCGCCTTGCCATGACCTGAAAATATCAATCTGTGGTGGGGTGAGCTCAACAGCTCAGTGAGTGAAGTCATTCAAAATAGAGTTTGTATTATACTACAATTGTACTTGAAGTATTATGCAGTTGAGTAATGTCAAAAATTAGTTTCAATACTTTCTACTTGTGGTTGGTACTGCAGCTTATGAATCATAGACTCTTTCTATTATCTGCTACTTCCTATATGTATTCTTCTGGGTACACGTGATCAATATTTCATTAACATACAATCTCAATGATTTTGCAATTCTTGACCTACTCGTTAGTCTCTTATAATCACCTCTCCGGTTTTCAGTTTGTAACATGTTCGTCTTTCATATATATAGTCATGGTCACAGCACAACTCTTAGAGAGTCTAATCTTACTCACTAGATCAGTTACGGTTCAATATTGCGCCTACCCCAATATACATATGATATCACACACTACTCATGATAGTATCCAATTATAATTGTGTTCATATATGAAGAAATAGGAGATACTCACATCTATATACTGGATGTCACAACAATATATTTACCCGATGTCATACACTACTATATGCATACACTAGGTGCCATACATATTAACATCCTTAATTCAGATATCATAAACAATCATATCCATATACCGGATATCATAAACAATCAAATCCATATACCGGATATCATAAACAATCATATGCATATACTAGGTGTCATACCTATTAACATCCATAATTCGGATATCATAAACAATCATATCCATATTCCGGATATCATAAACAATCATATCCATATACCGGATATCATAAACAATCATATCCATATACCAATCATAAACAATCATATGCATATAAGCTTAGTTCATCAGCCGAACGAGGGAAAATCAGAAAGCAAATTTTGACAAGGCATAGCCTCGCCCTCTGAGCGAGGCTGGCCTGACGATAGCTTCACCCCGAAGTTTAGCTTCGCAGCTGCAGTGTAACTCTGCATCCCATACGAGGACAGGATGCAGGAAAATATCCAAGTGTTAGCTTCGCTTTGGAAACTTAGCTTCGAACAACCGGATGCAACAAAGCCTCAAGGGCTAACTTCGTCAGAAGGACATTACGGTCCTTCTCTGTCAAAATTTCAAAGGACAGCTTCGCATCCTGTCATTTAACAGGACGTCAACCGCCTAAGAGATAGCTTCGCTTGGAAGCTTAAAGAAGAACTCTTCAGTTCTTGGATTCCCGATCAAGAAATCAAGAAATCGGCTTTAAAGGAGAGACGACGGTGTCTAATCAAAATGGGGAGTCCCCTACCAGCGATTGGCCGTTGTTGGACGCGGAAAACTGTAAAAGCGGACTGGAGCAACTTTTCCTTGAATCAGATGAAAAATTACAACAGGCTAATCTTCCGGTTACAAGGGAGGGAGAATATTGAATCTTGAATTCTCCTTTGTTTAGTGCTGGGTTCTTCGTGGGGCGGTGGAGAGTGAATCTTGTTCTCCGTTGACCAGATGACCGTCAGTACCGTCGAGGAATCTTCTCCTTGGCAGGTAGAGGGAGTAACTCAGCCCCGTCCACCAAAACTCTAAAAGAGAAGGTAGGCGAAGAGCAACTTGTACGCAGCAAGCTGGCTTGAAGAGTCGAGCTCTCTCTCTCTGTTGATGATCTCTCCTTTTTCTTTTCGAAAATCCGCCCCCTCCGACCCCTCTTCAATAGTGACAGGGCTATTTATAGGGTTTTTAGGGGGTGATCGTGCCCCCTAAAAGTGCTCCACGATGAGGGCCAACTTCCCCGCTACATGGGCGGTGGATGGCGCCATAATCGGGGTGGTTACAACCAAGGTGCGGGCACCTTGTTGCTGAGATGCGGGCGTTGAGCCAACGCGCCTTGATGCTGAGACGCGGGCGTTGAGCCAACGCGCCTTGATGCTGAGACGCGGGCGTTGAGCCAACGCGCCTTGATGCGGAGACGCGGGTTTGGACTTTCGCGTCTTGATTGTCACATTTAGCCTTACGCCTGGATCTTGGATCTCTGCGTTTTGGTGGCTTGTCTTGGTGATTTTTAGACAGCCTACAGAACCCCCTCCAAAGTTTTCGATATTCCGCAGTTAACTGGGACGGATTTCGAAATACTTTGGACTCTAGCTGAGTTCGCCTTCATGACTAGACTGTTGATGCTCCGGGTTTAATCTTATCTGGAGTTGGTCTTCGTGAGTGTACTGTTGAACTCTTTGAAGCCCCCAGAGTTGATCATGTGAGTGTCTAGATGTACAGTCTAAACCTCCCGATTGCTTTTAGTCTGTCACTGGCGCGCTTTAAGCCAGGAGTGGTTGGTCGTCTGCTTGCGTCAGTGTACTGTTGAACTGATTTTGCAGAAGCAGGAGGCCGAACGCAGGTTCTTTTTCAAAAAGCGGAGATGGTACTGATGTAAAGACGCGATTTCTGTAAAGTGCGTCCTTTGGCAATGGAGACGCGACTGATCTTCATAAGGCGGACGCGATGTTCAGCTGAAGACGCGAACTTCGGAGAGACGCATCTTTTGAATATAGACGCGATTGTCTGGGCGCATTTATGGCGATGCTGACGGGGCATATCCATCGAAGAGACATGGCCGTCGGGTGCGAGTCCGTGCCACGTCATGATTGCTCTGCCAGTTGGCCTGGGGAACCGACGGGATTTCGCCTTTTGGCGCGCGGATTTCCTGGCGCATTAAATGATCCGTGCCATGTGTCGAGCGACGATTCACTGCCGAGTCGTGGCGCATGATCTTCTCTGTGCGTTAAAGTGATTTTGTTCCACGCGTCGAACGGAGATTCGCCGCAGAATTCATCGGGCCATACGCCGCGTATCTTCGCGAATCCTTGTGCCTATAAAAGGCCACAGTTGGGAAGATTCCTCTTCTTCTCCGAACGCACTCGCTGATAAGATTAAGAAAGAGAACTTCCTCTTCAGTTCATCTGTTTGAACCTCGGATCGAATTGGCCATGGCTCCCAAGACCAAGCCGATTGCTTCTTCTTCAAAGGCGACCGTCGCCGAGGCCCGGAGGGGCAGCTCCTCCTCTGCGCAGGATGTTGTTCTCCAAGGTCTCCAAGGTAAATGCCTTTTAGGCGGAAGTTTCGCCATTAAAGGAAGTTCAAAGAACCTTTAAGAACCTTTAACACATGAATTTAAATCGTGTTTGATTCCCAGACGCAGTCTTTGGGTTGATAACCATGACGCGGGTTTGGACCCTCGCGTCATTGGGTCCTGCGCTTCAGATTCTTCACTTAGAATATTTTCTAATTGTGAAGGGTTCAGACGCGGACTTAGTTTACAGAACGCGAATTTGATCCTTGCGTTCTGTTTCATCAGCTGTTGATTTTGATGAATCTGGCACCCGAGTCCAAGCATTTTGACATCTGGGGATGTGAAAGGAAGGGAGTTACCCTCCTTAACTTCTGGCGATTATGGTGATGGAAGGGTTAAGGTGGATAACTCCCTTCTTTTCGCACCCCAGAAGTGACATCAAGGAGAATGTTGTGGAGACGCCGATCCTGCAGGTCTGGACGCGGATTTGATAATTCCTGCGTCCAGTGCCTCTTCTGCGTGGATGCGCAGGTCTGGACGCGGATTTGATAATTCCTGCGTCCAGTGTCTCTTCTGCGTGGATGCGCAGGTCTGGACGCGGATTTGATAATTCCTGCGTCCAGTGTCTCTTCTGCGTTCGGATTATGAACACTTAGCATTTTTTCCCTGCTTTTGATAGAGTATCTAACTACGTGTCCTTTTCTTTTTGCAGCGCCAAACCCTGCTACTTCACTCGCCAAGAAGCGCCACTTTGGACATGTAGGGGGTGCTGACCGGGACTTGACCTTTGTGTTACAAAGGACTGTTCCTGTGACAGCTGATAAGTCGCAGGCTCGTGGGGAGAGGCTCTCAAATGTTGACATGAGGACTCTTCGGGTGCTTATGACTGATGCAGCATTTGCAACGGATGCTGGCATCAAACTGGAGAAGCCTGCCTTCTTCTTCGGAGATCGTATCCACGATGGCGGCCATAGCGTATATGACGGGACTTACAAATGGCTCCGTCAAATAAGGGGTGGAAGATTCTTTCTTCCGAACATGGAGAGGATGTTCCCGCTGTCCTACTTCCAGCACATGTCCGTCCCTCGGAAGATGGAATGGGACCTCTCTCGATATGTCCCTGAGATTACTCTCGGTGATTTGGGCTCCCACAAAGTGTACCGACATGATAGCCATGACAGGTCAGTTATCGGCCTTTTCCCTGGGTCGCGCAAGTCTGATATTCCGGCTGGGGAGCTACCACAACTTGGCACTACCTTCCTCAACGCATTCATGGAGGCGGAGGGTGATTATCCCGTTGGGTTCCGTGCACCGGGGTGGGTCCGTTCCACGGAGAACTATTGGTGGGGCAGGATGGTCGGCTTTGTCCTCACCGAGCTCGGGGATCTGCTAAAGCGTGTGGGACTGTACCCAGCGGTCAGAGCCGTGCAGTGGGGGATCCCTCAAAGCTCTCAGAACTTCTTCGGGATTCTAGAGCGTTATAATTCTTCGACGGGGACGTTCTTCACTCCGGTCGGGGAGATGGGCCTTGCTCTGCACGAGCTGCATGAGGTCTCGGGGCTGTCGACAGGGGACATTCCCTATGAGGAATATGTCCCAACCACGGTGGAGCTTCACCATTTGAAGGAGGAGTTTCCCCTCATATATGAGACCTACTGGGAAGTGCTATGTCACTTCCACATTTGCGGCCAGATAACCAAATGGCGATCGCAGGGAGTCAAGCAACTGTCTTGGGCCAGTTACTTGTTCAAAAACGTCAACACCAAAGACCATCGGATAACTCGATTGGCTCCCAGCTCCGACAGGGAGGTTGAAGACAGGATCGACCAGGCTTCTGACAGTTTCTACACCACGGAGTCGAATGAGGATGGTTTCGACCCTGACTTGGTTTTTGAGAGCTTTCACCATCAAGCCCGGACCCCTATCTCCGATCGGGCGCTGTTGGCGGGCTTTCTGATGCTGTGGCTGAAGCGCTGTGTGGTGCCCACGCTGCCACATGAAGTCATTGTTGCTGACGTGGTGTACCCGGCGGTGCTCCTGGCTCATGGCAACCCCATAGCCCTTCTCCCGGCCGTGGCGGCTGGTATTCAGAGCGGGCTGCGGGCGCTCACTAAGAGTTTCTACGAGCCACCGAAAACTGCAGACTCCGAGGGAAAGCCGTATGTTGACTCAGAGGGGAGTCCGACGGTGAAGCGTCCCAACCCTCGTGTTGAGCTGCCTTACACGTACCTCATGGCTTGGTACGTGATGCATTGCCCTTCCTTGATGACGGCGGTGCGGTGGAGGGAGAGTTCTGTCCCTTTTGTACAGCGATTGGAGGGTTCGAAATGGCGTGATCCTTATATATATTACGTCCGGAAGTGCCTTTCAGACCCTGCGAACTACCAGCTCAATCGCTGCCTCCCCCAGATCCCTGGTGCATCTCTCGGGGATCTACTTGTTGATTCTGTCGGCCCAGATGACTTCACGAGGTTATCCGCGGGAGCCTTCTGGTGGTTGCTCAACATCCGGCCCGGATATGTGCTTTTCCGACAAGGGACGTCATGCACCATTGAGCCGTACATGCCGAATCGCTTCGCCCGACAGTTCAGCTATGATCAGCTCTATGTCGGGAACCCCAATGCTCGACTCGCCTTCGAAGGGAACCTGTTCGAGGGTGCCCGGGCCTGGTACTATAGTGTGGCTGGAGGGACGGGAGTAACTTTCCGTCTACCTCTCGAAGGGCCCAAGTGTCGTACGAGCTTCAACTTCTGCACTTGGTACTCCCAGGCCATCCAAACACCAGACTTTTTCCGGCGTCTTCATGCATCGAGAGCATCAATGCAAGTCTCGAGGCAAGGACGGATTCTAGTAAACCGACGAAACTCGTAGAACAGTATCTGAAGGCCCAAAAGGAGGTCGGGCGAAGAATGAGAAGGGAGCCACGAGCCATGGAGCCACGACCACCAAGGGCGGAGCCACAAGAGACTAGGGCAGAGCCGCAAGCAACTAAGTCTCGACAGGCGGTGAGCAAGCGTCGTCAAGGCTCTACTCCCACTGCTAAACCCGCTCCGAAGAAGGTTCGAAGAGACTTGACAACCGAAGTCTCTCAATCTGAAGAGATCCCTGCTGTCGTTGAGGCACTGAGGGAGGAAGAGATAGCTGAAGAAGAAACTCCTCTAGTCCGTGTTCCCAGGTCACTTAGCAGAGGCTACGGGTCTGCGGAGGAAGGGGAGCTCGTTGATCGATCCGCCGCCACTGACGAGGATGAGCAGCTAGAGGTTGATATAATGAGCGGAGGCAATGTCAAGATCCCTGGGATCTCAGCTCAGCCCGAGTATTCCTCAGCTCAACAGCCCGGGTCTCCTTCTGTCTTCATTTCCAGTCCTCGGATGGCTGACCCCAGCCCTACCACTGGGGTAATTGGAGGCAAGGCTCGGTTGCAGAGCTTCCTCGCGTTGAACTGTCTTCTTCCTCGTACTCAGGGGGAAAGCGAGTTTGAAGACAAGGTCGACTATGGTGATGAACCCACCCTTCCTGATCCGAGCAAGTTCTCCCATATCTCGGAGGAAGAAATGTACGGGGGGGAACCGTTGACGGCGTCATCACCGTTGGCGACAGTTGTTCCCATTGTAGGTATTTTCACTCGATTTCCTCTTTGGTTTTGAAGAAGGTGTCTTAACCTTCTTCTTTTACGCTGTAGGGTTGGCTGAGGATGCCGAGACTACAACCTTCTTGCATGTTGAGGAGATGGTAAAAGAGGTGACCCAGCTCGAAGGAGTTGAGGCTTCAGTTGGCGAGACAACTTCGGAAGGGGCGACTGCAGAAACTAGGGAGCCCTCCGCTTTGCCGGAAAAGGAGGTACCCACTGAGGCTGGGGAAGCTCTCATTCTGCAGGATTCACCCAAGGGTTCGCTATCTCTGTACCTCTCAGGTGGTAAGGAAGTTCTGATATTTTGAATGTTTCGCTTTTCACCTTTGTGGCTAATGTTGCGGTCATTTGCAGAGAGAACTAAGGGGGCTCAGGTGGAGGGTCCAATGATTGATATCCCTCCAGAAGGCCACACGGCTCAGGTCTCGGCTGAAGTTTCTGAGGAGGAAGTTCCTGCAAAGATAGCACCTCTGGAAACGCCCGAGGCTACTTCTGCTCTAGCCGTATCGGTGGTCAGCACAACTCTTGTGCGAGAAGATCCCCCATATCCCGTGACAGAAAAGGGGGCGGGAAGCTTCCCAGGTGGTGACGATATGGGGGAACTGGCACGCCAGATGGTGCAACAATTCTTTGCTTCGATGGGATCATGTATTGATCTCATCTTACGTGGAAGCAGCTCCTTCAATTTTGCCCGGACGCTTCTCAGAAATCTGACCGAGAATGTCGAATTAACCGGAGGCCCCTCACTTGCCCAGGCGTGTCTGCGGGTGGTGGAGCAACTGGGAGATGACCTGCACGAGCTGAAGTCTTTGGAGAATGCCAGCTCTTCTAGTGAGGCCCAGGCCACCCTAACCCGGCTCTTAGCTGCTCAAGAACGAGAGCGACAGGAGGCAGAGGCACAAATAGATGCAGAGATACGCAGCCTCGAATGTTCCCAGGCTGAATGTCAGAAACTAACTGACGATTCAAGGGAATCCGAGATTGTCATGCAGAGCACGGAGCACGTCATCATCAGTGCTCGGGACACCATTGCCAAGGCTCGAGACACCATTGCCAAGGCAGAAGCTGTGCTTGCGATCAATGAGAAGAAGCTTGTTACCATCAAAGAGGAGCTTGCGGAGCAACAGGCTGCTAAGGCGCGAGCTGAAGAGAGTCTGTCTCTACATTCTTCCAGGGTGGAATCTCTGCGAGCGCAGCTGGCTGCAAAACCCTTCCTATCTGAAGAGGAGCTGCGGGTCCAAGCCATGATGGAGGCTGAGAAGGCACGTCAGATCAAGATGCATCATCTCAGGGAGAAAATCCGTTCCTTGGCGAGCCAGGACATTTAGCCTTCTTTTCTTTTTTTTTTGTAAAGAAAAGGACACTCTGTTTATCAGAGTGTTTGTATCCACTTTTGATATAAAAAGGACATTTTTTGTTCCATCTTCTTTGTTTAGCTGTGGATGAATCCAACTTCTTGATCACTGGCTGTGAATACTGAACTTAGGTAAGTTCTTTCGATGAAACGCAGCATCGACTCGCGGCTTCTGTGCATAGGGAGACGCGGGTATCAGTTCAGAAGAACTTAGGCAGAACCAAGTTCTTTTGATGAGACGCAGCGTCAATCCATAAGGAGACGCGGCCATGAGTTCAGCAGGACTTGGGCAGAACCAAGTTCTTTTGATGAGACGCAGCGTCAATCCATAAGGAGACGCGGCCATGAGTTCAGAAGACTTGGGCAGAACCAAGTTCTTTTGATGAGACGCAGCGTCAATCCATAAGGAGATGCGGCCATGGTTCAGACGACGCGGCATCCGTCTGTAGGGAGAGACGCGAATCTGCTTCGCTAGGAAAGACGCGGATCAAGCAGACGCGAGGGACGTAGCCTTGTGCATTTTCCATCAATCCCAAAATGGACTAAGTGTTCTCCTTTAAAAAGGACCCCGTTTGCTGAGGGGACGCGACTTTGCATCACGCGGACATTCCTCTAGGACGCGGGTGATCGTCATCTAATCTGGGGAGGGGACGCGAATTTTGGATACGTTTCCTCAATCTGCGTCTTGGTGTAACCTCCCAGGCGTTACATACAGCCTGTCATGAAGATTTGATGTGATCCTCAAATCTCTATTGATGATCGGGAATGCTGTTTCCCGAAGCGGTTATTCACGCGTCGGCTTCTTATTGGTCTTGAGCGTCAATTCCCTTTTATGAGAAACCGATACGGGTGGTTGGAGATTAGCGCCTGCGACGGTTTTCGAAACGTCGTTACACGCGTCAGTCCCTTATTGGACCTTGATAATCGTGCGGTCATTATGGCCGGCGGTTCAGATTAAGAGATCATTAATTGCAGTCATCGGGGGCTGCCTATAAATAGGGCGCACCCTCTCCCTTCAATCCAATCTTTGGACTGTTTTCTTTTTGAGAGCGAGCGCTCTGAGAACCTTCATCTTCTTCAGAGTATTATCTCCATGGATGAGGATGGTTCTGTGGATGAAGATGACCCAGGGCTTGTATGCTCCTGTTTGGTCTCTTCTCTGATCATCTTGCACGCCCGCGTTTGGATGCAGAGAGCCCGACTCTTGGTAGAGGCCTCTATTGGTACGCCGTCCCGATTAGCCATGATATTTTAATCTACCACGGCCTGCACCTTGGCATCACCATTATCTGGACCCCCTCACGAAGTCTGTGCTGGTGCATTCCTTCTGGAATTTGCGCCACAGATTTAAACTTCTCTGGACGCGAGTGCAGGGGTCTTTGGCACTTGGCGCTGGCTTCGTTCACAAAGTTTGCGTTTCAAAGCCACTGTCTTGGACGAATTCCAAAAAGGTTTCAGACCCGAGCCTTGCAACCCTTGTTCACTCAACGAGGAGATGGCAACTTTCGGCGTCTGTGCCTTTTCGGCGTCCGTGCTTTCGACTTGGGCGCAGAACGAGACCGCGTTTTGATTCGCGTTTGTCTCTACTGACGCAGCAGTTTGGCTCACTGCGTGGGTCATTCCCGCGTCTGCTTGGCTGACTGCGTGGATCATTCCCGTGTCTGCTTGGCTGACTGCGTGGATCATTCCCGCGTCTGCAGTCCGCATTTGCGACTTAGTTTTTCTCTGTCGAAGCATACTAAGTTGCAGATTGTTCTGATTCCTTTTGTTTCATTTCTTGCAGGTAGGCTTGCTGGTTTGCTGGGCCCCTGGAAGGATGCTTTGGCCGGCGAACTTGTTCGATGTTCACCTATGAGAGAGTATATTATGGTCCTCGTCACCTATAAGAGAGTTTATTACATCTCTGACGAGGACCCAACCCTCGCCAAGGTCTCTTCTGATCTGCTTCGCCATTCATGCCTTCTGGTAAGAGATGGTCAGGCTATGCATGACGGCGATGAGGGCTCCGGCGGTTGTGGTGGCGGACAAGATCCTCCTCCTCTCCCACTCCATCCTCTCCCACTCCAGAAGTCACATCAAGGACAGTCTATGTCCGTTGGATGGCCTGCTAGGGAAAGGGACGCTCCTGAACGAAGGGTTGCAGGACTTTCTGTTGCCACCAGACCTCAAGAACACCATTGCTCTTAGCTTAGTCAGCTAGAGCGCTTTCGATGTTTACATCATGCATCGTGGTGTAACCAGCTTCTATTGTAGCCACAAAACATCGCGCACTTGGAATCAGACGCAGCTTATAAGGAGTGAGTGTAACCTCTAAGAGAGAGAGAGGGACTTCTTTGTACTCCTTAATTGTAACACTCAATCTTATTGTATAAGAGAGCGTTTTGTATCACTTTCATATGTTTGGAAATAACTAAAAGCGACACTTTTCTTTTTGCCTCTTTCCTTATCTTGAACTTTTTGTCTTAGACCCATAGAAGCAAAGATCTCTGACTTTGTCAAAATTATGATGATAATCTCAACAAGTCAAACTTTGGAGGGAAAGATCCTATTTCAGGAACTCTCAAAGTACTGTCAGAGGTGTAATATTAACTTGACAAAGATGAAATAATTTTTGGTGGACCTGCCACTTTATAAGAGAATGCGACAAGTAAAATTGGTACCCCCAGGGAGGGTGAACTTTTATCAAGTGTTTGGGATTAACTTGATTGGGCTCAACTGGGGATTTGAGGAAAACACTGTTGATGGTGTAGTATTAACCTAACAATGTTTTTAGGTAGACTTGTTATTCTGCTGAAGAGAATAACAAGTGGGACTAGACTCGTGGGGAATCTAGGAAAGTTTGTTACCGTCAGAGGTGTGATATTAACTTAACGGGTTGAAAGTAGTCTTGTCAGAAGTGTAATGTTAACTTGACAAGGATGTGAGTCAGAGGTGTGATATTAACTTAACTCAGAAGTGTCACTGTCATAGGTGTAATGTTTAACTTGACAATGAGGTAATGCTAGAGGTGTAATGTTGAACTTAGCATTGATCATCTCGACTTGGACAAGGAAGTCGAGGAAAGGTCATGGCCATAGGTGTATTGTTGAACTTAGCGATGACTCAGATGCTAGAGGTGTAGTGTTAACTTGGCATCATTCATTTCAGTTTCGATGTGGAAGACTGAAGAAGAGTGACTGTCAGAGGTGTAATATTAAACCTGGCAGAAACTTGATTACTGTTTAAAGGTGTGGTGTTGAACTTTAACAGCAATTTGTCAGAGGTGTGATGTTAACTTGACAAAGATTGACTCAAGATAAGAGCAATTTTGAGGACCTATCATTCTATTGGTGAGAATTGACAAGTGAAATTTGAAGTGCCAGAGGTGTAGTGTTAACTTGGCAAATTTGAAAATTTGGTACTCCGTGAAGAGTTGACAAGCAAAATTTGTACTCGACAAGGAATATTAAAAAGTTTCCATTACCAGAGGTGTAGTGTTAACTTAGTAATGGTTGTATTTTGTAGACCTACCATTCTGTGGATGAGAATTGGAAGGGGATTTTGGAGGAAAGAGTGGAATCAAGTCCACTTAGGATTTTTAGCAAACCCCCAGCTATCAACGGATTTGAGGTGCCTTTACCAACTACCGTTTGAGTTGGGCTAGCCATGCTATTCCCCTCAGCATGATGAGTTGTCGAAGACTTATGTTGGGCTTAAAAGCCAACATTTTCCTCTATCCTTAGCCGTCGGAGGCGTCGGATCAAATGGGAACATGTCCCTTAGGATTTTTAGCAAATCCTCAGCTGCCAACGGGTTTGATATGCCTTTACCAACTACCGTTTGAGTTGGGCTGGCCATGCTATTCCCCTCAGCATGATGAGTTGTCGAAGACTTATGTTGGGCTTAAAAGCCAACATTTTCCTCTATCCTTAGCCGTCGGAGGCGTCGGATGTTTTGATCAGAGGTGTACTTTTAACTTGATCGGTGGAAGGATACCATCTAGGGATAGTACTTCTTCAGGAACCTGCCGTTAATAGGCATCATGAGTGTATCGCCATTCGAGGTTATGAGGCGATATGATCCATTTGAGTAGACTGACTCTACTACAAATGGTCCTTCCCATTTGGGTTGGAATTTTCCTTTTGTCTTGTGCGTCATCACCATGGGTCTTCTGACGGCTAAGACAAGATCGCCTTTCTTAAAAGTTCGCACTTTAACTTTCTTGTTGAAGGCTCTGGTGATTCGAGCCTGGTAGAGCTCGATTTGCTGTTGGGCTTGCAGACGCTTGTCGTCTAAGGCCTCCAGTTCCTGGAGTCGCTGTCGATGCTTCTCCTCTGTCGTCATCTCCGCTGTCAAGGCGACGCGTAGAGATGAAATTTGGATCTCCAGGGGAAGCACGGCTTCACATCCGTATACCAAGGAAAACGGCGTGGCCTTAGTCGGGGTTCGCACAGTTGTGCGATAAACCCATAAGCATTCACCCAACTTGTCGTCCCAGTCTCGTTGACTTTTCGAGACGAACTTTTTGAGAAGCTTGCCAATGGTCTTGTTGAAAGCTTCTGCGAGACCATTAGCGGCAGGATAGTATGCCGTTGAAGACACACTCTGGACTCTGAACTTAGCGCAGAATCTCTGGAATGCCTGGCTGATGAACTGGGGTCCATTGTCATGGACAATTCGCCGAGGTACGCCGAAACGGTAAATAACGTGATGTTTCACGAACTTGATCACGTTCGACGATTTCACCTCCTTCAAAGGAATAGCTTCGGCCCATTTAGAGAAGTAATCGGTTATTGCTAGAATGAACCGATGTCCCTTTGATGATGGTGGGCTGATAGGACCAACCACATCCATCCCCACATCTCAAATGGCCATGTAGAGGTCGTAGAGTGGAGGTACCCTGGTGCTTGATGGATAAAATCTCCATGTATTTGGCAAGCGTGACATCTTTTGGCATAGGCGACTGCGTCGGCAACCATCTTGGGCCAATAGTAACCCAACCTTTAGAGTCGATGTGCCAATTTTGGGCCAGGTTGATGGGCTCCACACATACCGTCGTGGGCCTCTTTCAATACTTCCTGGGCCTCCTTTGGTGAGAGGCACCGGAGTAAGATCCCGTCATGCGATCGACGATACAATGTTCGTGTAATCGCATTATAGTAAAACTTAGGGGCTTTCCTTCGAATGGCAGTCGCCTCTTTGGCGTCCTCAGGCAGGATGCCGTACAAGACATAGTCGATGTAGGGGAATCGCCAGTCTTTAAGTTCTGGACCGGTTGACGCTTCAAGTGCTTCTTCGCAGTGACGACCTCCCGTTGACTCCTGATAATCCTCGAGAGCATTTCTCGGGCAATACAGGTCGTGGCTGTAGACGAATATCTTCTCCATTGCTCCAGCTGGAAGGGCTAAGGAGGCTGCAAGGGATGCGAGTGCATCGGCGTGCGCATTTTGCCTGCGCGGTACATGGTCGATGTAGAAGTTAGCAAACCCCTCGGCCATGCGGATAGTTGCGTTGTAATAGGGTACTAAGTCTTCATGTCTGACTTCGTACTCCCCGCAAATTTGACTGACGATGAGTTTAGAGTCACCGTATGCCTCGAGATTTTTAACGCCAATCTCATCGGCGAGCTGCATCCCGATCAATAGAGCATTGTACTCCGCCACATTGTTGGAACAAGGCTCCGTTAGCGAGACAGCTCGGGGGATCACATAATTTTGTGGGGAGACAAGTACTACTCCTACCCCGCCACTACGTGTCCCTTGGGGCTTGTCCTTGATGCACCGTCGAAGAAAAGTTGCCACACTTGACTTTCGAACGATGTCTGAGTCAGGTAGACTTCGGCCACTTCGTCTGGGAGATCCTCGTAGACTTTGGCTGCCCTCGGGTCTGGGTGTTCAGCTAGGAAGTCTGCCACCGCTTGTCCCTTAATGGCTTTCTGCGGCAGAAAGTGCATATCATACTGGGATAGCAACATGGCCCACTTTGCCAGCCGGCCATTTGGTGAAGAAGGCTTAGTCATAAGTAACCTCAGAGGGTTGACTTTTGATATGACATTTATAGTTTGGCCTACCAGATAGTGTCGCATTTTCTGGATAGCGAACACCAGCGCCAAACATTCCTTCTCGATCGGGTTATACCGATGTTCGGCTCCGATCATTGTTCTACTTAGATAGTAGATTGCTTGCTCACGTCCCTGATCGTCATTCTGAGCTAGCAGAGCTCCCAAAGAATGATCCATTGCTCGGACGTACACCAGAAACGGCTTTCCGGATACTGGAGCTGCAAGGACTGGTGGTTGGGTGAGGTATTGCTTGATTTCCTCGAACGCTTGTTGGCAAGCGTCATCCCAAATGAATGAGACACCCTTCTTCATCAGCTTAGCGAAGGGTTGGCATCTTCCGGAGAGGTTTGAGATGAACCTGCGGATGTACGCCAATCGACCCTGTAAACCCCTGAGTTCCTTGAGGTTTCTCGGGGGTTGCATCTCCTGGATAGCGCGGATTTTTTCCGGGTCCAAATGGATTCCTGTGGAAGTCACAACAAATCCTAGGAATTTGCCACTGGCTACCCCCAGGAAGGACTTGGTGGGATTCATCTTCAATTGATGAGCCCGCATGATGTCGAAGACCACCTTCAGATCAGCTATGTGATCTCCTTTAATACGACTTTTCACCGCAATGTCATCAACATAACATTCCACCGTTTTGCGTATTTGCTGATGGAAAATGGCATTCATGGCCCTTTGATAGGTTGCCCCTGCATTCTTCAGTCCGAAGGGCATGACGGTGTAGCAATACACTCTTAGGGGTGTCCTGAAGGAGGTGTGCTTTTCGTCGTCAGGATACATTTTGATTTGATTGTATCCTGAGAATCTGTCCATGAAGGACATTCGTTCGAATCCACAAGTATTGTCAATCATGACATCTGTGATCGGCAATGGGAATTCGTCCTTGGGGCAGGCCTCGTTTAGATCGCGAAAGTCGATGCAGATCCTGATCTTCTCGTTCTTCTTGGAAACGGGGACGATGTTGGCTACCCAGTCGGGATGTTGTTCTTCCTTGATGAAGCCAGAATCAATAAGTTTTCTGACTTCTGATTGAATTGCCTCCATTATTTCTGGGCGAAACCGTCGCTGTTGTTGTTTGACAAGCTTTACGTCCGAATTGATGTTGAGGCGGTGCATGGCCACTTGAGGATCAAGTCCTGGCATGTCCTCATAATTCCAGGCGAAGACGTCTATATACTCTTGTACAAGAGATATTAAATCCTTCTTCTCCGATGGTGACAGGCTGTCACTTATGAAGATAGGCTTAGGGTTAGCCTCATCTCCTAGATTGATCTGAACAACCTTGTCTTCTGTGGGTGGTTCACGCTGTTCAAAGCGGGTATCCCGAAGAGCATTTAAATGTTTGATCCATGGATCTGTATCAGATTGGATCATTTCTTCATTTCCATCTTCCAGGTGGCTTGTCGAAACCATGTTCACTGAAAGTTCCTTGAAGATGTTGCCGACACTGACATCTGACTCTCAAGATGATGTGTCTGAAGAGCAATCGTTGCTCGACGATTCTTGAGAATCAGAGACTGATGGGACCGGAGTCGATACATAGCCCAACCCCCGGCGCGTCCGATGATAATAATCGGGGGCCTTCCCTTTCGGCACAAAGGGTCGAAGTAGCGTTCTCCTTCCTTTGCCAAAGTTCAACCCGGGTCTGTTGGTTAGATCATACCCCATGCATTTCATCATTTTGAGCGCTTTTGGTTCATAATGACTGAGCTGAGGGGATTCCTTCTCACTTTTCGATTCTTCGCGGGGCGTTGGTTCAGTCGTCATTCGCCCGAAAAGGATTGGTTTTTGGCCTTTTCGTCTTGTCGGAACTATGAATATAGATTCCTGCGCATTACCATTATCCTGGTATGTCCCGAAAGATGATTTCACTGGTACATGCAATGATGTCAAAGCATCCATCGCCGACCAGATATCATCGTCTACGTCGGTACTAGTATCCGATGGGATTGAATCGGATGCACACGCAGAAAAATACTCAAAGTCTAAATTCTCATTAATATACTAACCGCCTGCATCATCGGTGGTATTATCAACATCGAGCTTATTAGTGCTCTTTACAAGTGGTTCCAACTTCCACAGGTACTCTTCTTGCTCGGGCTCAGTGTCAGCCTCATTACCAGAGTCTGGCACTTCCAGTTGCGGGGTTTCGTCTACCGGATCCTGATATAGGAGGGAGTCCGTGAAATAATTTTCGACCCCCTTAAACGGATACCTTTCGGCAACCAACGTTTGCACCTTCCCACTCGCGTCAATGTATTTCATGACTTGGTGAAGAGTGGAGGGAACGATGGAGTTGCGGTGGATCCATGGTCGTCCCAGCAGCAGATTGTAGGAAGTGTCGGCATCGATGACGTAGCACGTCACCTCCGACTTGAGGCTCCCAATCTGGCACTTGAGCTTGATCTTCCCCATCGGACGGGTGCCGTTGGCATTGAACCCGTAGATGGTCGTCTGTGTAGGGCTCAGACGGTGGGTAGGGATGCCGAGGTGTTGCATGACTCGGCGGGGCATGATGCTCAATGCGGACCCTGGATCTACCTGAATGCGGTTCACCTCAGATGATCCGATGTAACCTGTGAAGTACAGGGGTCGATCATGCTTCCCTTTAACCTGCATATCATCTGCCGTGAAGGTAATACAGGGAGCATTCTGGGAGGTGTGGAGACAATTCTCTACATCTTCCTTCTTTGGCACCTGGGTCATAAAGACCTCAGCATTTGCCAGAGCTTCTTGTAGAGCCTCCCTGGTCGACTTTGATAGTCTTAGAAGCTCATACAGGGTGATCCGCGCTGGGATATTGGCCAATTGAGCCAAGACATCAAAGCGGTAAGGCGTTGTGGATCCTTCCGCTATACCCTTTTGAAGAGCTCGAGAGAATCGAGTCTCTTTTGTTTCTCCACTGGTGGCTTCGTGGAGGGCCTAGTTGGCTCTGCCGCCGGTTGTGGAGGGTTTGCCGCCACTTCGCCGTACTGCTTCAAGTAGGGCTGTCCTGAACGAGTCCCCGTCATTGGTTGGTTGGGCTCTGCGGCCAAGACTATTGTTTCCTCTTCTGAATCAGTCAGTGAGGGAACATCATCCTCTGCTTCTCGAGAGGAAGCACATACCACATGGCAGGACGAAGCTTTTGCCTTGCCTTTGGACTTCCTGTTGGTTATAGTAGTCCACTGCTGGCTGTCCGCTAGGTCAGGGTGGACCCACATAATTTCCCCTTGAGGCGTAGGGACGGGTACCAAGCCCTTCTCCTGCTGCTGGTGAGGGTCTGTGTTGACCACTCTTAATTCTCCCTTTGGAATAGGAGTTACCCCCGCAGGTGTTGGAGGTTATCTCCCGAACTGGAGAACCGACGTCACATTAGCCGTGACCTTCTTCTGCTCTGGTCGGAGCTTTAGCACTTCCGCGTCAATCAGAGCCTGAAGGATGTCCTTGAAGACGTAGCAGCTTTTGGTAGGATGTCCCAACATCCTGTGGTACATGCAGTAGTTGGGATTGTCGGTCTTGCCGACTTCTTCCGGGCGCCTAATTTCAGGGAGCTTCAGTCGGTTGCTCTTGTTGAGTAGCTTGAAGAGCGAATCGACATGTTCCTCCTTGAAGGAATACTGCTTGTTGGCGCGGGGTTGGCTTGAAGAGCCACTTGCCTTGGCTGGTTGAGGTTTGGTGGGAGATTTGGTCTCCGTCGCCAAATTATCCTCCCGCTTCGTCTGGGGGGAGGTGTCTGGCGCTCGCCTAGTTGACCTTTCCGGCCTAGGCTTGCCTTCTTCTGCCCTGACGCGGGCAACAATCTCCTCAGCCTGTTCACCTTGTTGGACTAATTGTTTCCAGGTGCGACTTTCAGCAACTCCTATTTGAGCAAGGAGTGAGGTTTGGAGGTTGTGGCGGCACGTTTCCACCAGGGTGGCCTGGGTCATACCGCTTGGACACCGGAGTGCCACGTTCCGAAATCTTTCCACGAAAGATTTGACGGACTCTCCCTTTCGCTGTCTCGTAGCTAAAAGGGTGGGCATTGTGACCTCGGAGTCATCTTCGAAGAAGCGTGTTAAGAACAGCTTCTTCAAGTCGCCCCAGTTCTTGATAGAACCTTCCGGGAGTTTCATGAACCACTCAAAGGCCAACCCTTTCAGGGTGCCGATGAATAGTCGCGCCAGGATGGCGTCATTGTCTACTACATTCCCGGTTTGAGATTTGAGTAGTAGATGTGCTGGTTGGGGGACCCCTTCCCATCGAAGGCTTGGAGGGTTGGAGCCTTGAACTTAGGAGGGTACGGGACTAGATCCCACTCAGCTGGATAGGGCCGTATCACTCCAACTTCTTGGAGGTCTTTGCGACTGGCAAGGGCATTGAGGCGTTCCTCCAATTGACTCATCCTTTTAGCATGAGTTTTCCCTGGGTCTTGGTCGCCTTTTACTTGCGATGAGGGTTTGGACGAACTGGAGGTAGATTGCTGCCTCTCTTCAGAAGGTTCGGAAGATGAGCTTCCTCCCTTTCTCCCTTTGCCCTTTGACCTCCTAGGAGGAGATTTTCTCCTGTCTTCCAGCAGTTGTGCAATCGCCTGCTTGAGGGAGTCAATCGACGCTTGCTGAGAAATAATCATGTCCATTTGTGCTTTCTGGACCTGCTCTATACGTCTTGCCGTCTCCTCAGGAGTGCCTGTCATGTAGGCAGAGGTTTCCTTCTCGATGGAAGAGTTCGAAGCCCTTGATTCCGCTACGGCGGAATGAGAATCATTCACTCTAACGTCGTGGGCTAAAGCATTATAGTCAATTGGGGGAATGGCCCCCTTCCGGGTGCGAGTGTGTCGATACACTCCTTCCAGTTCAGAGTCAGACTCGGAGTCATCTGAGCCGACTGCAATTTATTTTCCCTTGCTCCTGCTTGTCATATTTGCAGTGAGCTCGGGGTACTCAACGTCAGAGAAGGTTCTCCTTCTGTGGGAGCGTCTTCTTTTAGCTGACGGAGGAATCAGGGTCAGCTGTCTGACCAAAGACTGCTGGTGTACGCCTGATTCGCAACGGCACTCTGAGAGCATGGAGATGAGCCGTTAGCAGCAGCATGATGAAGTGACCTGATTGGCACTTTTTCTTCGTCAAGTAATCCCTCAAATCCATAGGAGGGGAATTGAAAAGATTAGCCTCGCAACGTCGAAGACGGGAGGCATCCATGTGCTGTGCAGTCTGGACGCAGACTTCAGAGACGCGGTTTCTGCGTCTCGCTGTGGAACGCGCGTCCGGCGTCTCTGTTGAGATGAGACGGGGTCTCGCGTTGCTGTTTGGTGCGTCCGGGTAGAGGCGCGCGAGAAAGAGTGGGCTGCAGGGCGCCTCGTCTCTGGGCGCGTGCTTCTTGCGTTTGACGAGAAGCTTCATTCTGGCGTTTGGTAAGTTGGTCCTCAGAGGACTCAACTTGAGGAGTTGCGCGCTTGGGCTGCCAAACGCGGATTTCACGTACTGGACGTGACGCGGGCAAGGCGCGAGACTGTACGTCGCGTCCAGCTTCAGTTGAACAACCAACGGTTCCAACTTGCAGTTGACGCGCACGTCTCCTCTGTCGACGCTCAGCATTCCGGTTGCGTCGAGGAGGTGGAGAGAAACCAACAACATCCTGATGTTGAACATCAGGGAGTTTAACCACGCGGGTCTCCTGAGAGACGTTGACACGGGTTTTCTGTGCACCGGAGTTGGTCGCAACAGCAACTGTGCTTGAGATCGCGCGGGCCTTCTAAGAGGCGTTGACGCGTGAACTTTGCTGGGCACAGTGGGCAACAGCAGCGGCGCCCAAGAGAGCTTCAGGTCGGGCTTCGGGGCCATTCCCCGCCGAGACCCTGCGACAGACGCGGGTCTTTGGGCTCTTGGAGCCAGAAGAGAGAAACTCTTCATACTTCGCCTGGTCGAACTCGACGACGAGTGATTCGACCATCTTCCCCTTACGGAGGAGATCATCCTGCGTCACGGCTTGTTCGTCAGTGACAAACGTGGTCCCCAGCGGAGTCGCCATCTCTTGTTGGACGCGGAAAATTGTAAAAGCGGACTGGAGCAACTTTTCCTTGAATCAGATGAAAAATTACAACAGGCTAATCTTCCGGTTACAAGGGAGGGAGAATATTGAATCTTGAATTCCCCCTTTGTTTAGTGCTGGGTTCTTCGTGTGGCGGTGGAGAGTGAATCTTGTTCTCCGTTGACCAGATGACCGTCAGTACCGTCGAGGAATCTTCTCCTTGGCAGGTAGAGGGAGTAACTCAGCCCCGTCCACCAAAACTCTAAAAGAGAAGGTAGGCGAAGAGCAACTTGTACGCAGCAAGCTGGCTTGAAGAGTCGAGCTCTCTCTCTCTGTTGATGATCTCTCCTTTTTCTTTTCGAAAATCCGCCCCTCCGACCCCTCTTCAATAGTGACAGGGCTATTTATAGGGTTTTTAGGGGGTGATCGTGCCCCCTAAAAGTGCTCCACGATGAGGGCCAACTTCCCCGCTACATAGGCGGTGGATGGCGCCATAATCGGGATGGTTACAACCAAGGTGCGGGCACCTTGTTGCTGAGACGCGGGCGTTGAGCCAACGCGCCTTGATGCTGAGACGCGGGCGTTGAGCCAACGCTCCTTGATGCTGAGACGCGGGCGTTGAGCCAACGCGCCTTGATGCTGAGACGCGGGCGTTGAGCCAACGCGCCTTGATGCGGAGACGCGGGTTTGGACTTTCGCGTCTTGATTGTCACATTTAGCCTTGCTGCTGGATCTTGGATCTCTGCGTTTTGGTGGCTTGTCTTGGTGATTTTTAGACAGCCTACAGCCGTTCGATGATCGGAGGAGGAGAAGGACCCTCCGCTGTAGAAGCCGCCACTTCTTTTCCCGCTCGTCTCTTGGGCGCCATTAAAGAACTGTGAAAGTTCTTAAACTCTTGAATGAAGAAGAAAGAAGAAGAAGAGTCAAGTTCTCTGAAATTTCTTTTAAAAGAGAACTGATCTGTCCTCTCTATAGTCCGATCGGACTTTTATAGGCCAATGAGCGCCTGAAGCGACGCCTCGTAAACAGTACAGGCTGTCGTTGCAAATTAATTTGAAACGGCGCCTAAAGCGCTTTCCTGAAAAGCGCTGATTCAGTCACTAAGGGCTAACTTTGCCACAAAGCAAAATGCGGACTTCGCATAAAAGGATTGCCTTAGCTTCGCTGAAGGCGTAGACCGAGCCTTGCAGATATGCTAGCTTCGCTGGGAGCTCGTTCCTATCTTAATCCTATCTTTTACCTTGCATAAAGATTACCTCCGCTAGCCAAAATTCAAGAAGAAGGCGAAGTGGAAATCAAATGAGCAGAAAATGAACTTTCATTGATTTAAAAGGAAAGGTGCATTGATACTACATCAAGGCTGTATTTCATACAACAGAGTCATTTGCTCAAAAGGCATACAAGTGGTTTTATCTGCTTCCAAGCCAGATCAACTGGACACGAAAGGCCTTCCTCCTGCACAAGGCTGTAGTCCTTCACATAAAGACAGACGGTGCCACCAGGACAAGGTCAGTGATCTCACAGGAGACGTCTGTTTTCTCAAAGTGGATCATCTCAGATAAGCGACCACCAGCCTCGCCTCAAGAGGAATTATCTCGGATAAGCGACTGCCAACAGCCTCTGGGACACACATCAGCTGCCCCAGTTTGTTCCTCCTGCTTAAAAGTAAAGTTTCGACCAGGGAAGCATAAGGCAATTTTTCGGTCTTTTTCATCAAGTCAAATTCTTTGGGCGAAGCAATCCCATTCAGTCAAGTATTGATTTCAGTTAAAGCAGAGGGTAGCCTCGCTTGTACAGCAATGATGGGCTAGCTCAGCAAACGCCAAGTCCTAGCCTCGCCTATATGGCTAAACCAGACTGATCCTGTGGGACACAGTCTTAGCCCCACCTATATGGCAAGATTGGCTCAACCTTGAAGAAACTAAATCCCAAGTTCTGCTTCTGCAGCGAACTTAACATGAAGTGATCTTTCTCTGATCAAGTCAAGATGATAGCTTCGCTGGAAAGCTATGCTGAGATCCTTCTCCGCAGATCAGTTAAATGGAGAATAAGGGAAGTTAATCCTTGAAGTAGCTGATTATAGCTAAAGCTAAATTAAGGGAGATGAATTCCTTAAAGTTGGCGAAGTCGTTGAATGATCAAGACTTACCGGTCCTTGGCCGGATAATGACCAGAGTGGGCATTCCCACTAATTTAGAGATCTGAGTATCTCTCTCAATCAAGAGAAGAGAAGAAGAGTAGATCACTTCTCTTCAGAGGACCTCAAGTGTTCTATTTATAGGCCCCATGGCCTGAGCGCTGCCGCCTCAATCATGGAAGCACGAGCACATTTAAGGCATTTATCGCGCCTTGATAAAAGGGACGGTTTCCCTTGGAACTGCGTAAAAGAAGAAACGCCTCCAAAAAGGCACTCATGGCACCTTGAAGAAAGGGAATATCCTCCCTCGGAAATGCACAAAGGGAGAATATTTTCCTCGATCAGAACGAGAGAAGAAGTAATCCTTCTCGTAACCGGCCCACGGCAGTTGGCCTTGGGAAAGCAACAGATGTTCCAGAGCGAACCTATCCAGCCGCGAAGCTACCCAGACGCGAGTCCATATGATTCCTCGGTGAATCTACATCCTAAAGTAGGATTCAAAGCGAAGCTGAATTCAACATCATGGCGACGTTCATACTCCACCACCACCAATCAAAGCAGTTCAAAGTATTTCAAAGTCTGAGCCATTGCAGACTTCTGAAAACTTTGAAGGGGGTCTTGTTGACACTTAAAAAAGACAAGATTCTTATTGGTCCGAACAATGTCTAAACTTGTTGACATTTACAAAAGACAAGTGACAGACGAGTTGAAGACCAGTTTTCAACCATCTCCGAGGGACAGGGAAGCAACTTGGACTCCACTTATCCAGCAAGTAGACAGTGAACCCGGATTGTCTCTAAACAGACCTCAGCAGGTCTAAAATGCTAGCACTTAGCATCACATGAGCCCAAAGGGATAGCCTCGCCTGAGAGGCTAAGATCATTCAGCTTCGCCTTGAAGCCATTCAAAGCTCCGCCAGGAAGCTAACTTATAGCTTCGCCTAAACTGCCAAAGCGTAACTTCGCCAGAGGAAGTCAGCTTCGCCCTGAAGCCATTCACAACTGTGCAGAAAGGGTATATGGTAACTTCGCCACAGACGACATCTAGCTCCGCCGAAGAGCTTTCTTCGGACTTCGCCAGATACTGCCTCCAGCTCCGTTGTGAGTTCAAAGCGGGCATCGCTGCTGCTGGTCTGCTATGGTCAACCTTTGACCAATCAAATCTCCAGATGAGATCGGATCTAATCGGGATTAAATCTAATCAAGATTGAGATCAAATCTGTGATCAAATCGGCAGTTGATTGCCACAATCTCTTGACTCTTCTAAAACGAGTAAGAAGATCAGGGGAAATCCTCTAACGATATGGAAAGGATCAAGACAGATCAAGAGGATCAACCGACCTACCATTTCTAGCTTCGCAGAAGCTGATCCTAGCCTCGCTGTAAGGCTACTTTCTAGATTTAAACAGATTTGATTCAATCTGTTTCTATACTTACAAGGGACAATTATACCCTTGCTCTCCTTATAAATAGCCCACCAGGGGCACAAGGAGGACGGACCAGGCACATACGCAAGAGAGAAGACTCCACAAGCAGAAGCTTCTTTACGAGCACCGTGCGCTCTTGAATTCAGAGACTTTTAGAGAATTGCTTCTCTATTCAGGGTGCTGATACCCTAATACCTTCTTCTCAAGGAAATTTTCGGAACCAGGCGAGAAGGAATTTCTAATTGAAGACGGTTTTGAGAAGTAGCAAGAGGGTTCTACCAACCTTTTATTCTCTGATTCCCGAACCAGGCGAGAAGGGAATCTCATCGCTCGCATCGTCATAGGGATAAAATGGTCGCGCGCTGACCAGACTCCTATCGGCACACTTCTCCAGAATCTCTGAGGAGACTACTTGTAATCTTTTTAAGAATACTTGTAATTTAGCTCCTCAACCCTTTTTATTGTAAGTTTTCCCCCTTTGCAAATCAATGGAAAACAGACATCCATTTGATGGATAAGTAAGTTATACAGTACAACAATTGCAATCAACATCCGAATTTAAGTTATTCTTGTTACTGGTGAATAAGCATCAAAGTAGTCCAGTCCTTTCTTTTGTCGATAGCTCTTGGCTACTAATCTAGCCTTGTACTTATCGATAGATCCATCGGGTTTGAATTTTCTTTTGAAAATCTACTTACACCCAATTGGTTTACTGCCATGAGGTAAGTTTGCCAATTCTCAAGTATGATTACTTAGTATGGATTCTATTTCGCTATTTATAGCTTCTTTTCACATTTGTTCTTTTGGGGTAGACATAGCCTCTTTAAATGTTTGAGGCTCACTTTCAATAGCATATGCTATGAAATCTGAACTAAAAGATTTTGAGATTCTAGATCTCTGACTTCTTCTTGGTTCAATTTCCGCATTAACAATCAGTTCCTCAGGGCTTTCGTCCTGAATGCCATCTCATGTGTTCTTTTCCTAGAAGTCTTATCTGTTTTTCATTTATATGAAAAAATATCTTCAAAAAACGTAGCATCTGTAGATTTGATAATCATATTTACATGAATATCTGGTATTTCTGATTTATGAACCAGAAATCTATAGGCACCACTATTCAAGGCATAGCCTATGAATATGCAGTCTATTGTTCTTACTCCTAACTTAGTCTTTTTAGGTAATGGTGCTAGCACTTTTGCAAGGCACCCCCACATTTTGAGGTAAAGATAGGAAGGTGTCTTTCCATGCCATAACTCAAATGGTATAAGACCAAGTTTCTTCTGGGGTACCCTGTTTAGAATATAATTTGCAGTTAACAGAGCTTCCCCCCACAAATTCTGCGGAGCTCCAGAACTTACGAGCATGGAATTGACCATCTCCTTCAAAGTTCTGTTCTTTTGTTCAACAATTCCATTTTAC
This sequence comes from Agave tequilana, assembly GCA_038442645.1. Lineage (NCBI taxonomy): Eukaryota > Viridiplantae > Streptophyta > Magnoliopsida > Asparagales > Asparagaceae > Agave > Agave tequilana. The sequence goes on along the minus strand of JAVJIF010030580.1, from coordinate 198,915 downwards.
TGAGGAGTATATGGTACTGTAGTTTGATGGATTATACCAAATTTAGCACATAACTCATTAAAATCATTTGATTCATATTCCCCGCCTCTATCAGATTTTAGAATCTTCATATTCTTGTTGAGTTCATTCTCAACTTTGGCTTTATATGTTATAAACATATTCATTGCCTCATCCTTACTATTTAAAAGATACATATAATAGTATCTTGTACAGTCATCAATAAAAGTAATAAAATACTTCTTACCGCCTCTAGTTGGCATAAACTTCAAGTCACACAGAACACTATAAATTAACCCTAAAGGTTTTGTATTTCGATCAATTGAGTGAAATGAATTTTTCGCTAACTTGGCCTCAACACAAATCTCACACTTGCGAATTTCTTCCAAGTTGAGTTTAGGAATACATCCTAGATTAGACATGTTTTTTAATGACTTGTAATTTGCATGCCCTAATCTAGCATGCCATAAAATAGGGGACTCAAGCAAATAAACAGAAGACTTTTCTTTATTTATAAGCTTGGGTACAAAATACATAGACTTTTTGTCCACCACTGTAACATTGGCTTTAAAAAGTCCATCAACAAGATAACCCTTTCTCACAAACATCCCACCCTTAGTAAGTACAAATTTATCTGATTCAAAAACCATTCTAAATCCTTTCTTACAAAGTATTGATTCAGAGATCAGATTCTTGCAGATATCTGGAACATGTAGCATATCGTTCAGAGTATGCTCTTTCCCAGATGTTCACTTCAGGATGACCTTTCTTTTCTTTTAACCTTGGAGACGGCTGAGTTTCCCATGAAGAGTTGCCCCTCTTGCTCTAGTTTTTGATATTCAGAGAATAATAATTTCTCAGAGCATATGTGCCGACTAGCCCCAGTGTCTACCCACCAATCCTTATTGTTGGTCGTCAGATTCACTTCTGACATCACACCTGAAAGGCTTGGCGACACATGGTCAGTTAGGTTTGCCTGTGGCTAGTTCTTCTTATTCTTTTTAAGACGGCTGCGACATTCATTTGCCTTATGCCTTTCTTTGTTGCAGATGTAGCAGGTTCCCTTGAAGCCCATGTTCTTACCTTCTTGGACCTTGCCTTTGTACCCTTGGCAGTCTTCTTCCGCTTTAAGCCTTTGGAAGTAAATGCTTTTCTCTTTGAGTCTTCGATCACATTGGCCTTGGCTTCATAGGAGTTCTTACTGCTTCTTTTCTCGGGCTTTCGATTGTCCTCCTCAATTCGAAGCCTCACAATGAGATCTTCAACTTTAGCTCCTTACGCTTGTGCTTTAGATAGTTCTTGAAATCTCTCCACGCAGGTGGGAGTTTCTCCACGATAGTAGCAACCTGAAAAGTTTCAGGTAGAATCATACCTTCGGCTTCTATCTCGTACAAGATAAGTTGGAACTCTTGCACCTGACTTATCACAGTCTTGTTATCCACCATCTTGTACTCCAGAAATCTTTCTACGACAGACTTCGTGGTACCGGCATCCTCAGACTTGTACTTCTTATCAAGACTGGCCCATAACTTCTTTGCCGTTGTGATAGGACTATAGACATTGTAAAGAGAGTCATCCAGTCTATTCATAATATAGTTTCGGCAAAAGAAGTCACCTTGAGTCCATGCATCGACTGCAAGGACTGAGTCCCGATCAGTTCCGGGTTCTGGTGGATCTTCTTGCAGGAATTTGGCCAGATGCAGAGTGGTCAAGTAGAAGAGCATCTTCTGTTGCCACCTCTTGAATTCTGTGCCATCAAATTTTTCTGGCTTCTCCGGCTTCGGGTTAGGAAGTGGAGTAGGCTTCAAAGCTTGTATCTACATGTTTGGTGCCTTACTTAAGCTGTCTTGATTAGTCTCAGACATTTTCTGTAAGTTCAAGTAGAACAGAAGTAAGAAACTTCAGCTAATTGTCTTAAGATTGTTAGTTTCTAGGATCAATCTAACAGCTAATCAATATCACTGAAATATTACCGATCTAATTGGCCAGGTCGGTTAATATCAGGTGGGAGGTTTTCCGTTCAATAGAACGTTCCTTAATTAAAGAACCACCTTTCAGTTACCTTTCTTGATTAAACACCAATTAGACTGGTATAAGTCAGTCTCAATATACTGAATATCAGTATAACCTAAAATTAATTCACTTATACAGTACTTAGAGTGAGGTACACTTATAGCGAATCTCCTTAAGATAATTACGTCCCCCACAACGGTGCTAACGGGATACTGGACGCTGATCTCCCAAGATACAACACTCCTTCACGGTATTTGGATAACATTACCAAATCACTGTACGGTCGAACCGTAGTTAACCAGTACCTTCACAGGATTATCAAAGCAGCAGGACCAAGACAAATTTCAGGGAGAATATTTGTCTTTACTTTGGAGGAGCACCCACTGGAGAGAAAGGAGGAAAGTAGAAGAATATTTTTTTAGAAGTCACAGATTCAGATAACAATTCTATTAAAGAATCTGTTGAATTTTTTGAGCCTTCTTTCAGAACGAATTTTGCAGAATCTCTTGAAAGTCGCTTCGGAATCTGAGTTGCAGAATTCCCACTTCCATCATTTGAGAAAATGGAGCGCTATTTATAGCGCTCCGGGAGGGGTAAAAGTGTCCGAACCCAACCGAACGGTTGCAACGGTTGAGCGGGTATGATCCGCTGTAACCCATAACCGTGAGACCCGGTTCAAAAAGAACCGGACCGGGTAGGGAAGCCGGACCTGAGCCCGAGCCTGATCGGCCACCGTCGCCGCCAGCGGTGCGCGTGCACGTGCGGGCATGGTGTCCCCCTAATCGCACGCGAAAACTCCAAGTATCCAAAGGGCACGCCCTTTGTTCCCATTTTTCTCTATTTAAACACTTCAAACTTCCATCCCATGATCAATGTGGGACTAAATGTTTTTATCTACCTTTAGTCCCATTTTGACTTTGAATTAGGCAAACTTTAGACTTGAATATCTCATTCATTCGAAGTTGGAATTGAACATGTGAATATACCACGTTCATCCCCAATGGAAGGAGAACACACTCCAACCATTATCCAATTGATTCAATTAATAGATATCGCCGTAATTCAACTCAAAGATTCACACTTATTCTTCATATTTCCATCAATTTATGGCAGAGCCAATCCGGGAAATAGAGAATTGAATTTTCAAATTAAGGAAAAGAAGGCCCTTGTGAAAAATTTTAGACAATGAGTCCTCTTGCTAGGAGCATAATGTTGGGTCTTTAATTTTGCTGAAGTATAAAAATTTATTTGATTAAGTAATAAGAGTTAACCATATTTATTCTTAATACAGTGTATGAGACTGTTGAATATTTTTTCATTGAAAAAGAGAATTTTTTGATTGAGCCTTAATTCGAGAACTTTTGCATGGCACACATTGTTTTTTTATTTACTAGATTTATGGCACATGCAAAAAGAGTATATATATTTATTTCGGGGTAATTATCTAAAAATCTTTATCTTGACTTATTTTGGTTCCTAATCTCATTATGGAGTTAATCCTAATCTCATTATAGATTATGGCACACGCAAAAAAGATTTATGGCACATGCAAAAGGAAAGAAATCTCAACGAGATTTATGGCTCTAATCTCATTATAGATTTATGGCACATGCAAAAAAGAAAGAAATTTTAAGAGAAATCTTGACGAGATCAAACGGGTTAATCCACATGTGAAGGTAATTAATTAAGGCTTAAAAGCAAAAGTCTCACTAACGAGTTCCCTCGTTGCACCAATTAGCAAGTATTTATTAGAGTGTTTTTTACTTCATTTTATTTTCCAAGGCAACCCAAACTTTTTTTTTTTAAATATAGGACTAAATTACTCTCTCGACTGACTCTTTGTTTTCACTTTTGCTGAGATTCTTATCTAAAACCATTAATATTCTCACATTACCTCTTCAACACTCCAACCTATTTACATTAATTTTTTGCCATTTCTCTAAATACCCCAACCAAGTTATGTAGCCAACAATTAAGAAAAAATAAAAATAATTGAAATTAATATTTTACTTATAATCCACCAAGAAGATAGTTGTAGGATACATAAGTTTTGAAATTTAGTCAAATGAGATAACATTTTGTAAAACTCTTAGAAAGATCGAACATTTTGACTTTATTTTCTAAATGGACAGAAGTTGGATGAAAATGTCAAGGAGTGGTGTATTTATAGGAGTGGATCAACTTCTCAATTTTGCATTTTCTAATAAACCGAATGGCAAAAACAATCATACGTCCTTGTAAAAGTTGCAACAATTCCTATTCATTTAGTTGACAAGTTATACGTGAATATTTTATTTTGAGGGATGTTGTAGAGTGTCTTATTGTCAAGAATGGGTCCCATAAAGGGAATTCAGAATGTGTTGATTTCTTCAAGTTCAAAGATCAAGATTTTTCTCAATATCTTAGAGTTATTAAAATTTATAAAGAAGTTGATAATCTAGGGTGGGCGTTGGGGGGGGGGGGGGGGGTGACAATTCTTCGGGGGCAAAGATGTAGATCAAGAAAGAGAGTGGATGATCGAGTAGAGAGAGCCATGAATATCTCTCTTTGTAGATCAAGCCAAAAAAAGATGATCAATATTAATGGATGACTAATTCACATAGGGAAAGGTGCTCTTATTACTGTATAGGCTTAATCTTTGGTGAGATGAGTACTCATTGATTTTATTTGTATTGGGAAAAAGAGGGTTTGGTGAATGATATCTCTCTTGTTTGTAAGATATTTTCTGATTCGATTCATACCTTATTTCATATCTTATATCATGACACACATGCAACTTATATTAGTCAACATATTAGGTGTGCCTAATATGTATACTAAGTTGTAAAAATCGGTAAAACCTAGTATAACTCTCTATTAGGGTGAGGGGCATTATGAGAAGACCACTATCAAAGGATTATATATAGAAAGTAAGTACCTCTTTGCATTCATGTATTCATCTCTACCCATAGGAGACTAGATTAAGTAGAGAGAAGACTCTCAATCTCATTCTCTACATCGGTGACTCAAATCCGATACAGTTCATCATCCTTTGGAGATGTTGTTATCTAAAGTCCCATCTTAAGATCAATTATACATGATATTAATATATATGTATAGAGACAATTGATCCTATTTTATTAGTATTAAATTTAACATTTTTCTCCAATGTTATTATAGAACATGCTCTCGGTGCTTTCCCTTTGGACGTAGGCCCGGTTTGGCTGAACTATGTAAAATATTATGCCTCTTATAATTTTTCTTCTATGTTTTTATCTAAATCATGGAGAGCATGATATCCGATGAAGACCTTAGGGTTCTTGCTTCTGTTCAATACGTAAAACCCTGACCGCAGTCACAACAAGAAATTTGCTAGAAACAATGCACGATGGATTTTTCATGGAAACCATAAATCAGTAAACTACTTTTAACTCGATAATAGAACAATCACAAGCACATAACATGAACGAGATATCGCATGATGCTCTTGGAATACTGAGCATGTCGGGTGGATTTGACGACGTGGACATGTAACCCGGACTTTAGATGTACGTGTCACATTACCAGTACTCGATACAGCACATAAATTTGATTTGACCTTCCAGATTAAATTGGTTTTAGCTCCAGATATCATTTTCATATATTGTAAATTTTTAATTTTCTATATTTTTTGGATTATTTTGAAAAATCTCGAAATTCGGGTTGACCGATATCGATAATCGGCTCTAAAATTTTTAATTTACAAACAGAGTTAAATTTCGAGAATTTGCTTTTAAATTATTCTTTAAAATCATAATTTTTACTTTAATGTATTTTCAGAATTTTTTTGAGTTAGTGAAAAATCTGGCCGAACGGTGTCGACCGGTATCACCAATACATTCCAAGATTTTTTTAACTTGTAAAGCATACTGAATTCCTTGAATTCAATTTCACATTACTCCTCAGTGTAATATTCTTTGTTTTATAAAATTTTTAGAAATCATTCAGAATTAGTCAAATTATGATCTACTTAAATTATATTTTAATCTTTACTTTTTTTCTTCTCCTTTCTTCTCCATTTTTCCACGCTGTTCTCCCCACCTCCTTTCCTTCACCGGTTCTCCACCGCCATTTTCTCTCTATATATTAATCCCCCTCCCCCCTCTCCCTCCCCCACCTTATCCATTCTCTTCCCTCTCTTTGTGTCCTTCACCCAGCTCGCTGTCGCTGGCCAGACCTAGCTGATACGCGCGACCTAGCCAGGCCGCCAGCCGCCTTTACCTCCCTTTCCCTTCTCTACTTTTTCTTTCCCTCTCTCCACCTCACTCTCTATCTGTCTCTCTCTTTTTATCTTTTCTCTCTCTCTTGGAGCACAAGTCACCTCTTCACGCTTGGCCGCAAGCGTTGCCGGCCAGGGCTGTCAACCACCAGCGCAACCGCAACCCCTCTTCCTTGCTCTTTTTCTTCAATTCTCTTTTTCTATCTCTTCTTTTCTCTCCCTCTTTTCTTTTTCATTCCCCTTCAACTTCCCCTCTACCTGGCGGAGCCGCCACTGTCGCGTGTGTAGCCTGGCCGCCGTCTTCGCCTCTCCCTGCTCCTCCTTCTTTCTCTCTCAGTCGTTCTCTCTCTTCTTATCTAAATCCTATAACCCAAATGTTGGCCCAAAGGCCCATCACTCTAGTTTTGATGATGATTAACTCATGTAGTTATAGTACTAATGATCTTATATTTATTAAGTTTCAGAGATTCAATCAAGATCTTAGTCGGTATTTAGCTTCAACAAAAGATTCGAAGTCAAGTTTTGAAACTATCACATGTTGATTCAAGAGCTCGCGCTTCAAGATCGCATCAAGTACTCAAAGAGGAGTCTAGATCATGAATCAAGTTTGGATCAAGTCAAGATAGAGAAGAATGTTTTCTAGAGAAGATTTTCAAGAAGACTTGAGTCTGAATTTGTAAGTTTGAGTTTTTTAAGGATAAAATATAAATGATAGATTAGTTGTGTATTGCTCAAGCTCATACAAACACAAAAAAAAAATATTTCATAACTTTCATAATTTTAGTTCTTGGAAAATTTAGTTTTGGTTTTAGTTTTTCAAGAATACATCTTTCGATTTCATGAATAGATTTCATCAAAACAAGTTTACATGATTTATATGTGTACTGAATTTTATCCATATACATTGTTGCTTCATATTGTTTAGATAACTTATTTTAATGAGTTTATATTATGTGTTTAAGTTTTATTTTTATCAAAACTTATTTTGGAGCTTGTTGTCAAAAACAAATATATTTCATTAATATATGCGTATTGGATCATTTCCATATACACTATACTTCAAATGTGTTTTGATATCTTGTTTTGGTATTTGTACAAGTTTTGAAAAAATCGATTTTTCATTTAGAAGTTGGTTTTTGGAAAATACGATTTTTGGTTTAAGCCTTAAATTTTACCTCAAAAAATAGTTCACATGTCTGTAATATGTGTTGATCCTTGATCACACATATTTGTGCTACATAGTATTTCAATGAACTTATTTTTTTGAATTTTATGAGATTTAAAATGAATTTAAAAAGATATTTAAAAATCCTGAAATATGGTTACTGGGTTGCTTGCGGTCGACCGACGTGCACAATATGCACAAGTCCATAGCGGTCGATCGAGTCGGTCAACCGACTGAGAGACAACTTGTCTCTGTTGGGTCACGGTTGACCGACCAGTCGACCGACGGAGCCTGACTTTGGGTACGGTCGACCGGGCGGTCGATCGGTAACCCCAAAATCTGATCGTTAGCCGGTCGACCGACAGGCCATCCTGAGCCTATAACAACTAGTTTTCTGATGGCTATATAAAAGGGTCTTTTGGGTCAGTTTTGTCAAGATTTTTGAAGAAGTTATAGAGCTAATTTTTCTTATCTTCTACAGAGTTTTCTCTACTAGTTTTTGAGCTTAACTGTCATATCAAAAGGAGAGTTATCAAGAGTATTTATCTTGATCTTTTTCAAAAGAATTTCCTTGAGTTTTACACCTCCACGTCTATCTTGTTTTTTTCTCACACAAGCTTGAGCTATCCTTTGCTATATCCAATTCTAATAAGATCCTTACTGTGAGAGTGTTTGTTGGTGATCAAGAGAAGAGATCACCAAGTGTTTCAATCTTTGTAATTTGAGGAGGTGGAAGTTGTGGCCTCGGCGAACTTGCGGGCTCGTATTGTGTGAAGTTCCTGCGGGAACAAGTAAGGGACTTGCGGGTCCAAGAGTTCTTGAGGGAGCTCGTTGTAGATGTTGCGGCATCGAGTGATTTGACATGATCATTTATAATGAAAATCTTTCATTGCGGTGAAGGCAGGGACGTAAAACAAGTGGTTCGAACCTCAAAATAATTCTCCCGTGTTTGTGATTACTTCTCTCTCTACTCACTTGTATTTAATATCTTGCATATTCATATTGTTCTTATCTTCATATGCTTGATATTTACTTGTGCTTAATTAATATACTTGCTTGGGTTGTTTGATATCTAGCATTGTTATTATTGTTCATCTCTACATGCTTGATATTGATTTGTGTGCTCACATTTGTATGTAACCAAGAGAGTTATAATAGCACCTCAACCCTTAATCTAGAGGAATCTTGAGGAGAAGTCTAGAGCCCTTTACCAGAAATTTTCAACTTCATTTTTTGGTTATACATTGTGTGTTTGTTTTAATTTGCATAATAGTTTTTAATTCCACATTGTTTGGCAATAGATTAGCACATCACCTATTCACCCCCTTCTAGGTGAATTACAATTCGTATCAGAGCATGGTGCTCTTGATTTATATCTACAACTTAGAATTAAAGATTCTTATTTTACTAATCACAATATTTGCATACACACACATGAATTTCATTGCACCTCCCATGTTTGATATTTTAACTTCCAAACTTGAAAAGTTAAGATGTCTATGTATCTCAAAGTCCTAGGTATTCATATTTGTCTTACCACTATTAAAGATTCTTACTTTGTAAATGGCAAGCATCTTGAGGCTAATGTAAAAGCTATTCATGCTTTAAGGTCAACCCTAAATGTTGATTATTTATCTAGGCTTTCTAACATTGAATCGACTTTTGTAATTTGAAAAACTCTTATCACTCTTGGAGAACAAACACATTATCATAAGGAGAGTTACTCGGATGAAGGAAGTGATGCTTCCAATATGTTCTATATGGTCCAAGGGGATGACCCCTTGAGGTAAATTCTGATTCTAAGGTAGACAAGAGGTTGAGATAGCATATGATGACCTTGCATTATTTTATCAAAAACTTCTTGAAAAATATGATTTGTTAAAGGTTGAAAATAAAAGATTGAAAAATGAAAATAATTTCATTTTAAAAGAAAAATATTCCTTGCAAAATAAATTTTTTCAAAAGAAAAAGAATCTTTAAAAAATTAAGTTGTTTTGATTTCTAAAAAAAAGAAGATTGTTGTAAATGAAAATGAGTTTTTGAAAAAGAAATTGTTTTGAAGGAAAAAAATATTTCTATTTCTAAAGTGAAAAAGGATTGTGTTTCTCATGCTCATATTTCTTCTTCTAAAATTGAAAATGATATTTATATTTTGAAAAAGAATATTGATTGTTTGTGCTCCATTTTGAGCCAATGAATGTGCTATTAATCGTTCTAAATTGGAATTCATGTTTCGCAAGAAACGTGCTCCACATGTTCATGTGCATACCCCATGACATATATCTTATGCACACTATTTTCACACCCATACTCGTATGTATGTTAGAGTGTACACATGTATACATTGTGGCCGCAATGACCATCTTGTAAAATTTTGCTTTGATAGATTATATTCTTTAAAATTTGCAAATAAAAATATTTGGGTTCCTATTGCTACTAACCCGTATGGACCCAAGAAAATATGGGTACCAAACTTCCTATCACTTGTTTTTGATATAGGTGTGAACTCTCACAAAATGTGAGAGGATTGGTGCCTTGGCAGTAAATGCAATAGGAGCTTGACGAACATATCTTGGATGCATCGCTTTCAAGGAGTTTTGATGTGAGGACCACCTTATTTTTGGAGAAATGAATTGGCTACATCGTATTGGTAACCATTTCATCCTCTATTTTTTAAAATATTTTTAATACTAGTATAGTAACCTACACTCAATCATAAATTATTTTGTACTTAATGTTGAATTGATTGGTTGTTAGCTATGCATGAATTTTTGAAAAACTTTATTCATATTTTCAAATAGATTTACATGCCTATTTCTTTGGTTAATTTATGTTTGTATATGCTTTAGTTAAAATATATATTGATTTATATGTTTATATCATATGTCCATATGCAAATCTTGTTAAAACTTGTGTTATACATGTACAATTCTTGAGATACACGCGTTCTTAATGCTATACATGTTTTATTTCATTTGTGTACTCATTTTATATTTGATTGTACATTGTATGTCCTAGTTTTGATGATTCTTGTATGATTATATGATATATCATGTTTTTGAGAAAAAGAATTTCATGCTAGTTTCAATTTTTAAGATTTATTATTTTATCTTCATGAATATGTTATTCACATGATTATTGTGCACTCATCTTTTTTTTTTACTCATGAATTTGCTTTTATGAGCTTATGTATGTGCTTTATAGATCTTGAGTATCAATTTTTGTGTAATTAGCATGTTTTCATGGGATATACATATGTTTTTATTCTTTACTTGAAGGATTTCGTACTAGTTTTCAAAATTACCTTAAAACTAGTTCTTTATACTTCAAGCGGCAGGGTTTTTAACCTATGCTAAATTACTTTTAAAATAATATTTTTGAAAACTTCTACCCTATAAGGCGGTTGGTTAGGTGACCATGCCTTGTATGCCTTAATAAGTATTCTTTTTAACATGTGCATGTTACGGTGGACGCTATGAGTTATATACTTACTTATCATGAATATTAATTTTTGTATACTCATTCTTGTTTTCTTATATATGTATGTATCATATTTCAATTGGTAAATTGATCATACATACATATATATGATTTCTTGTGCTAGTTTAAAAATATTTATACATATTTATTTTGTAGCACAAATTATTTTATGCTAAGCTTGATTTACTTCTAAATGTTAATTGATATCTTTTACAAAATTATGCATTGATTTCATTGGTATTTTAAAAAGAGGTAGAAAAATTCTTGATTTTATTTTCAAACGGTATCTTACTCCCACTCTTTTTGAGAAAATATTTTATTTTAAAAAATAATTATATTTTCATATTGGTATCAAATATTTACAATTGGTATATATATTGCAAAATTGGCATCTATCTATTAGTGATATTTACAAGCGATATCTACTAGTATATTTTTTATCAGTTTATCAAAATTTTGTCAAGTAATATCAAAATTTGTTTAATTGATATCTTGTGATATCAAAATTTGTTTTGTCGATTGGTATCAAAATTTATTTTAATTGATTATCGAAATTTGTTTTGATATTTACAAATGGTATCAAAATTTGTTGTAAGTATTTTTTAAAAATTGTTTTAATATGTATTGCTTGTATGTAAGGGGAGCTTAACATCTCTTCTATATATAGATTCATGATGACTCTAATATATAAAAAAGAGTTTGACCTCTTTTCTTTATATGATACACGTGTGTAAGGAGAGCTTAATATCTCTATCTATACATTGTATATTATGCTTACATGGGTTAGGGCTTAGTAATCTCTTTCTTCATGTAATGCATGTATGCAGGGAAAGTTCCTTACAGTCTCTCGTCTTCATGGATTTATACCGCATATACTTTTACCTTGATCTCTTTACCCCTTTGTTGATGAGTTGATAAAAAGGGAGAGAAAAATTTAGAGAGTTTATATATGCATGTTTGTTTATGCATACATGCTTATGTTTGTTTAGTTATGAGCTTCATTGAATATCTATATATTTTATGCTATGCATGAGTTAAGGGGAAGCTTTTATGAAGCTTATCTTTAATCTTTAACAAAACTTCTAACTTACAAATAAAAATTCTTTTCAATTGAAACAGAGTCTTCTTATTGAGTGCTTGACTTGAGTTCTACTTCTTTAATTTCAATTATCAACTTAAAATATTTTGATATTTATTTGTTGAAGTTGAGTTTAACGATATGACCTTGAATAACTAATAAACTTTATAAATTCTTCAAGATTATTAATCATTTAACTATAGGAGTTTTGTATCATCAAAATACGAGTGATTGAGCCATTGGGTCAACATTACAATTACCCCATTCCTTGAGTAAAACATGTGATTTTTGTTAATTTCTTTTATTTATTTGATAAAATAGATCCATTAGGAACTTATATTGTTCTAACTTGTAGAGAGAACATGAACATAATTAGAAGAGATTCTCTTATTTAGGAAGGATAAAGGGATAAATTTCATAAAAATTATGTATATATTTGGCGTTGTATTTAGCATCAATCTATCTTTTGATTGTGAATTAGATAAAAATTCTAAGAAAAATAACATTATTGTTATCTAAATTAGGTTGAAGGTATTGATGTTCCTGAAGATATTATTATTACCTAATTAGGTTGAAGGCATTGTATCATTATGAATAAGCTGAGAGGCAGATTATCTAGAGTAACCGTCAGGATATTGTTCAAACAATATAAGAGATTCATTAAGCAAGTCAAATCATTTGTTAGGAATATTGAGAAAATTCGCAAGTTCATCACATGACATGAGAATATCAATTCCATCAATACGATTTAAGAGAGTATTGCTCGATGGATAAATTGGTATAGAAAATCTTAACAAGATTTGGATAAATATATTCCCGAATTCCTAAAAAATCTTTTCAAGTTATAGCATAAAAAGATTATTCTTGTTGATATTCACCAAAATCTTGAAAATTAATTTTCCAACTAGGAAGAATTTTCTCCTTGGGTAAAATGGATTCAAAATTTTGTTAAGCTTTGGGGCTCACAAAATTTGGAAGTGAAGTAGAAACCCAAGTTGGTTCTCTGTGAACATTCATTTTTCTTCTTCTAGATGAAGAGAGAGTGGGAGATGGAGGGTTTTATTAAGACCTTCCAAGAATTCCTTTTTGCGTGCTACTGTCTGGCTTCGCTTGCCTAATCTACCTTCGACTTTGTGCTCTCGAGAGGCGTTAGAGTTGATTGTTCAGCGAGATGGACACTTGATCAAACTTGATCAAGCAACCGAGTTGCTGTCAAAAGGTCGATTCACGCGGGTTGTCGTGGAGGTTGATTTGTCTCACCCCTTGTCCCTGACGCTGATGTAGATGTCGAAGGTGAGGAGATCCCTAAATTCTAGCAAACTTTTGAATATGAGCACATCTACTAGTTTTGCCTTGTGGTCGAGTAAGCCACCTACACTTTCCTGTCATTCTCTCTCCCATTCTACAAAACTCCCTCGCCGGTGGCACCTCCTCCCAAGACTAACGGTGCGAAAGTTGAGATGACCGTCGTGGATCTCCTTACTTGTGACACCAATGATGATGTCGATGTTTCACTGCCTTGGGTTCATGTTTGACGTCACCTTCGAAACCTTAGGTCTGAGGCGGCGCCATCGGACGAAACCCTAGTGTTGACTTGCAGCATTTGTGGTCCCCGTGCGCATGCACGTGATTTTCCAGTACAAGACCATGAAAGCTTAGTCGAAGCTCCCATCGACCCGTCAGAACAACAATATGCTTGCTATCCTACATGATAGCAATACCTCCTCTGATGAAATTGATAAGAGATCTGGACAGTCGATGGATGACACATAATCTCCTCTCAATTTCCCTTTTGTATTAAGGATACATTTAATTTTTCTTTTTCTTCACGTAACTATCAAAACAAAAAAATAAAAAAAAAAGAAAATGAAAAAAGAAAAACAAGAGGTGAATACTAAATTAAAAGCAGCGTCCTCCACTGAAGCTTTTATGCTCACTGAATTGCAACTTTTGACTGAACTTGACATCCATTCGCATAGATTTTAGTATTTGAAGAATGCCATCATGTGTATTCTATAATGGTTAAAAAATTAAACAAAGGAAACATGATAATAATGTTTATGGGGGCCCAGTTCATGACTCCCATTTAGGCCCGGCCTCGAAATAAACTTGGGCTTCAGCCCAAAGTAAAAATTACGTGGAGTCATGAAAAGAGGAAGACTAGGCTGTGGCAACGCATGCATTGGGCCCAGCTGGAGCCTATTTCTGTTTTTATTTTTTTTTGAAGGCACGTTGCTCGATAGGAATGAGTGGAGAAAACTGATGCCTGTGCCCGATACGGCATAATGCTCTTTTGGTTCATGCAGCCCACCCCAAATACTTGGGACAAATGACTTAGTTGTTGTTGTTTGTTGTTTGTTTTTTTGCCAGAAAACCAACCCCACAATGGAATTCGAACAGGTGATCTAGGGGCTGTTTGGTTGCAAGGAAGTGGACGGAAGTAAAGAAATAGGGTAGTATAATTGCTCACTTCCCTATCTATCCAAACACCGGAAAAGGAAAATAAGAAAACTCCTTTTCGTTTTCTCTTTTCTCCTTTACACAATCATTTCCTCACTTCCAAAGTGCTACAGTTAATTTTGTGGTTATGTAAATCTCATTTGTAATAAGTTGTAGCACAAAACAGTTAATTTTTTGATCATGTAAATCTCACTTGCATTCTAATTACAGTCCATTTTTTAATTTTCTTAATTAATTTTTATTTTAGTATTATTTTACGGTCAACTTTGTGGTCAACTTCTTCACTTCCACTTTTACATTACCATCCAAGCACCGGAAATGACAAAACATTTTCCAAACCACACTTCCCAACAACATCCAAACACCGGAAAACTTACTAACCAATTTTCAAGTTCCAAAGGAAAGTATTACCACTTCCTCAACTCCTCACTTCCTCACTTCCACCCTTAGCCAAACAGGCCCCCCAGTGTCCCCGTCGGGAACCCATTTTTGATGTTTTGAAACAGAAGCAAAATGGAAAAAGATAATGAGAGCATATTTTGTCTTCAGTTACATCCTTACATCCATTCACTGTACATGGATTTTAGTGGCATAAAAGAGAGAAAATTAATAGATTTTGCGTAAACAATTTTAATGGATGCTAACTATATCTCTTGATGACACATATTCAGTCCTTAGACAATTTTAATCTTGTGCATGAGATATCAATCATGACCTATGTTGTGTTGTTACTTCTATCTTGTGCTCGTGTTGGACTTTTGTCGCAGACGAATCAAGATTTATATATTCATGTTGTCAATGTATTCTATTTTAGATTAGTTTTATTGATTAGTGATATATCTTCAACATACAAAGGAAAGTCTCTAATAAACGCACATCAGGATCTCACTGGTGAGAACCAGAAAATTTCAGTTTTTATAACCTCCAAAAATTCAAGAATAGGTTTTTTCTGTGACAATAAGTTTGATCTTTCTTCGCAAATCATCATAATCATCATATAGTAAATAAGATCATTTGCAAGCGATAAAAGATATGTGGTTCATAGTATTTGGACCTCTTTTGAGGAATGTGGTTCATTGTATATGAACGTGCATAATTTTCTTATTCTTCTCTCTACATGTCTATATATATTGATGTAATTCTTTATGAATAATATACTGAAATTTCTTTTTCTCTAAATTATCAGCAAGTTCAAAAATTTAAGATCACCAGAGACAATACAGTGATAGTTTAGTACATCAACTAGAGGATGTTAAAGCATCAAATTTGGTATTAAGATAATGCAATATAAACCTAAATCAAATTTGTCTTTGTCCATGAAACATTCTGTTTAAGATCAGGAAGTCAAACATAAAAGTAGAAATTACATGAATTGGCTTAATATTTGGAAAAGAGATAACCCATAGTTTTCTTTTTATTGATCAGGTTTAATAAGGTAGGGTGCAAAAGATAGGGCTTTGAGAAAGACAAAAAGCTAACTGAGATGGGAATTGTTAAAACCCTCTTCAAACAAACGAATGTACACATATTACACTTATGTACACTTATAAATTATAACTTTGTAATGTTTTCCTGTCACTTCGTTTAAATTTCTTATAGTAATAATCTGGGAAGAGAGCGTAAAATCTTAATTGTGAAGTTTTTTTAACTCTTAGATATTAGTACAGAATTTACATGAATTTGTGGAGGAAGCAGCAGTGTAGATACTCTGATACATATCAACAAGTGAACAGAGCTGTCTACAATTCTGAGCTAAGGCCCGTTGACAATGTTTTCTAGGTATTCATCTCCGACTGTCGACAAACCTCTTGAGCTTTCGATAGTGCTTTGTCTTTGGGGAGCTCGAGGGTATTTCTTAATTTATTTCTAATCCAAATTCAGAGGTTTCAGTTTCCTTTTCTTCATGGACTCTGTAGCTGTATAAAGATGGGTATTGCCACTATTGATTGTATCTTATTATTGATTTATTAATAACATCACTTTCCTTCTGCCTCAATGACGTAGGCAATTGTTGAATCTCGTTAAATTTTTGTGTTTCACTTTCTTCCCTTTGTTTGCTTGTGTTGGGATTGTTTGGTGGGAGAAATTCGTATAAAGTTTCCTTGAATCAAATGAAAGATTACAACGGATTAATACTCCGACTACAAGGGAGGAAAGATATTCACAATTGAATCTCCCCTTTATTTAATGCTGGGTTCTTGGTGTGGCGGTGAAAAGTGAATCTTATTTTCCGTTGACCAGGTGAACTTCAGGACGTCTTGGGAATCCTCTCTTTGGATAGCAGACGGAGTAACACAGCTCCTGTCAACCAGAAATCTCAAAGAGATTGTAGGTAAAGATTAACTTGTACGCAGTAAGTTGTTCGAAGAGTTGAACTTTCTCTTTCTTTTCAGTGGAAGTCTTGGTGCTTCTACAGCTCACAAGCGAAATTCTTTTCCAAGAATTATCTGCCCGACCGACCCCTTCTCCCTAGCAAACGGGGCTATTTATAGAGGCTTCAGGGGTGAACGTGCCCCCTAAAAACGCTCCATAATGAGGGATTAACTTCCTCATTACATGGGCAGTAATTGACCTAATAACGAGGGCAGTTATAACCGAGACGCAGTTTTCGACCCTCACGTCTTGGCGCTGCAATGATGCTGAGACGCGGGTTTCGACCCTCGCGTCTTGGCGCTGTAGTGATGCTGAGACGCGGGTTTCGACTCTCGCGTTTTGGCGCTGCAGTGATGCTGAGACGCGGGTTTCGACCCTCACGTCTTGGCACTGCAGTGATGGCTATGATTAGCCCTGCGTCTGGAGTTTGGCCTCTGCTTTTTGATGACTTTTCTTTAGTGATTTTTAGATAGCCTACAGAACTCCCTCCAAAGTTTTCGATATTCCGCGGTTGACTGGGACGGATTTCGAAATACTTTGGACTCTGGCTGAATTCAGACTTCTCATGATTGGACTGACAATCATTCGAGATACTCCGAGCTTGATCCTGTCTGGAATATGGTCTCCGTCAGTGTACTGTAAAACCCTTTGAAGCCACCAAAGATGATCGTAGTGAGTGTCTAGATACGCAGTCCAGACCTCCTCAGTGCTCTGAGTAGTTTGTTGGTATACTTTGAATCAGGGGTGAACAGTCGTCTGCTTGTGCCAGTGTACTATTGAACTGAAAAGATTGAAATCAAGTCCTGTAAACACAGGGGTCATGTTGCTTTAAAGACGCGACTCCTGTAGGGTCGCGTCCTTTGAGATGAAGACGCAGCTCTCACTCTGTGAACTAGGCGCGACTCTGGCCTTGCTGAAAAGGCGCGACTTTTGGAGGAGCGCGATTTTCACTCATAGTGGAGACGCGGCCCTGACTCATTATTGAAGACGCCGTTCAGGCTTATCAAGGAAGACACGCGAACCTTTCTTTTCGATCAGGGCGCAGCTCTGGCTTAAGGACAAAAAAGCGTTATTCTGAGACGTGAACTTAGGTTCTTCAATAAGGGGGACGCGGCCTTCAAATTTATGAAAGGTCGCAGATTCATTGATGCGGCCCTTGATTCTGTCAGGATGCAATGGAGACGCGGTCTCAGACTCCTCAAAAACTGACGCATAGATCTCAGCTAATTGATGGGGACACGGCACTGGCTCAGTAGAGACGCGTCTCTGGACCCTTGATAAGGCGCAAACTCAGGTTGTATTGAGTTTATAATGAAGGCACGACTTTCATTTCACAATGGAGATGCAGTTTTGGGCTCCTCGAGGACGACATGGGCCTTCTTTAGTCGTTGAGGACGTAAGCTTCAGAACACAGCTTTCAAGTTAATGCGGACTCAAGACGTAACCTCTGAATGGACCCCATTCGCTGAGGAGACGCGACTCTGAACCACTCCAAGAGACGCGGTCACGGATCTCTTAGCAGGAATGAAAAGAACGCAGCCTTCGGGTTCATGAGGGGACACGAGTTTCAGGACGCGATGAGTCTGCGCTTGACGCAACCTCCCAAGCGTCACATGCAACCCTTCTTAAAGATCTGATTGGACCTTTAAATGCCAAGTCAGCGTTGACGATTGGGGACATGTGTCCTTTAATGTTTCCCGAAGCGAAAGTCCACGCGTCAGCTCTTTATTGGGCTTTAACATTAAATCTTTAAATGCCAAGTCGGCATTGACGATTGGGGACTTGCGTCCTCTGATATTTCCCGAAGCGGCAATCCACGCGTCAGCTCTTTATTGAGCTTCAACGTTCGTGCGGAAATTAAGGCCGATGGCTCTGATTTTTACGCCATTAATTACAGGCCTTATGGCTGGCCTATAAATAGGACTCGCCCCCTTAACAGTCCATTGCTTAGACTGTTTCCCTTAAGAGCAGACGCTCTGAGGGTTTTTATTTTGACTTAATCTTCTTCCTTCAATGGGACGTGCCCCATGGACAGCGAAAACTCAAAACTTTCATGCTTTTCTTTAATCTTCCCTGAAGATTATCACTGTCAAGTGATTTCAAGATCAAAAAGCGTCCCTCTGAGTACCTTTTATATCCGCGCCTTGATGCAGAAAGTTCAACCTCTAGAGGGTTCTTTTGCGGGCAGGAATTAATTGTCACCATAAATTACTCAGCTCAACTGGGTTTCGATTTTGCTGTCCCTTAAAGAGATTCACTCTCTTGACCTTCTCTTGAAGCCTGACTGGTGTACCCATTATCTGGAAGTCGCGCCTTTTAGACTTCTTGATGAAGCGCGAGTTGATTGAGTCTGAACTCTAACTCAAAGTCCTCTAAACGCAAGTGTGATGAACTCTGTATCTGGACTGTGAGACGCGAGCTTTGCATATAGAACTCGTGTTTGAGGTTGTTAACTTAAAAGATCTTTAATTCTGGCTGAGGGCTTCAGACTTGGATGTAGCAACCCTTGTTTCTCGAACAAGGATGTGGCAATTTTCGCGTCTGATTCTCTTCGCGTCTCATATTTTAGACGCGGGCTTAAAACTAGACCGTGTTCAGATCTGTGTGTATCTGAAGTCCACAACCTCGATCGCGTCTGTTTCTGTCGTAACAGAATTTTGACTTTCTACGCGGGTCATCCCTGCGTCTGAAGTTTACAGCTATAGTCGCATCTGTTCTTCAGTCTTTCTATTTTAGAATTCTAACGCTCTGGTTTTTACTTTCCGCAGGTAGCCTTAATCAGTCTTTCACACATTCGCTGAACCCTTGGGAGAATATATCGGCCAGCGAACTCGTTCGATGGTCTAGCACTGGAGGAGAAGTCAAGGCTCCTGTTTATGGGAGACGAGGATTTGCGCGACTGATGACATCCGTCAAGACCTCATTGAATATGACGCACCAAAAATGCCCCCGGGTTCTTTATGGTCACAGTTGGTATGGTGGCGGGTATGGTCCTCTTGCAGGTCACGGGAAAGAGGACATCACCTGTAAGGTCTCGGATTCTCCCTCCACCAACCTCATCCCAGAAGTGACATCGACGAAAAATCTATGCTCATTGGATGACTTTCTGGTCGTAGAGATGTTCATCAACGAAGGATCATGACCTATACCAGTTGGTCGGGTGGAATCAGAAGGCTTTGCTGCATTTCGACCTCAAGAAACACCATTGTTCTTGGTTAACGATGGACTCCTTCGATGTTTACATCATGCATCATGATATAATCAGCATCCGATCGTCACAACAATGCTCTTCCCTTCTTTGGCGCTCTTCCAAACATCTTGTATTTGGAGTAGTGAGACTGCTTAGGGAGTGAGTGTAACCTTTTACTGGGAGAGAGGGACTTCTTTGTACCCCTTTATTGTAACACTCAATCTTATTGTATAAGAGAGCGTCTTGTATCACTTTCATGTGCTGGAATATAAATAAAAGTGACACTTTTTCCTTGGCTTCTTCTATTGTCTTGAATTCCTTTTTTGCATTGAAAATCAGATGAATAGAAGTAAAGGATTTTTGACTTGCTAAAAATATGATAATAATCCTAATGAGCCAAAGTTTGTAGAAAAATCCTGTTTCAGGAAATTCATCAATGCTGTCAGAGGTGTGATATTAACTTGATAGAAGTAAGATAATTCTTGTGGACCTGCCAATCTATAAATGAGAATGACAAGTGGAATTTGTACCCCCAGGGAGGATGAGTTTTCATCAGAGGTTCGGTGTTAACTTGACTAAGACTCAGTTGGGGATTTAATGAAAACACTGTTAACGGTGTAATGTTAACCTAATAATGTTTTTAAGTGGACTTGTTATTCTGTTGACAAGAATAACAAGTGAGACTAGATTCGCGGAGAAGCTTTACCGTTGGAGGTGTAATATTAACTTAACGGGTTGAATTGAATCTTGTCAGAAGTGTGATGTTAAGTTGACAAGGGTATGAGACAGAGGTGTAATATTAACTTAACTCAAGAGCGCTCCAATTCATTTGGGAAAACTGAAAGGGTCACTGTCATGGTGTAATGTTTAACTTGGTAGTGAGGGTAATGCTAAAGGTGTAATTTTGAACTTGGCATTGGTCATCTCGACTTCGACAAGGAAGTTCGAGGGAAAGTCATGGCCATAGGTGTATTGTTGAACTTAGCAATGACCTGGATGCTACAGGTGTAACGTTAAACTTAGCATCTCTCATCTCAGCTTCAATATGGAAGTCTGAGGGAAAATAACTGACAGAGGTTTAATATTGAACTTGACAGCAACTGATTTGCGATATAAGTAATTTGAAGACTTATCATTCTATTGATGAGAATTGACAAGTGAAGTCTGAAGTGTCAGAGGTGTAGTGTTAACTTGACAAATTTGAAGGCTTGCTACTCCATATAAAGTTGAGACAAGTAAGGTTTGTACTTACCAAGGAGTATTGAGATTTTTCATTGCAAGAGGTATAATGTTAACGTAGCAATGACTGTATTTTTGTAGACCTACCATATGTATATGAGAATTGATAAGGGATTTTGGAGGAGAGAGTGGGACCAAGTCTACTTAGGATTTTTAGCAAACCCTCAGCTATCAACGGATTTGGTGTGCCTTTACCAACTACCGTTTGAGTTGGGCTAGCTATGCCATTCCCTCGGCATGATGAGTTGTCGAAGACTTCTGTTAGGCTTAGAAGCCAACACTTTCTTCTGTCCTTAGCCGCTAGAGGCGTCGGGCGTTAATTAAGAGAGCAATACTAAAACCCAAGTTTCGCCTTTTGTTTCTTTCTCAATATTTACATCATACATCATGGTGCAGTTAGTGCCCGATTAGCTTGTCACTGATCTATCGTGATGTGACCTAGTAAAAAAAAGAAACTTTTCTTGGATCTGGAGCTTTGATCAGAGGTGTAATATTAACTTGATCAGAGGAAAAGTACTATTAAGGATAGTACTTCTTCAGGAATCTGCCGTTGATTGGCATCATGAGTGTATCACCATTTGAAGTTATGAGGCGATATGCTCCATTTGAATAGACTGACTCTACTACAAATGGTCCTTCCCATTTGGGCTGGAATTTCCCTTTTGTCTTATGTGTCATTACCATAGGTCTTCTGACGGCTAAGACAAGGTCACCTTTCTTGAAAGTTCGCGCCTTAACTTTCTTGTTGAAGGCTCTGGTAATCCGGGCTTGGTAGAGCTCGATTTGTTGTTGAGCCTGCAGACGTTTATCATCTAAGGCTTCCAGTTCTTGGAGTCGCAGTCGATGCTTCTCCTCCTTTGTCATCTCTGTTGTCAAGGCGACACGTAGAGATGAAATTTAGATTTCTAGTGGAAGTACAGCTTCACACCCATATACCAAAGAAAATAGTGTAGCTTTAGTTGGGGTTCGAACAGTTGTGCGATAGGCCCATAAGCATTTACCTAATTTGTCGTCCCAGTCCGCTGACTTTTCGAGACGAATTTCTTGAGAAGCTTGCCAATGGTCTTATTAAAAGCTTCTGCGAGACCGTTAGCGGCGGGGTAGTATGTCGTTGAGGACACACTCTGAATTCTGAACTTAGTGCAGAACCTCTGGAAAGCCTGACTGACGAGCTGGGGTTCATTGTCATGGACAATTCGCCGAGGTACACCAAAACATAGATGACGTGATGTTTAATGAATTTGATCACATCAGATGACTTTACCTCCTTCAAAGGAATGACTTCTGCCCATTTAGAGAAGTAATCGGTTATGGTTAAAATGAACCGATGTCCTTTTGATGATGGTGGGCTGATAGGGCCAACAACGTCCATGCCCCACATCTTAAATGGCCAGGTAGAAGTTGTAGAGTGGAGGTGTCCTGGCGCTTGATGGATGAAATCGCCATGAACTTGGCAGACGTGACATCGTTTGGCATAAGTGATGGCGTCAGAGATCATCTTAGGCCAATAATACCCCAATCTTTAGAGCCGATCCCCAAGTTTTGGACCAGATTGATGGGCTCCACACATGCCGTCATGCGCTTCTTTCAATACCTCCTGTGCCTCTTTTTGTGATAGGCAGCGAGGCAAGATCCCGTCATGCGATCGACGATACAGTGTTCGCGTGATCGCATTATAGTAGAATTTGGGGCTTTCCTTCTAATGGCAGCCACTTCTTTGGTATCATCAAGCAGGAGCCGTACAAGACATAATCAATGTAAGGGAATCGCCAGTCTCTAAGCTCTAGGCCGGTTGACGACTCAAGAGCTTCTTTGACTTGATAGTCTCCTGTCGGCTTCTGGGAATCCTCAGAAGCGATTCTTGGGCAATACAGGTCGGGCTGTGGACAAGTATTTTCTCTACTACTCCAGCTGGAAGGGCTAAAGAGGCAGCGAGAGACGCCAGTGCATCTGCATGCGCATTTTGCTGGCGGGGTACATGGTCAATGTAAAAGTTTATGAACCTCTTGGCCATGTGGATAGTTGCGTTGCAATAGGGTACTAGATCTTCATGTTTGACTTCGTACTCCCCGCGAACTTGGTTGACGATAAGTTTAGAGTCACCATTTGCCTCGAGATTTTTAACGCCAATCTCATCGGCGAGTTGCATTCCAATCAAAAGGCATTGTACTCCGCTACATTGTTGGAGCAGGGCTCGGTTAATGAGAAGGCTCGAGGAATCACATAGTTCTATGGGGAGACGAGTACTACCCCCACTCCTGCTACGACATGTCCTTTCGGGCCTGTTCTGATGCACCGTCAAAGAAAAGTTGCCATACTTGTCTTTCAAAAGATGTCTGGGTTAGACAAACTTCAGCGACCTCGTATGGGAGATCCTCATAAAGTTCGGTTGTCCTCGGATCTAGATGCTCGGTCAGGAAATCTGCCACTGCTTGTCCCTTCACGACTTTTTGTGGTAAAAAGCGCATTTCGTATTGGGATAGCAGTATGGCCCATTTTGCCAATCGACCGTTTAACGACGATGGCTTTGTCGTGAGTAGCCTCAAAAGGTTAACCTTTGATATGACGTTTATAGTTTGGCCTACCAAGTAGTGTCGCATTTTCTGAACAGCGAATACCAATGCCAAACATTCCTTCTCGATCGGGTTGTATCGATGTTCGGCCCCGATCATAGTTCTACTCAAATAATAGATTGCTTGCTCGTGTCCTTGATCATTATTCTAGGCTAGTAAAGCTCCTAGAGAATGATCCATTGCTCGGACGTATATCAGGAAAGGTTTTTCAGACACCAGAGCTGTAAGGACTGGTGGTTGAGTGAGGTATCGTTTGATTTCCTCAAACGCTTATTGGCAAGCACTGTCCCAAATAAACGAGACTCCTTTTTTCATTAATTTGGTAAAGGATTGGCATCTTCTGGAGAGATTTGATATGAACCTTTAGATGTATGCCAATCATCCTTGCAATCCCCTAAGTTCTCTGAGGTTCCGCGGAGGTTGCATCTCCTGGATAGCGCGAACTTTTTCCGGGTCCAAATGAATTCCTGTGGAAGTTATCACAAACCCTAAGAATTTGCCGCTGGCTACCCCCAGAAAGGATTTGGCGGGGTTCATCTTCAACTGATGGGCCCGTATGACGTTGAAGATTGTCTTTAAATCGGTTATGTGATCACCTTTGGCGCGGCTTTTTACTACAATGTCGTCAACATAGCATTCCACTGTTTTACGCATGTGCTCGTGGAAAATGGCATTAATGGCCCTCTTATATGTAGCCCCCGCATTCTTTAGTCCAAAGGGCATGACGGTGTAGTAGTATACCCCCAGTGGTGTCCTAAAAGAAGTATGGTTTTCATCATCAGGATACATTTTGATTTGGTTATACCCTGAGAATCCATCCATGAAGGACATTCGCTCAAATCCACACGTATTGTCAATCATGACATCCGTGATTGGGAGAGGGAATCCGTCTTTGGGACAGGCCTCGTTTAGATCGCGAAAGTCAATATAAATCCGGATCTTTCCGTTCTTTTTGGCAACGGGGACGATATTGGCTACCCAATTAGGATGTTGTTCTTCCCTAATGAAGCCAGGGTTTATAAGTTTTTCGATTTCTGACTGAATTGCCTCCATTACTTCTGGACGGAACCGTCACTGCTGTTGTTTGACTGGCTTTACTTCTGAATTAATGTTTAGGCGATGCATAACCACTCGAGAGTCAAGTCCAGGCATGTCCTCGTAATTCCAAGCGTACACATCTATATATTCTCGCACAAGAGATATTAAATCTTCTTTCTCGGAGGGTGACAGGCTTTCGCTTATAAAGATGGGCTTAGGATTAGCCTCATCTCCTAGATTAATCTGAGCAACCTTATCCTCCGTGGGTGGCTCACTGTTCAAAGCGAGATCCCAAAGAGTATTTAAGTGTTTGATCCAAGGATCTGTATTAGATTGGATCATCTTCATCTCTGTCTTCCAGGTGGCTTGTTAAAATCATATTTACTAAAAGTTCTCTGAAGATGTTGCCGACACTAACATCTGGCGCCCGATGAGTAATTATGGCATAATGACTCTTCAGATTCAGAGGCTGATGGGATCAGAGTTGACACATAGCCCAATCCCCTGCGAGTTCGATGATAATAATAAGGGGTTTTTCCTTTTGGCACAAAAAGATCGGAGTAGTGTTCTCCTTCCTTTGCCGAAGTTTAACCCTGGACCGCTTGTTAGATCAAACCCCATGCTTTCCATCATTCTTTGTACATTTGGCTCATAATGACCGAACTGAGGGGGTTCCTTCTCGCTTTCTGATTCTTCACCAGACATTGGCTCAGATTTGATTTGTCCGAAAAGAATTGATTTTTGGCTTTTCCGTCTTACTGGAACCACGAATATTGATTCTTGCGCATCACCGGCATCTTGATACGTTTTGAAGGACGACTTCACTGGTACATGCAATGATGTCAAAGCATCCATTGCCGACCAGGGGTCATCATCCACTTTAGTACTAGTGTCTGACGACACTGAATCAGAAGCGAACACAGAAAAATAAGCCAAATTTAATTCTTCATTAATATACCATCCGCCTACATCATTGGCGATGTTATCAACATCGAGCTTATTAATGCTCGTTACAAGTGGATCTAGTTTCCACATGCACTCCTCTTTCTCTGACTCGGTGTCAGCTTCATTACCAGAGTCCGGCTCCTTTGGTTGCGGTATCTCGTTTGTTTCCACAGAGTCCCGGTACAGGAGAGAGTCTGTGAAATAATTCTCGACTCTCTTGAATGGATACCTTTCGGCAATCAACGTTCGTACCTTTCCACTCCCGTCGATGTATTTCATGACTTGGTGGAGAGTGGAGGGAACGATGGAATTACGATGAATCCATGGTCGTCCCAACAGCAAATTGTATGAGGTGTCGGCATCGATCACGTAGCACGTCACTTCCGATTTTAAGTCCCCAATTTGGCATTTGAGCTTGATCTTCCCCATTAGGCAGGTATCATTGGCATTGAACCCATAAATGGTAATCTGGGTGGCGCTCAACCGGTGGGTAGGACTCCCTAAATGTTGCATGACCCGGCGAGGCATAATACTCAACGCGGACCTTGGATCTACCTGAACGCGGGTTAATTCAGATGATCCAATGTACCCTGTGAAGTATAGGGGTCGATCATGTTTCCCCTTAACCTACATATCATCTGCCGTGAAGGTAATGCAGGGAGCATTTTGGGAGGCATGGAGGCAACCCTCTACATCTTCTTCCTGTGGTCCAACCGATATCTGGGTCATGAAAATCTTGGCATTAGCTAGAGCCTCTCTTAAAGCTTCTCTGGTTGACTTTGATAGCTTCAGGAGCTCGTAAAGAGTTATTTGAGCTGGGATATTGGCTAGTTGAGTCAGGACGTCAAAGCGGTAAGGTGTTGCAGATCCTTCCGCGTTGTCTTTTGAGAGAGCTTTAGAAAACTGAAGCTCTTTCTGCCTATCCACGGGTTGTTTCGTGGAGGGTTTGACTGACTCTGTAGCGGGTTTGGGAGAAGCTGCTACCATTTCGTCATAACTGGCCCGAACGAGTTTCCGCCACAAGTTGATTGGGTTCTGCAGTGAGAACTATTGTTTCCTCTTCTGAATCAGTCAGTGAGGGAACATCAGTTTCTGTTTCGCGGGAAGAAACACACACCACATTGCAAGACGAAGCCTTCGCCTTGCCTTTGGACCTTAACAGTGGTCCATTGCTGGCCATCCACAAGATCAGGATGAACCCACATAATTCCCCCCCGAGATGTGGGAACAGGTGCAAGACCCTTCTCTCGCTGATGGTGAGGGTTTATGTTGATCATTCTTAGTTCCCCTTTAGGGATGGGGACTACTCCAGAGGGTGTTGGAGGTTGTCTTCCAAAATGGAGGGATGATGTCATATTAGCTGTCACTTGCTTCTGCTCTGGACGGAGTTTTAATACCTCTGCGTCAATCAGAGCTTGAAGGATGTCTTTGAAGACATAACAGCTCTTGGTGGGGTGTCCCAGCATCCTATGATACAGGCAATAGTTGGGATTATCGGTTTTACCGACTTCTTCAGGACGTCTAGCTTCAGGAAGCTTCAATCTGTTGCTATTATTAAGTAATTTGAATAGCGAGTCAACATGTTCGTCCTTAAAGGAATACTTCTTACTGGCACGCGGCTGGTTTGAAGAGCCACTTCCCTTGACCGGTTGAGGCTTGACAGGGGATTTGACTTCTGTCGCCAAGTTATCCTTCCTTTTTGTTTGAAGAGATGCGTCTGGCGCACGCCTTGTCGACCTTTCGGGTTTGGGCTTGTTTTCTTCTGCCCTAACCCTGGTGATAATTTCTTCAGCCTGTTCACCTTGCTGGACCAATTGCATCCAGGTGCGACTTTCAGCAACTCCTATTTGGGCGAGGAGCAGAGTTTGTAGATTATCGCGCATGTTTTCACCAGGGTGACCTAGGTCATACCGCTAGGACATCGGAGTACTACATTCTGAAATCTTTCTACGAATGATTTGACGGACTCCCCCTTTCGCTGCTTTGTAGCCAAAAGAGTAGGCATTGTGACTTCTGAGTCATCTTCAAAGAAGCGTGTTAGGAAAAGCTTCTCCAAATCGTTCTAATTTTTAATAGAGCCTTCTGGGAGCTTCATGAACTATTCAAAGGCGAGCCTTTTTAGGGTGCCAATGAATAAACGTGCTAAGATGGCATCGTTATCTATCACGTTCCCTGTCTGAGACTTAAAGTAGTAGATATGTTGGTTCGGTGACCCTTTGCCGTCGAATGCTTGGAGAGTCGGAGCTTTGAACTTGGGAGGGTATGGAACAAGGTCCCACTCGGCTGGATATGGCCGGACCACCCCTGCTTCTTGGAGGCCTTTCCGATTAGTAAGGGCCTCGAGACGTTGCTCTAATTGATTCATTCTTTTAGAATGAACCCCTCCATGGTCCTGGTTATCTTTCTCTTTGGATGAGGATTTAGACGAGCCAGAAGTAGATTGCTCTTTCTCCTCAATGTGTACAGAAGATGAGCTTACTCCCTCTTTTCGTTTGCCTTTAGACTTTTTAGAGGAAGCTTTATCGGTTGATTCCTCTTGTCTTCAAGCAATTGTGCCAGCATCTGCTTGAGGGTATCGATAGATTCTTGTTGAGCACGAATCATCTCGAATTGTTCCTTCTGGACCTGGGCTTGCTGCTCCAAGCGCCTGGCTGTCTCCTCATGAGTATTTATCATGTATATAAAGGCCTCCTTCTCTATGGAAGAGTTCAAAGCCTGTGACTCTGCAATAGCGGAATGCGAGTCATTTACTTCAATGCCCCGAGCCAGGGCACTGTAATTGATCGGGGCAATTACCCCAGTCCGGGTGCGAGTATGTCGGTACACTCTTTCTGGTTCTGTGTCAGACTCGTCGGAGCTGACCACAAGTTGCTTCCCCCTACTCCTACTTGTCATGTTTGCAGTGATTTCAGGGTACTCGGTGTCAGAGAAAGTCCTCCTTCTGTGGGAGCGAATTCTTTTAGCTGATCGGGGAGGTAGAGTCAGCTGTCTGAATCTAGACTGCTGGCTTGTACGTGAACCACAACGGCACTCAGAGAGCATTGTGATAAGCCGTTCACAGCAACACGATGGAGTGATCCGACTAGCACTTCTCTTTCTCGTCAAATAATCTTTTAGATCTGTGGGAGGGGGATCGCAGAGATTAGCCTCGGATTGTCGAGGGTTTTTTAACTTGTGAGAGTTCTCCTCGCTTCGCAAAGCTGAGACGCAAGGTTCTGAGACGTGAGGCTCATGAACGCAACTCCTGCATCGCGGCTCTGGAACGCGAGTCTGACGTCTCTGCTGAGAAGAGACACAGCTCTCGTGTTGCCGATTGTCGCATCTGGATAGAGATGCTTGAGAAATGTAGGGCTGCTGGGTCCCGCGTATAGAGGCGCGGGTCTCGTGTCTTTGACAAAGAGCACGGACTTCGCGTTGCTGTTTGTGGCGTTTAGGAAGCGGTGCTTTAGAAACGCGAGCTTGGTGAATCTCACGTTTAGGTTGCCAAACGCGTACTTCACACGTCTGACATAGTTCAGAAGAGACGCTGGTCTGAACCTCGCGTCTTACCTCTGTTGGATAAATTGTTGTCCCAACTTGTAGTTGACGCATACGCCGCCTCTGTCGCCGCTCGTTATTTCGGTTACGTCGTGTGGGTTGAAGGAAACCCCCGGTAACCTGGCGCTGAGGAAGGGGATGAACAGGCTGAACATCAGGAATGTTAACCATGCGGGTCTCCTGAGAGACGTTGACGCAGGTGTTACGCATGATGCAATTAGCCATGACATCTTTCTTACGAATCGCGTCTGAGAGGATCTCAGAGTGGACTTGAGAGTAAATCCCCGAAGAGACTTTTCGGTAGACCCGCGCCTTTAGGTTCCTAGAGCCGGAAGAGAGGAACTCTTCATACTTCGCCTGGTCGAATTTCACGACAAGTGATTCGACCGTTTTTCCCATACAGGTGACGTCACCTTGCGCCACAACTTGCTCGTCAGTAGAGAAAGTGATCCCCAACGGAGTCGCCATCTCTTATTTGGTGGGAGAAATTCGTGTAAAGTTTCCTTTAATCAAATAAAAGATTACAACGGATTAATACTCTGACTACAAGGGAGGGAAGATATTCACAATTGAATCTCCCCTTTGTTTAATGCTGGGTTCTTGGTGTGGCGGTGGAAAGTGAATCTTGTTTTCCGTTGAGCAGGTGAACGTCAGGACCTCTTGGGAATCCTCTCTTTGGATAGCAGACGGAGTAACACAGCTCCTGTCAACTAAGAATCTTAAAGAGATTGTAGGCGAAAATTAACTTGTACGCAGCAAGTTGTTCGAAGAGTTTAACTCTCTCTTTCTTTTCAGTGAAAGTCTTGGTGCTTCTACAGCTCACAAGCGAAATTCTTTTCCAAGAATTATCTGCCCGACCGACCCCTTCTCCCTAGCAAATGGGGCTATTTATAGAGGCTTCAGGGGTGAACATGCCCCCTAAAAACGCTCCATAATAGGGGGTTAACTTTCTCATTACGTGGGCAGTAATTGACCCAATAACGAGGGCAGTTATAACCGAGGCGCAGGTTTCGACCCTCGCGTCTTGGCGCTGCAGTGATGCTGAGATGCGGGTTTCGACCCTCGCGTTTTGGCGCTGCAGTGATGCTGAGACTCAGATTTCGACCCTCGCGTTTTGGCGCTGCAGTGATGCTGAGACGCGGGTTTCGACCCTCGCATCTTGGCGCTGCAGTGATGGCTATGATTAGCCCTGCGTCTGGAGTTTAGCCTCTACTTTTTGATGACTTGTCTTTGTGATTTTTAGACAGCCTACAAGGATTTAGGGTCGAACAAATAGTCCAACATCGGCTGGACATGGGGATGGTCTTGGGTATATAAGGATTTGAGCTACTCCGCCTAATAAGCTAGCCTTTGGGATGGTGCCCCGAGTCCTTACAAATGGTATCAGAGCGATGGTTAGCAAGACAAGACGATCACGACAACCAACTTCAAGGTGGAGAAATTCGACGGGAAGTCCAACTTCCTATTGTGGAAGATGCGAGTAACATCCAAAGAGGACTCCTCAGGTTCAGATGGAGACAAACTGGAGGCTACTCAAGAGCAGCCTAGACCATTGAGGTCAGTCAGTTACAGTTACGGTGCCACCAATAAGGTATGGCTGGGATGAAGATCATGTCTCTTTCGCGTCAGTAACAGAACAGGAGAATCTGATGCCTACAGGGAAGCGATCAAGGTAGATGACCACAACAAGTGAATTACAACCATGAAGTAAGACATGGAGTCTTTAGATAGAAATCAGACATGAACGTGAGTCGATCTTCCAAAAGACTCTTAGTTACCAAAGGATATGCACAGAAGAAGGATATTGATTACAATGAGATTTTCTCTTCTGTAGTCAAGCATACATCTATTTAGATATTATTAGCGATAGTTGTTCAGTTTGATTGAGAGTTAGAGCAGATGGATATTAAAACAGTGTTTCTGCACGATAAGCTGGAGGAGAAGATATACATGAAATAACCTGAAGGTTATATTCAGAAAGGTAAAGAAAATAAGATATGTTTTCTAAAATAGTCCCTCTATGGACTTAAAAAGTATTCCAGATAGTGATACAAATGGTTCGACTCTTTCATGATTAAGGTTAAATAAAATAGATGTGAGTATGATAGTTGTGTCTATTTCAAGCAGAGTGATGATCGACATATTTGCTGTTATATGTAGATGATATGCTGATTGCTATGTGAAACAAGACACATATTTATAAGCTTAAAGCTCAGTTCAAAAAGAAATTTGACATGAAGGATTTGGGAGAAGTCAAGAAGATCTTAGGTATGGAGATCACTCGATCCAAAGACTCAGGCAGACTTTGACTATCCCAGGACAACTATATTCTCAAGGTATTGAAGAGATTCAACATGGCAGGAGCAAACCAATCACCACTCTTTTTGCATGTCACTTCAAATTATCCTCCAAGTAGTGCCCACAATCATCGGTAGAGGAGGAATGATGTCTCGAGTACCATATGCTAGTGCAGTGAGATCACTCATGTATGTTATGGTCTGCACTTGGCCTAACTTAGTTTATGCAGTTAGTACAGTAAGTCAGTTCATATCAAATCCAAGAAAGCAACATTAGAAAGCAGTGAAGTGAGTGCTACGATATCTGTGAGGGACTGCAAAACTAAGCTTAGTGTTTCAGAGATTGTAAATGGGAAGCCTAGGTTACTACAAGGCTATGTTGATGCAGATTATGCAAGAGATCTTGATCAACGAAGATTTATGACGGGCTATGTGTTCACAGTAGCTGAGTGCGTCATTAGTTGGAAGGCAGAGTTGAAAGATATAATTTCTCTTTCAATGACAGAAGTAGAGTACATGGCTGCAGTTGAGGCGTCAAAAGAAGCTTTATGGTTGAGTGGATTGGTTGAGACGTTCAGTATCATATAAGATTCAGTTCAAGTTCATTGCGACAGGCAGAGTGCTATTCATCTCACTAAAGATCACACATATCACAAGCGGACGAAGCACATTGATGTGAGATTTCACAAAATATGTCAGTGGGTTGTGAATGATAAGGTGATGTGGTAAAGATCAGCATGAAAAAAAATCCAGCAGATATGATGATGGAGACCATCCCAGTAGAGAAGTTCAGAGTATCACTGAACTTCATCAAAGTTCTCCAAAGATAAAGTGGTGAACGGGCTCTTGGGAGGGAGCCATGTGAAGTCACAAAAGGGGGAAAAAGGAAGGTGAATGAAGCAGAGACCAATTTTTATGGAGGGACTCAATGAACATGAGTTAAGATGAAGATTGTTAGTATTTAGAGTGCCTTATATTCAGGTTTTTGACAGTTTTCTAATATAAATTTGTCTCCTATTTAGGTTTGGATACGGGTTTTCTATTTCTCTAAGGAGGTGCTGGTTTGAGTTCGTGTTGGACTAGGATCATCCTATGTGCCTATATAAACCCCTCAAGGGTGGTCTTTTGAAGGTGTGTCAAGAATTCAAGAGAAATTCTAGAATTCTACCATTGAGAGTTGTGAGAGAGATCTCATTGTAACTCTTGTATTTTTTCAATAAATAGTTCTCCCCTCCACCCTGTGGACATAGGCACATTACTGAACCACGTTAAATCTTGTGTTCCTTGGTTGTGTGGTGATTGCTTGCTAGTGGTAGATCTTCTACGCTTTCGCTGCTGAGTCTTCGACTTGATGTTCCTCTGTTATTTGATAGGTGATAGATCATCAACAATTGATATCAGATCCATGCCCCGAACTTAGTCGTGTGTGAGTGATATTTGATCCCCCCAGGGCGCAGCGAAAGACGCAGTGGGCCCTTGTTAAACTGGATCTATAAAGATTGAGATCTCGAGGGAGGTAATCATGCTCTTGGTGCTTCATGTAAGACGTGTTGTCGTCTAACACAGTGAAGAGGAGTGACCTCGATTGAGCATATGATCTTCTCGGATTAGGAGTAAGGAAGATTGGCTTGTAGGGAGGCCCAGAACCTTTGTCTGAAGGGGGATAAAACCTGCTCAACTCTCAAGGCGCAAAAAGGCGCAATAAAGTCCCTGTAAAGCTAAGTGGGGCTCTCGAGATTGACAGCAGAGTCTTGCTTCATGTAAGACGTGCCAGCAAATGCGGTGAAGAAGAGTAATAAGCTGCAAGTTGTGTTTCACGTAAGGCGTGTACTGAAACGCAGTGAAGAAAATCTCGTAGAGCATATATATATATTCCAGGTGTGAAAGATGAACTTACATGGAGACTCTTTGTTCGATGGGTGATTGTTGGGATTTAGGGTCGAACAAATAGTCCCACATCGGTAAGACATGAGG
Source organism: Agave tequilana (assembly GCA_038442645.1). Lineage (NCBI taxonomy): Eukaryota > Viridiplantae > Streptophyta > Magnoliopsida > Asparagales > Asparagaceae > Agave > Agave tequilana. The sequence continues at coordinate 165,319 of JAVJIF010030580.1, read as the reverse complement.
ACATTTTTAGGTTTATAAGAATTTGGGCTACTCCAACTAATATGCTAGTCTTTTGGGATGGTGTCCCGAGTCCTTACAACTTGTTTGTGCAATTGGCAACTATTCTCTGATGTGTTGTTGCTCTCTGTTGCTTGAGATTCCAACAAATAACAGCTTATCTTTAATTAAAAGAAAGAAACTTAATTTGTATAAGTTGTGGATGAGCATTGAAGATAGGGTTTGTTGGAGCAGTGGGCTTCTAATGCAAAAGATGACAAGTATAAAGAGAGACAGATAGCAACATAAGGTAATAAAAACAAAGAAAAAAGCACACCAGTATTTAACGTGGTTCGGTCAATGTGACCTACGTAAGACAACAAGAGGAGTCAGCTAATCAAAAGGGGAGAATATAAGAGATTACAACTCTAATCTCACTCATCCAAGCCCAATGAGACCCAACTCACTAGAGCTTAATAAAAGGAAGTTAAATTGTAAGAGAAAGGAGAGAATAATACATTATTTAGCAACCCTCTCTTCTCACTTCCTTACTCTTGAAATTTCATGCAATGTGATGCCTATTTATAGGCAAAACTTCTAAACCCTTTCATCATTTCACCCGACACATACATCAAAATCATAGGGTGGTTATAATCTTCATAGGGTGGTTAAGATCTTCAAAAGGTGGCTATTGATGACTTTTAGAGTGGTTAGAGATTTCATATGGTGGCTAAGATTTTCATAGAGTGGCTAATTGATTTTGAGAAAAGGTCTAAAATTATGATTTGATTTATTCATTAAAGACATATTAGCAGGGTAAATGATATTTGATACGAAGGTGTCAATGCATTCCTTGACTATGCTGAAGCTAACCCAAATCATACAGATAGTTGCAGGATGGCATGTCCTTGTAAAAAAATGCAGATGCAGGTATCTTAACACCGGAGAGGAGATACGTGAACACCTAATGTTTACGAGGATGGATGAATAACTAACTACACAGTATGAACTACAGACGGCTTTGAGATTGGCTTCTTTAAATTGTGAATTTTGTCTCATTTTAGATCTACTTATTCACTTGCTTAATATTTTTTCATGGAGTCCTATGGGTAAGTTTGGAGTTCTATCAAGATATTTTGAGTTAATAAAATCCTCCTCTTTTGGTTGAACCTGAAACTTTTATGTCTCAAATTCTTTGGGATTGTTCTAATGGGTTAGCACTATAAGATGGATAATTTGAATGCTTGGGAATTCACTTTTGATATTTTATCAGAAAAGATAATAGATTATGAGACCATATTGAAGAATCAACACTAGGACAAATTTGATAACGACAAAGCTCATTTCTGAAACCTGCAAATGCTATTGATCCAATACAGTTTGCCATGTTGATGGAGAAGTGGGAAACAAAAAAAAGTTTCCGGTACATCTTATCTTGTGTTTGCTCCATTCTTATTTGTTATATGATTCTTTTTGATCTATCTATATTCTATGGATTAAATGTTATATTCTTCGTTATTCATTTACAAATATCTGATGTTGGAGTAAGATATCTAAGAAGAATCTGTTGAGTTTGTTCGAACAAATAGTCTCACATCGGCCAGACGTGGGGATAGTTTTGAGTATAAAAGGACTTTGATAATTTCACATAGAAGACTAGTCATTTGGGGTTGTATTCCAAAGTTTTGCAAGTGATATCAGAGTCGTCTCCCGAACTTAGTCGTCTGTAAAAGCTAGTTGGGCTCACGAGGACGTGTTCGCCCTCCGCACGGTGAAGAGGACACAATTGAACAATTTTTCTCCAGAAGAGATTACAACGCTTTGGATCAAACACTGGTATTTAGCTATGCAAATGAACCGCACATGTTTTTAACTTGTAAACGTAAATGGAGATTTTTCCTTAATAATTTGAGCGCATGCCGTACAATAATTTTGTTGCTTAAACTCTTGTAGAATGATATTGAGGACGCAGTTACTACAGCCATTCTAGAGAATGAGCGGGCAGGGGCAAATAGAAATTTGGAGGAAATCGAGGAAGAATGCATCATATCTGTCCTGTTGTGCGAGCGCTATCCAATCACAACAACCAAACAATAGAGAATCCCAAGATCTCCAGCACAAAGAACAATCCAACAATCACACGAAGAACGCACAAATCACAAAGACAAGATTTAACGAGGTTCGGCCTCAATGCCTACGTCCTCGGAGCAATCAATGGAGAGATTTATATTTTGGAAGATGATTACAATAGCTCTTCTTCTCTTTGAATGCAAGAGAACTCACAGCTAATACAATTTCGCAGAGATCTCCAAGATTCTTAACCCTAGAAATAACATTAGGCTTAAATACCCAAATCAGCGAATCAGCAGATTTCACCCAAAACCCGACTGTCGGTCGACCCAGCCGGTCGACCGACCTCCATCTCGGTCGACCCGCCCGGTCGACCGAATTTAACCGAGAGTTCGGGTCTTACAGTCAGGTAACTGCGGTCGACCGGCCGGGTCGACCGCCTAAGGCCCTGTGCATGCTGTGCATGTCGGTCGACCGGACCGGTCGACCGACCCTGCCTGATTCTGCTATTTTCTGCTGCTGTCCACTTTGCCTTCCGTCGTCGACTTCCTTGGCGATCTCCTCGACGCGACCCATGGCAATCCAGCAATCCAGTCAGCTTGCTAGGTAATAATCTCTCTCTTTCCAACAATTCTCCACCTCGGCGAAGATTTTCAAATCTGAGCCGAACTCCAACGAACCCCAGTCCATCACCTGGCGAAATCGACACACGATCTCGGCGAAATCGACACACGATCTCGGCTTACGCGCACCGGTCGAAATCGACACACGATCTCGGTGAAATCGACACACGATCTCGGCTTGGAATCTTTAGCTCATCTATTCCTGGAAAACATCGCACATGCCTTCCCTGCACTTCATCTTAGGAGAATTTCTATACCTGCCGATCACTAACCGTGGCTCCCTCTCCGCAACTTCACGACCTCACGAAGATTTCCTTATGAGCCAACACTGACTCTCCACTGACTAGCTCTATCTAGTCTACCTGTCTTCCACTGACGATCCAACAAAGTCTGAGTAGAGCCCACCAAACATCATCGGCTTCAACTGGATGCACACCACTCCTTATGCAAGCTCAACATCTTCTAACCGGAAGATAAACCTGTTCATCGAGATCACACCATCTCACCACTACGTGAGATCCAACTGGCCACACCACTTCACCTCTACATGAAGTCTCTTCACCTCTACGTGAAGTCTCTCCATTTCTACTTGAAGCTTCAATAGGCCACAACTCTTCACCTCTACGTGAAGATCTAAAATAACATCTCGAGAACCCAAATAGCTTCATAAGAGTTGCATCACCAAATGGCTGCGCCTTTACGGCTGCCTACATACCTTTGACCAAAAGGATCAAGCCAACCGTAGTTCATTAAGACGAGCTTCAACAAGCTCAAATAATGGTACCTCTATTTGCAGCAGCGAACCTGTCTGACTGAGTCATATGAACCTCTTCCCGACCATCATGGAGAGCAACGGCCTTCAACTTCAGCTTGTCACGACCACAAGCTTGAGATTCATCTTCTTTATCCACAAGCGTGGCTTCACCTTAGTCCCAATGGCTGCAAATAACTCGACATCCTCAACAATGTCATCAATCTGTTCAGCATCACCCTTTGTATCTTGAACTCCTCCCGGTGTCACCTCCGATGAAGTCTCCTCTGATGCCGAACCAACTGGAGATGATGGAGTAGCATCAACCTCCACCCGCTGCAATCCTTCCTTGGTCTCCGTCCTCTCCACCTGCTGAGAGACAGTGGACTTCAACACTGAAGTCTCTCCAAATGTGACATGCCTGCTCATCATGATCTTCTTGTCTTCGGGGTCCCACAACCTGTAGCTGTTCCTTTTGATACCCAAGTAGACAAACCTTTTTGCCCGCGGATTCACCTTGCCACTCTTGGCACTGAAGTAGGCCTGACTTCCAAACTCCCGCAGCACACCATGACCTTGAGCAGCTTCTCCAGATCAAATATTCAGTGGAGCTCTACCTCCAATTGCAGTCGATCTGTTCATGAGATGGCTAGCATACTCAGTCGCCTCAGCCCAAAACGACCTGTCTAATCCTGCATTAGACAACAGCCTCCGAACCTTCTCCAGCAAGGAACGGACTAAATCTTTAGCCAACCCATCTTTACCTGTTGTGAAGTGAGTTGCAATCCCTGTGTTCTGGCCAAATTGTAGGAATTGGTACATGTCCTTTCTAACATTACCAATATGAAGCTCCTTTATCTTCCTACCTATCTGCCTCTCCATTCTTCCTCTCTACTTCATCAACACATCTAGGGCTTCTCCCCTTTGTCTCATCGGATATATCCAAAGCTGCCTAGATGAACCATCAATAAACGAGACAAAGTACCTGTGACCTCCAAGCGATGCCGTCTTAGCAGGTCCCCATACGCTCATGTGAACACAATCAAGAAGACCTTCATTGTGGTGAGTACTGGTGCTGAATCTCACCGTCTTCTTGTCCAGAACGCTGTGTCCATCTTCCAAATTGCAGGTAGCAGCACCTTCCATGGATTCCTTCTTTACAGGAGCTTGCAAAGACCTTCTGTAGTCGTGTCCGACCTTTCCCTGCCAGTCCTCCGGGCTACCTTTATCTGAAGAACTCGAAGTCTCCACCTGATCTGTCATCATACTACCCTTCAAGTAGTAAAGATTTTCTCGGCGGACGCCCTTCATCACCACCATCGAGCCCTTGATCATCCTGAGATCACCATCTCGAACAGATATCACCATGCCCGATGCTTCCAAAGTGCCAACTGAGATAAGATTCCTTTTTAGATGAGGTACATACCTCACCTCCTTCAACTCTCGAACTATCCCATCATCCATCTTGATGCGAACTGTACCCATCCCTTCTATATTACACAGATGGTCATCCCCCATGACCGTGTAACATCCATCCAGCTTCTCAAAGCTAGAAAACCAGGCCCTGTTCGGGCACACATGATAGGTGGCTCCGCTATCAAAGATCCACTCAGCACTATCTGAGTTACTAATAGTAGGTGTAGTAACCGAGAGAGAGAACACTGAAGAGTCATCATCCGATCCATCCGCCTGTGTGAGATTCGCCTCGGTCTTTGACTCCACCTTCTTATCTTTGGCCTTAGGGCATTCTGCTTTCCAGTGTCCTAGTTCCTTGCGCAAGGCACACTGATTCCTCTTCAGATTTCTGAAACCCGTCCTGAATTTCGATCTTCCTCTAATCTCCCTTCCCTTCCTTGATGAACCTCTGCCTCTTACTTCCAATGCCTCCGCCGATGACCCTGACTGAGAAGGATGCCTCTCCTTCTTCCTTGTCTCATAACTCATCAGTGCAGACGACACCTCATCATAATCCAAGCTTTGCCTTCTATTAATGAAGGTCAGTGTGAATGTCTCGTACTCCTCTGAAGGAAGTGAATTCAGAAAGATGACCGCCTTATCTTCCTCATCTACCGTGACATCCACATTTAGCAGATCTGTAAGAAGCTTCGTATATCGGTTGATGTGCTCATTTACTGTGCTCCCCTTCTTCATCCGAAACTGATACAGCTTACTTTTAAGCTGCAACCTGAACTCTACACTCTTCGTCAGGTACTTCTTTTCAAGGGTTTCCCATAGTTTCTTCGCTGACGTCTCATGTTACACAAGGTATTTTATGTCTTGTGACAAGCATGAACGTATCAAGCCACATGCCGATCTGTTCATCTTCGCCCAGTCTTCATCAGTGATAGTGTTCTTCTTCTTCGCCAATAGGAGAGTATCTTCGAGGTTTGATGCATTCAGCGCATCCATAACCTCGCATCTCCACATACCAAAATTGTTAGTCCCATTAAACTTAACAACTTCAATCCTTGGGTGATTGTTCATTGCCTTAACAGATGCAGTTTCTTCTACCATTGAGATTTCCCTGATCCTCTATCTACGCGGAAGATCAACTACCTTGAAATAGATCTATACACAGATAAAAATATGATTTTTACCTATCCCTCGAAACCCTAGATCGAGTTTCTCACCAGATCTACTCCACCACGGATTCAACGGGCCCTCCTTGAGTCCTTCTGAGATCGACACACGATCTCCTCGAACACCCAATACCTCAGATCTGAGATCGACACACGATCTCCACCGGATCCGATCTCGAGCCCTTCGAATCCTCAGAAATCCCAAGTGCAACCCGGAAGCTCTGATACCACTTGTTGTGCAAGCGCTATCCAATCACAACAACCAAACAATAGAGAATCCCAAGATCTCCAGCACAAAGAACAATCCAACAATCACACGAAGAACGCACAAATCACAAAGATAAGATTTAACGAGGTTCGGCCTCAATGCCTACGTCCTCGGGGCAATCAATGGAGAGATTTATATTTTGAAAGATGATTACAATAGCTCTTCTTCTCTTTGAATGCAAGAGAACTCACAGCTAATACAATTTCGCAGAGATCTCCAAGATTCTTAACCCTAAAAATAACATTAGGCTTAAACACTCAAATCAGCGAATCAGCAGATTTCACCCAAAATCTGACCGTCGGTCGACCCAGCCGGTCGACCGACCTCCATCTCGGTCGACCCGCCCGGTCGACCGAATTTAACCGAGAGTTCGGGTCTTACAGTCAGGGAACTGCGGTCGACCGGCCGGGTCGACCGCCTAAGGCCCTGTGCATGCTGTGCATGTCGGTCGACCGGACCGGTCGACCGACCTTGCCTGATTCTGCTGCTGCTGCTATTTTCTACTGCTGTCCACTTTGCCTTCGTCGTCGACTTCCTTGGCGATCTCCTCAACGCGACCCATGGCAATCCAGCAATCCAGCAATCCAGTCAGCTTCCTAGGTAATAATCTCTCTCTTTCCAACATGTCCTTGGTTCCAAAAACAGTGACCGAATAAGTGGAACTTTTCGGGACAAGCAATGATCAATAGGTTTCATGAGAGAGACCAACTGATGCGATGCGATTCCCTTCACATAGTAGGCAATCATTCTTTCTATTAGGTCTGAACAGCCATTTGACAAATCAATTGGTATTTTCGTCTTTCCAAGCATGCAAGTAGCTGTTGGGATTTGAGTTGAACAAATAGTCCCACACTGGCTAGACATGGGGATGGTCTTGAATATATAAGAATTTGAGCAACTCCACCTGGAAAGCTATTCTTTTTAAATGATGCTCCAAGTCTTTTAATTGGTATATAAGCCATGCTTTGAACTTAGTTGTGTGTGTGGTTGATTTTCAATATTGTTGATTCACCAATCTGACGCAAGAAGGCGCAGTAATGGACCCAATAGTCCCACAACGGCTAGACATGGAGATGGTCTTGGATGGTGCCCCAAATCTTTTAGTAGGCAGTTAGAAAAACAACTTCCACTCCGACTAGACATGGGGATGGTCTTGAATAGTGCCCCAAATCCTTTAGTAGGCAGTTAGAAAAACAACTTCCACTTTCACGTAGCTTTAATCACTTCTTATCACAACAGGTTCAAGAGATGGTCCCTGGCATTGAGGTAAGATCTACTTGTGTAACCTAATTACTAAATGTAATATTCATTTGTAAAGTAATTAAATTGGGCCTTGTTGGTTTCACTACTGGAATAGACATTAATTTAATATCAATTGTTGCAGAATGAATACAAGAGGAAATTTGAAGTGACGTCTAAAAAAACAAAAGGGATTGAAGAAGAGAATATTAAAGAAGCATTACTCAAACTTGATCCAAATTTGCAAAATCTATTTGCAAATAAAGATACTGCCCAAGATACTAGTAGTGAGGATGGGAACTTTGATGATGATGATTGCAAGGCTAGTAATTATGATGATGAGGATGACTATCAGGTAAGTATTATGTTTATCATTTTTGTGAATTTTAACTTATGTGATGAACTTTATATTCACTGTTTTTTTTTTTGTTTTTCTTTTCTTTATGCAGGATAGTGATATCAGCCTAAACATGGATGGACAAGGGGCAATAGCATGAGCATCTTGTGGACAAATTTCTTAGTTTCATCTCTTAGTTGTACCTTTTTTCTTTTCTTATAAGAAATATTCTTTAGGACTATTCTTCATATTTGTATTTGGTTTCTTGCACTTATATCAATGATGCATAGACTTATTTAATGTATAATTTTATGACCTTTTAGATTTGAAAAATACGTTTTAATATGAAGTTAATTGGATCATTATAAAATAAGTAGACAGCTTCATTGTGCAATGTTATGATGTATAGATTTATTTAATGTATGAATTTATGACTTTTTAGATTTGAACAATACGTTTTATTATGAAGTTAATTCGATCATTAAAAAATAAGTAGACAACCTCATTGTGTAATGTAAACTAGATTCGGAAGAGCTGTGTTTTCTAGTAGTGGTGGTTTACTAGAAATGATGTATATCTATGACGGAAGAAAGAAAAGAATCGGATGGAATCTGATTAGTGAAGATGTGAGAAAATCACTAAAAGAAAACTCTAGTATTAGCTGGTTCAAAAGTCATCTGCTGTTATTAGAGTTGTATCATCACATTGCCTTGTATTGATTCGTTTATTGAACATTTTTTAGTACATTTGTCCATCTTCTTTAGTTACTTTTTATTTTGGTTATACACTGTTGTTATTAGCTAGGTCAAAGTCCTCAATCTCGTGTATATTGAGCCGACACCATCTAATCAGACACCAACAAATTATATATTGTCTGATTTAGTTGGAAGTCTGCTTTTAGATGGTTCTAGTTTCCACTTAGCCCAAGCTCCGTGGAGATGGTTACAGTTTAAGTAGCATAGACTATGCATAACTTTGAGATTACAGCCTACCTCTTTCGGCGAGAACAGGAAATATAGAATGTAACAGGGAGCTAATAGAGTCTTGGCGCCGCATCATACAGTCCATGGGTCCGGAGATGTTTTTGTTAGAATATAAATATATTACCTTCAATTTTTATCACAACTTTGAAGTTTTAGCGCAGTAACATAGATTTTCATATCGTGTCCGACTTTCAGAGTTTTACCCCCTTCGGCTCGCCGTAATGCTCGTGCCATCGCTGTCATTCCCAAACAGTACCTTGCTTTGCCAGACTGGTAGGCATGGAAACAAGCAGGCGTGCATGATATAGTTCGAACCTTACCACAATTAAAGCTTGTGATCTCATCAGTAACCATGTCCCAAGTACGATTCATCTCTCTCGCGAGAAAACGAAAACTTGTTCAAAATGGCTTGTTAATTTCTCATGCATGTATCATAGGCGTCCCTTCAGATTTTTTTGTACAGACCCAGTCTTGGACATTTTTCTTTGAAGGATTTGTATTAATTTCCATGCACTTGCAGTTACTTTTGTTTGCTTGCAGGGTTTAAAATACTGTAGAAACTATTCCTGCTATAATAGTAGAGTCCAGAGATTGTGTCTGTTAGTTGTTTGCCTTGTTGGTCTTCTGCCACTAGTATATTATGTCTTTTTGAGGGTATCCACACGTTTGAGTCGCATAATTTGAAATACTGTAGAAACAACTGTAGTCTCACTCAAGGATTGGGCCAACACACGCTTTTGAATTGTTATGGAATGTGAAAATTCCAATGTATTCTTGGATTTTAGTCCTTCTCAAGTTTCTTTGCTTGCATATTGAGCCTTCTACCTTTGGGCAGTGGAATAACTTGAACCCATTGCACTAAAACCAGTAGTGCCAACTGAGTTGAGCTAGCTAGCTCAAGCGGTCAGACCATTTTTTTTCTCCTCCTTTCTTCAGAAGATTGTGAATGAGAATTTCCCATCCGCAATGAGCAGTGTGATTTGTCGAACTAACATTTATAGGCGCTTTAAGAGAAATAATATGCAATTGCTGTTGTATACTAGTCTACGGACTAATATACTATAATCTAAAATTTTAAGTGGAGAATAGATCTTATTCAACTTTTCTTTCTTGCTTGCTTGCTTTCTTGATTGATAAAAAAATAAAGAGATACACTAGCCTTTTATAGGCAAATGACAATAATGCATATATGATGATGACTCGTCATTCCTTCTAATTGAAGATGATGACTTTTTATTTCTCTCAATTGATGATGACTCCTAATTGATGATGATGACTCGTCATTCCTTGAAGATGATGACTCTTTATTTCTCTCAATTGATGATGGCTCTTCATTTCTTCTAATTTAAGATGATGACTCTTTATTTCTCTCAATTGATGATGACTCCAAATTGATGATGATGACTCTTCATTTATCTAAATTGATGATGATGACTCTTCATTTCTTATGGTCTCTTCTTCTTCCAAAATTAATGTCATAAAGACATTTTTATTTGATATTCCAACAATTGCAGTATGTAAAAACTGTGTATGGTTACTAGTAGTTTATGAAGACTAGACTCTTATGATTCATTTGCCAATTTGGTGACTCTCTCTCTCTCTCTCTCTCTCTCTCTCTCTCTCACTCACACACACACACACACACTCACTCTCTCTCTCTCTCTCTCTCTCTCTCTCTCTCTCTCTCTCTCTCTCTCTCACACACACACACACACAACAATTGCAGTATGTAAAAACTGTGTATGGTTAATAGAGTCTTGGCGCCGCATCATACAGTCCATGGGTCCGGGGATGTTTTTGTTAGAATATAAATATATTACCTTCAATTTTTATCACAACTTTGAAGTTTTAGCACAGTAACATAGATTTTCATATCGTGTCCGACTTTCAGAGTTTTACCCCTTCGGCTCGCCGTAATGCTCGTGCCATCGCTGTCATTCCCAAACAGTACCTTGCTTTGCCAGACTGGTAGGGATGGAAACAAGCAGGCGTGCATGATATAGTTCGAACCTTACCACAATTAAAGCTTGTGATCTCATCAGTAACCATGTCCCAAGTACGATTCATCTCTCTCGCGAGAAAACGAAAACTTGTTCAAAATGGCTTGTTAATTTCTCATGCATGTATCATAGGCGTCCCTTCAGATTTTTATGTACAGCCCCAGTCTTGGACATTTTTCTTTGAAGGATTTGTATTAATTTCCATGCACTTGCAGTTACTTTTGTTTGCTTGCAGGGTTTCAAATACTGTAGAAACTATTCCTGCTATAATAGTAGAGTCCAGAGATTGTGTCTGTTAGTGGTTTGCCTGGTTGGTTTTCTGCCACTAGTATATTATGTCTTTTTGAGGGTATCCACACGTTTGAGTCGTATAATTTGAAATACTGTAGAAACAACTGTAGTCTCACTCAAGGATTGGGCCCACACACGCTTTTGAATTGTTATGGAATGTGAAAATTCCAATGTATTCTTGGATTTTAGTCCTCAATTTTCTTTGCTTGCATATTGCGCCTTCTACCTTTGGGCAGTGGAATAACTTGAACCCATTGCACTAAAACCAATAGTGCCAACTGAGTTGAGCTAGCTAGCTCAAGCGGTCAGACCATTTTTTTTCTCCTCCTTTCTTCAGAAGATTGTGAATGAGAATTTCCCATCCGCAATGAGCAGTGTGATTTGTTGAAATAACATTTATAGGCGCTCTAAGAGAAATAATATGCAATTGCAGTATGCAAAAACTGTGTATGGTTATTAATAGTTTATGGAGACTAGACTCTTATGATTCATTTGCCAATTTGGTGACTCTCTCTCTCTCTCTCTCTCTCTCTCTCTCTCTCTCTCTCTCTCTCACACACACACACACACACACACTCACTCTCTCTCTCTCTCTCACTCTCATGAGAGTTTATTTTTCCCTTGTCATGGCGGGAGTTCTTTCCCTCTACATAGAGCTTGATGGAAACCAACATGTCTCTTTTGAAAAAAATGTCAATAGTGAGCTTTTTTCCCTAATATATATGTACATGTGCTTAACGTATCGTAAACTTAAGGATTATGTAGATATACAACTCCCAAAACTTTAGTATTTAGAATGTACCCGTGAAATGTTTGTTATAAGAAATTTACCCTACAAAGCTTCATTCTTAGAAAAATACTACCAACTGTTAAGTTTGGACACTTTAGAGGAAAGTATACTGCCATGTAGTCCTCTTCAACCAATCCCACTTGTTCTCTCCCCTCTTCTCTTTTACTACTTGACAAACCAACTTCCCTTACATCTTCCTTTCTTTACTATGACTTTAAATCTCTCATGACAGTTTATTTTTTCTTTGGCAGAGGGGACAAAAGAAGAGGACAACACGGGCGGCTTTGTTTTTGTGTGTGTGTTGTGTGTGTGTGTGTGTGTGTGTGTGTGTGTGGTGGTGGGGGGGGGGGGGGGGGGGGGGGGGGGGGGGGGGGGGCTTTGGTGGTCTCGAGGAGAGAGAAAGAGGGAGAGATGGCTTGAGCTAGGGTTAGAGTTTGGGTTAGTATTTTCAAGAGGGCTAGGGTTTGTAATAGGATTTTGACTTAGAGTTAGGATTTTGGATTGTGATTTCGGTGATGGAGAGAGAGAAGATGATAGATGGTGGAGAGGGATAGGCGAGGTAGGGGTTAATCACCCTTCTAAACTAGGATTAGATAGGAGTTTATCCTTCTAAACTAGGATTCTTTAGAGTTACATACACCTAAAGGAATTATGAGAGAGACTAGCGATCACTCACAAATATAATTTTGATCAAATAATTCAATATTAATTTATTCTCTAGTAGAAGAGTTTTTAAATAGACTTTACAAAATAAAAAGATAAATAACCATCCGATGTGAAACTAAATACATGCTAAATAAAAACACAAATAAAGTAAAAAGTAACAGAGGTCATCTCAATATAAATAAAGACTAAACAGACTACTCGAACCACATGGAGGTGACACGTCTACCTCGTCGCTAATAAACACGTCAAGGGCGTGGCTAGATGTCCGCATCACAGTTACTCCACTTAACCTGAGGCGCCAAAAAAAATATCTATACTTTTAAGTGTAAAATAAAATTTATTATAATTTATTTTTGGAGGAAAGGCCAAAGTCTGATTAGGCTTGGTTTGGCTTGTTATGACTGAAATGATAGAGTTTGTACTAGTAGAAAAATTTTAGTTTTTCTAAAATATAGAATCCACTGACTGAAGCTAAATTCGACACGATTTCAACCCGATCTTTTTAACCTAAACTCAACTTGACCGAAAATTTCTATGTCTAGATTATGATTAGATTGGACTAGGCAAGTTGGATACAGGTCAGGTTATACGATCACATCCAAATAATTTCAAAAACTGCATGTGCATATTTTCAATAACCTTCAAATTTAGAAGAAGTTGATACACTCGTAAACAGTAAGTACAACAAAATACAATTAAACAAGGTCTTTTGACCTTTGAATAGTGTTATTAATGCAGCAACAAGGAGATGATATTTTGCTGCTCAAGCCAAATCCTTTTCGAATTTGTTTACAACTCAGTAACTAGGACTATCTCATTGGGATTTATTTATTTATTTTTTTTTTTTTCCCTTGCATAACAATTGGGGCACTCAGCCTTGCAGCATTCCACAATCCCTGATATCAGGCATCAAAGTTCTTCACAAATCCGAGTGTAAATTAGTATGATAAAAAAACTCATCATTTTCTTTCTCGCCCATTCTTGTGAAACAGTAAGCAGCCATATTCCCCTCTCTAAATTGGTTTGAGATCTTGGCCTCAACCAACCCCGAGAGCCACGCTTTGGTATCTTGAAGAAGCATAAGAGGCCATCACCCCTGCCCAGGGAATTTGTTTACAGCCCAATAACTGCGACTGTTTTCTCCCATAAAGCAATACCACTGTCGCGGATTACTAGATCTAGATTTTGATCCTGGAGATCAAGGACGATCTAAAGTGACTTTTTTAGACTACGTGTTGAATCATGTGTTAAGTAAAACCGCTGCTTCAATTGGTATTTCTTTGAAAAAAAACTGACGAGGAACGGGTTTGTATGATTAGTCTAATGCGAAAGAGAGCATCAGACAAAGAGGAGTCTCTCTGTAAGAACAAAGAAGCGACCAAAGTCGAGCTGAACCAGAGGAGAAAATGAGGAGCAATGATTTGTCAGGAGGTGGCTCGTAGTCTCTGGGGTTTGTAGTTGGGGTATCCGTCTACGAGTTTTATTAGTTAAGATGATAGCTGCAACTGGAGTTGTGAAGTCTTTCTAGAGCGGAGTTATGGATAAAGTACTGGAGTTCTGGAGTTTTTAGAGTCATTTTGGGCGGAGTTACTGTTGAGGCGGGGCGCTACGACAGTGTAGCGGAAGAGTTCTCTGTTTCTTTTTTCTATTTTCTTTTTCTTTTTCTTTTCTTTTCATTTATTTTTTTCGGTGCAAATTATGTATGAGAGGCATGATTGTACCCTGGTTTCTCTTGAGTTTGTTTCGTTAAAACTCTTTTTAATGCAACGCAGACAAGTTTGCCCCCTCAGCTTTTACTTAAAGTAAAAGCAATGCCACTGTTTTGAAAAACTAATATAATATGCAATGGAAAACTGTTGAGGGACTAATGTGCTAAAAGTTTTTCCCTCTCAGAGATGTGACCCATTCAGTTTTTTTGACTCTTGGCCGTTACATCTGCTGGCAAGCACCTGTGCATGCGGAAAGGCTACGAACGATGGTCCAAAATTGAATTAATCGCTTGAGAGCATCAACGTGCGGGCAGCTTGTACATCAAAATACTGTTTCCCCATCTCTCCCTCAATCAAAACACTGTGTGCGCGCCTGCCCCCGTCACTCTCTCTCTCTCTCTCTCTCTCTCACTCATTGCTATGTCTTTTAGTCTCAAAATATAAAGACCCCACATCTTCAACTTGGACCCCGAAAGGGACCATTACATGCAAGCTGTTGACCCCATGGGCAACAGAAGCATCAATCTGTTTACCTTCTGATTTCCAACCCTTTTTTTTTTACCTGCAACAACGAGTGGCTTCTGTTTGTTCACAACATGAGGACAGTAGCTCAGCTGGTCCCTTTCTTTGGGCAAAGTTTTGGAATTTATATTGGACCAATGCTAGATTTGGAAGTAGTCAATTCTCATTTTAATTTTTTTTGTGTGTTACTGTCTCAATGTTTCCTCGTCAATTACTTACAGCTTGAACATCATCTGGGAATCTACAGTACAGCTTAGAATGTGTCATTATCAGAATTCAATGAAGAACCCTTATCCACTGTGTTTGAGGTCTGGTCATAGATAATGTTTCGTTATGTATAGTCTTGAAAAGTAATATAGCTTCATGCCTACCCAGTGCCCCTTTTCCGCCCTTTTTTGCTATTGGAAAACTTTGGATTTCTGTTATGTGACAGAAGGCTTTCACACTATGTTTATACATGCTTTTAAACCTGAAAACCTCTGCAATTTACTGAATGAGCATATTTAGAAGAGAAGGTTTTCAAGTAGTTTCAAAGTGATCTATACTTCTTGCCTAGTGGCACCCTTCTTTTAAAATACCGACAAAGACAAAAGTCTACAAAGAGTTGTACACAACTCTAGATTGGGGTTGGGGGCACGTGACACTCCGACCCTACTGAAGAACCAGGAGAGAGACCCATCTGTGCCCCCAGTCTCTCACCTCTCCAAGCCTCACACTCCAAGTTGTGCCCCCCACCGCAGAATGCGCGCGCGCGCACACACACGATCTCTTACTAGTTATTCTCATGTCGCAACCACATTCTTACGCACACCCACCCTAAATCTCATTTAATTAATTCTACCCACCTCTCTCTCTCTCTCTCTCTCTCTCTCTCTCTCTCTCTCTCTCTCAACACAATAAACATCACAAGCTTCTTCATTCGGCACAAGCAAATCAATTAATCATTTGCACAATGCTCTTGGCTAGAATTAAGTTTTCTACAAAGGAAAAACAATGTCTATTCCATTCTTGAACCTACTCTTTAATTTTGATCATCATGTTTTAAAAATCCCTTTTCTTTTGAGTCCAATATTTTGCTCTAATGTGCATCTTTTTGTGATACATTTGCACATCAAATTCTTGTGTTTGGGTTACCCGTGAAATTTTCATTATTACCCTTCTCTTTTGAAAAGTTAATTTGCCCGGAATTATCACGATAAGCCTCACCTATCAACTGATTATTAATTTTGTTCTTATTGAGCAGATGCTCCTTGACCTTATTGACCTTAATAGTTGATTTGCTTTCATAAATGATAGCTTCCCTAAAACTCTTATATGAAGAAGATAAAAAGCACAGTAATAAAAGTGCCAAATCCTCATCTTCTATCCTAAACTCTATTTTATCTAAATTATTAATAATAGTGGAAAATTCTGCACTGTGAGTTGATAAGTGTACTTAAATGCAAGCGGAGAAGAAAGAGACTGCTTCAGAATAAATCGATTCGCCAAAGATTTTTTTAAATAGTGGTCCTGAAGTTGGTCCAACAATGAGCATGATGTTTTCTCCATAGAAAACTCATTCAACATTTCGTCCGTCAAGCAAAACTGAATAACCATTAAGGATTTCCCATCCAACTCCTGCCAAGTTTCTTCCTTCATTTCTTGAGGCTTTTTCTCCCTCCCGAGTAGTGCTTTCTTCAACCGCTCTAGGTCAAGATTGTATTCATTCTAACCAACCACCTGCTGAAATTGATGACACCATCGAACTTATGAATATCGAACTTGATCGCAGACATCTTCACGTTGACCTTTCTCTTATACCAGTTATGCCCACGACCAATCACTGGGGCGACACAACGGAAGTAATACGTGATCGACGAGTAACGAGAAGAAAAAGAAAAAAGAAGAAATTTCAAAATATAGAATCTAACACACAATTTAACGTGGTTTCTGTTGGCCCAGAGGCCTTCCACTCTAGTTTTGATGATGATTAACTCATGTAGTTATGTTTATTAATAATCTTGTGATGTTTAGTTTCAAATCATTAATCAAGATATTAGTTGGTGATTGCTTCAACAAAAGAGTTTTGAAGCCTTTTACATGGTGATTCCAGAGCCCGAGCATCAAGTGTAACGGTCCCAGGTTTAATTACCTCAAAATTCATAATTATCAACCTTATTGCTCATTAATCAGAATATACTAAAGAAATTTCGGCAGCATCTCCTCTGAAAAATAGACTCCATCTCAATACAATAATTAGATTTCGGCTAACATCAACCTACTTATAGATCTCAATTTCATCATATAGCTCATCAAAAGTTCCATCAAATAAACATATATAGAAGAGTGCTTCCGTGATATACTATTCTAACTCATAGTGACTAATAACATTCGAGTTTACAAAAGGATTTACATTCTACAATAAGTACATACGTTATCTCAGGAGAATATCCTTGCAGCTTTAAGTCGAACCTTCGCCTTGCCATGACCTGAAAATATCAATCTGTGGTGGGGTGAGCTCAACAGCTCAGTGAGTGAAGTCATTCAAAATAGAGTTTGTATTATACTACAATTGTACTTGAAGTATTATGCAGTTGAGCAATGTCAAAAATCAGTTTCAATACTTTCTACTTGTGGTTGGTACAGCAGCTTATGAATCATAGACTCTTTCTATTATCTGTTACTTCCTATATGTATTCTTCTGGGTACACGTGATCAATATTTCATTAACATACAATCTCAATGATTTTGCAATACTTGACCTACTCGTTAGTCTCTTATAATCACCTCTCCGGTTTTCAGTTTGTAACATGTTCGTCTTTCATATATATAGTCATGGTCACAGCACAACTCTTAGAGAGTCTAATCTTACTCACTAGATCAGTTACGGTTCAATATTGCGCCTACCCCAATATACATATGATATCACACACTACTCATGATAGTATCCAATTATAATTGTGTTCATACATGAAGAAATAGGAGATACTCACATCTATATACTGGATGTCACAACAATCTATTTACCCGATGTCATACACTACTATATGCATACACTAGGTGCCATACATATTAACATCCTTAATTCGGATATCATAAACAATCATATCCATATACCGGATATCATAAACAATCATATCCATATACCGGATATCATAAACAATCATATGCATATACTAGGTGTCATACCTATTAACATCCATAATTCGGATATCATAAACAATCATATCCATATTCCGGATATCATAAACAATCATATCCATATACCGGATATCATAAACAATCATATCCATATACCAATCATAAACAATCATATGCATATAAGCTTAGTTCATCAGCCGAACGAGGGAAAATCAGAAAGCGAATTTTGACAAGGCATAGCCTCACCCTCTGAGCGAGGCTGGCCTGACGATAGCTTCACCCCGAAGTTTAGCTTCGCAGCTGCAGTGTAACTCCGCATCCCATACGAGGACAGGATGCAGGAAAATATCCAAGTGTTAGCTTCGCTTTGGAAACTTAGCTTCGAACAACCGGATGCAACAAAGCCTCAAGGGCTAACTTCGTCAGAAGGGCATTACGGTCCTTCTCTGTCACAATTTCAAAGGACAGCTTCGCATCCTTTCATTTAACAGGACGTCAACCGCCTAAGAGATAGCTTCGCTTGGAGGCTTAAAGAAGAACTCTTCAATTCTTGGATTCCCGATCAAGAAATCAAGAAATCGGCTTTAAAGGAGAGACGACGGTCTCTAATCAAAATGGGGAGTCCCCTACCAGCGATTGGCCGTTCGATGATCGGAGGAGGAGAAGGACCCTCCGCTGTAGAAGCCGCCACTTCTTTTCCCGCTCGTCTCTTGGGCGCCATTAAAGAACTGTGGAAGTTCTTAAACTCTTGAATGAAGAAGAAAGAAGAAGAAGAGTCAAGTTCTCTGAAATTTCTTTTAAAAGAGAACTGATCCGTCCTCTCTATAGTCCGATCGGACTTTTATAGGCCAATGAGCGCCTGAAGCGACGCCTCGTAAATACAGGCTGTCGTTTCAAATTAATTTGAAACGGCGCCTAAAGCGCTTTCCCGAAAAGCGCTGATTCAGCTACTAAGGGCTAACTTTGCCACAAAGCAAAATGCGGACTTCGCATAAAAGGATTGCCTTAGCTTCACTGAAGGCGTAGACCGAGCCTTGCAGATATGCAAGCTTCGCTGGGAGCTCGTTCCTATCTTAATTCTATCTTTTACCTTGCATAAAGATTACCTCCGCTAGCCAAAATTCAAGACGAAGGCGAAGTGGAAATCAAATGAGCAGAAAATGAACTTTCATTGATTTAAAAGGAAAGGTGCATTGATACTACATCAAGGTTGTATTTCATACAACAGAGTCATTTGCTCAAAAGGCATACAAGTGGTTTTATCTGCTTCCAAGCCAGATCAACTAGACACGAAAGGCCTTCCTCCTGCGCAAGGCTGTAGTCCTTCACATAAAGACAGATGGTGCCACCAGGACAAGGTCAGTGATCTCACAGGAGACGTCCGTTTTCCCAAAGTGGATCATCTCAGATAAGCGACCACCAGCCTCGCCTCAAGAGGAATTATCTCGGATAAGCGACTGCCAACAGCCTCTGGGACATACATCAGCTGCCCCAGTTTGTTCCTCCTACTTAAAAGTAAAGCTTCGACCAGGGAAGCATAAGGCAATTTTTCGGTCTTTTTCATCAAGTCAAATTCTTTGGGCGAAGCAATCCCATTCAGTCAAGTATTGATTTCAGTTAAAGCAGAGGGTAGCCTCGCTTGTACAACAATGATGGGCTAGCTCAGCAAACGCCAAGTTCTAGCCTCGCCTATATGGCTAAACCAGACTGATCCTGTGGGACACAGTCTTAGCCCCACCTATATGGCAAGATTGGCTCAACCTTGAAGAAACTAAATCCCAAGTTCTGCTTGTGCAGCGAACTTAACATGAAGTGATCTTTCTCTGATCAAGTCAAGATGTTAGCTTCGCTGGAAAGCTATGCTGAGATCCTTCTCCGCAGATCAGTTAAATGGAGAATAAGGGAAGTTAATCCTTGAAGTAGCTGATTATAGCTAAAGCTAAATTAAAGGAGATGAATTCCTTAAAGTTGGCGAAGTCGTTGAATGATCAAGACTTACCGGTCCTTGGCCGGATAATGACCAGAGTGGGCATTCCCACTAATTCAGAGATCTGATTATCTCTCTCAACCAAGAGAAGAGAAGAAGAGTAGATCACTTCTCTTCAGAGGACCTCAAGTGTTCTATTTATAGGCCCATGGCCTGAGCGCTGCCGCCTCAATCGTGGAAGCACGAGCACATTTAAGGCATTTATCGCGCCTTGATAAAAGGGACGGTTTCCCTTGGAACTGCGTAAAGGAAGAAACGCCTCCAAAAAGGCACTCATGGCACCTTGAAGAAAGGGAATATCCTCCCTCAGAAATGCACAAAGGGAGAATATTTTTCTCGATCAGAACGAGAGAAGAAGTAATCCTTCTCGTAACCGGCCCACGGCAGTTGGCCTTGGGAAAGCAACAGATGTTCCAGAGCGAACCTATCCAGCCGCGAAGCTACGCAGACGCGAGTCCATATGATTCCTCGGTGAATCTACATCCTAAAGTAGGATTCAAAGCGAAGCTGAATTCAACTATCATGGCGACGTTCATACTCCACACACCACCAATCAAAGCAGTTCAAAGTATTTCAAAGTCTGAGCCATTGCAGACTTCTGAAAACTTTGAAGGGGGTCTTGTTGACACTTAAAAAAGGCAAGATTCTTATTGGTCCGAACAATGTCTAAACTTGTTGACATTTACAAAAGACAAGTGACAGACGAGTTGAAGACCAGTTTTCAACCATCTCCGAGGGACAGGGAAGCAACTTGGACTCCACTTATCCAGCAAGTAGACAGTGAACCCGGATTGTCTCTAAACAGACCTCAGCAGGTTTAAGATGATAGTATTTAGCATCACATGAGCCCAAAGGGATAGCCTCGCCTGAGAGACTAAGATCATTCAGCTTCGCCTTGAAACCATTCAAAGCTCCGCCAGGAAGCTAACTTATAGCTTCACCTAAACTGCCAAAGCGTAACTTCGCCAGAGGAAGTCAGCTTCGCCCTGAAGCCATTCACAACTGTGCAGAAAGGGTATATGGTAACTTCGCCACAGACGACATCTAGCTCCGCCGAAGAGCTTTCTTCGGACTTCGCCAGATACTGCCTCCAGCTCCGTTGTGAGTTCAAAGCGGGCATCGCCGCTGCTGGTCTGCTATGGTCAACCTTTGACCAATCAAATCTCCAGATGAGATCGGATCTAATCGGGATTAAATCTAATCAAGATTGAGATCAAATCTGTGATCAAATCGGCAGTTGATTGCCACAATCTCTTGACTCTTCTAAAACGAGTAAGAAGATCAGGGGAAATCCTCCAACGATATGGAAAGGATCAAGACAGATCAAGAGGATCAACCGACCTACCATTTCTAGCTTCGCAGAAGCTGATCCTAGCCTCGCAGTAAGGCTACTTTCCAGATTTAAACAGATTTGATTCAATCTGTTTCTATACTTACAAGGGACAATTATACCCTTACTCTCCTTATAAATAGCCCACCAGGGGCACAAGGAGGACGGACCAGGCACATACGCAAGAGAGAAGACTCCACAAGCAGAAGCTTCTTTACGACGCACCGTGCGCTCTTGAATTCAGAGACTTTTAGAGAATTGCTTCTCTATTCAGGGTGCTGATACCCTAATACCTTCTTCTCAAGGAAATTTTCGGAACCAGGCGAGAAGGAATTTCTAATTGAAGACGGTTTTGAGAAGTAGCAAGAGGGTTCTACCAACCTTTTATTCTATGATTCCCTGAACCAGGCGAGAAGGGAATCTCATCGCTCGCATCGTCATAGGGACAAAGTGGTCGCGCGCTGACCAGACTCCTATCGGCACACTTCTCCAGAATCTCTGAGGAGACTACTTGTAATCTTTTAAGAATACTTGTAATTTATCTCCTCAACCCTTTTTATTGTAAGTTTTCCCCCTTTGCAAATCAATGGAAAACAGACATCCATTTGATGGATAAGTAAGTTATACAGTACAACAATTACAATCAACATCCGAATTTAAGTTATTCTTGTTACTGGTGAATAAGCATCAAAGTAGTCAAGTCCTTCCTTTTGTCGATAGCTCTTGGCTACTAATCTAGCCTTGTACTTATCGATAGATCCATCGGGTTTGAATTTTCTTTTGAAAATCTACTTACACCGAATTGGTTTACTGCCATGAGGCAAGTTTGTCAATTCTCAAGTATGATTACTTAGTATGGATTCTATTTCGCTATTTATAGCTTCTTTTCACATTTGTTCTTTTGGGGTAGACATATCCTCTTTAAATGTTTGAGGCTCACTTTCAATAGCATATGCTATGAAATCTGAAATAAAAGATTTTGAGATTCTAGATCTCTGACTTCTTCTGGTTCAATTTCGCATTAACAATCAGTTCCTCGGGGCTTTCGTCCTGAATGCCATCTCATGTGTTCTTTTCCAGAAGTCTTATCTGTTCTCATTTATATGAAAAAATATCTTCAAAAAAACGTAGCATCTGTAGATTTGATAATCATATTTACATGAATATCTGGTATTTCTGATTTATGAACCAGAAATCTATAGGCACCACTATTCAAGGCATAGCCTATGAATATGCAATCTATTGTTCTTACTCCTAACTTAGTCTTTTTAGGTAATGGTGCTAGCACTTTTGCAAGGCACCCCCACATTTTGAGGTAAAGATAGGAAGGTGTCTTTCCATGCCATAACTCAAATGGTATAAGACCAAGTTTCTTCTGGGGTACCCTATTTAGAATATAATTTGCAGTTAACAGAGCTTCCCCCCACAAATTCTGCGGAGCTCCAGAACTTACGAGCATGGAATTGACCATCTCCTTCAAAGTTCTGTTCTTTTGTTCAGCAATTCCATTTTGCTGAGGAGTATATGGTACTGTAGTTTGATGGATTATACCAAATTTAGCACATAACTCATTAAAATCATTTGATTCATATTCCCCGCCTCTATCAGATTTTAGAATCTTCATATTCTTGTTGAGTTGATTCTCAACTTTGGCTTTATATGTTATAAACATATTCATTGCCTCATCCTTACTATTTAAAGATACATATAATAGTATCTTGTACAGTCATCAATAAAAGTAATAAAATACTTCTTACCGCCTCTAGTTGGCATAAACTTCAAGTCACACAGAACACTATAAATTAACCCTAAAGGTTTTGTATTTCGATCAATTGAGTGAAATGAATTTTTCGCTAACTTGGCCTCAACACAAATCTCACACTTGCGAATTTCTTCCAAGTTGAGTTTAGGAATACATCCTAGATTAGACATGTTTTTTAATGACTTGTAATTTGCATGCCCTAATCTAGCATGCCATAAAATAGGGGACTCAAGCAAATAAACAGAAGACTTTTCTTTATTTATAAGCTTGGGTACAAAATACATAGACTTTTTGTCCACCACTGCAACATTGGCTTTAAAAAGTCCATCAACAAGATAACCCTTTCTCACAAACATCCCACCCTTATTAAGTACAAATTTATCTGATTCAAAAACCATTCTAAATCCTTTCTTACAAAGTATTGATTCAGAGATCAGATTCTTGCAGATATCTGGAACATGTAGCATATCGTTTAGAGTATGCTCTTTCCCAGATGTTCACTTCAGGATGACCTTTCCTTTTCTTTTAACCTTGGAGACGGCTGAGTTTCCCATGAAGAGTTGCCCTCTTGCTCTTGTTTTTGATATTCAGAGAATAATAATTTCTTAGAGCATATGTGCCGACTAGCCCCAGTGTCTACCCACCAATCCTTATTGTTGGTCGTCAGATTCACTTCTGACATCACACCTGAAAGGCTTGGCGACACATGGTCAGTTAGGTTTGCCTGTGGCTAGTTCTTCTTATTCTTTTTAAGACGGCTGAGACATTCATTTGCCTTATGCCTTTCTTTGTTGCAGATGTAGCAGGTTCCGTTGAAGCCCATGTTCTTGCCTTCTTGGACCTTGCCTTTGTACCATTGGCAGTCTTCTTCCGCTTTAAGCCTTTGGAAGTAAATGCTTTTCTCTTTGAGTCTTCGATCACATTGGCCTTGGCTTCATAGGAGTTCTTACTGCTCCTTTTCTCGGGCTTTCGATTGTCCTCCTCAATTCGAAGCCTCACAATGAGATCTTCAACTTTAGCTCCTTACGCTTGTGCTTTAGATAGTTCTTGAAATCTCTCCACGCAGGTGGGAGTTTCTCCACGATAGTAGCAACCTGAAAAGTTTCAGGTAGAATCATACCTTCGGCTTCTATCTCGTGCAAGATAAGTTGGAACTCTTGCACCTGACTGATCACAGTCTTGTTATCCACCATCTTGTACTCCAGAAATCGTCCTACGACAGACTTCGTGGTACCGGCATCCTCAGACTTGTACTTCTTATCAAGACTGGCCCATAACTTCTTTGCCGTTGTGATAGGACTATAGACATTGTAAAGAGAGTCATCCAGTCCATTCAAAATATAGTTTCGGCAAAAGAAGTCACCTTGAGTCCATGCATCGACTGCAAGGACTGAGTCCCGATCAGTTCCGGGTTCTGGTGGATCTTCTTGCAGGAATTTGGCCAGATGCAGAGTGGTCAAGTAGAAGAGCATCTTCTGTTGCCACCTCTTGAATTCTGTGCCATCAAATTTTTCTGGCTTCTCCGGCTTCGGGTTAGGAAGTAGAGTAGGCTTCAAAGCTTGTATCTACATGTTTGGTGCCTTACTTGAGCTGTCTTGATTGGTCTCAGACATTTTCTGTAAGTTCAAGTAGAACAGAAGTAAGAAACTTCAGCTAATTGTCTTAAGATTGTTAGTTTCTAGGATCAATCTAACAGCTAATCAATATCACTGAAATATCACCGATCTAATTGGCCAGGTCGGTTAATATCAGGTGGGAGGTTTTCCGTTCAATAGAACGTTCCTTAATTAAAGAACCACCTTTCAGTTACCTTTCTTGATTAAACACCAATTAGACTGGTATAAGTCAGTCTCAATATACTGAATATCAGTATAACCTAAAATTAATTCACTTATACAGTACTTGGAGTGAGGTACACTTATAGCGAATCTCCTTAAGATAATTACGTCCCCCACAACAGTGCTAACGGGATACTGGACGCTGGTCTCCCAAGATACAACACTCCTTCACGGTATTTGGATAACATTACCAAATCACTGTACGGTCGAACCGTAGTTAACCAGTACCTTCACAGGATTATCAAAGCAGCAGGACCAAGACAAATTTCAGGGAGAATATTTGTCTTTACTTTGGAGGAGCACCCACTGGAGAGAAAGGAGGAAAGTAGAAGAATATTCTTCTTTAGAAGTCACAGATTCAGACAACAATTCTATTAAAGAATCTGTTGAATTTTTTGAGCCTTCTTTCAGAACGAATTTTGCAGAATCTCTTGAAAGTCGCTTCAGAATCTGAGTTGCAGAATTCCCACTTCCATCATTTGAGAAAATGGAGCGCTATTTATAGCGCTCCGGGAGGGGTAAAAGTGTCCGAACCCAACCGAACGGTTGCAACGGTTGAGCGGGTATGATCCGCTATAACCCATAACCGTGAGACCCGGTTCAAAAAGAACCGGACCGGGTAGGGAAGCCGGACCTGAGCCCGAGCCTGACCGGCCACCGTCGCCGCCAGCGGTGCGCGTGCACGTGCGGGCATGGTGTCCCCCTAATCGCACGCGAAAACTCTAAGTATCCAAAGGGCACGCCCTTTGTTCCCATTTTTCTCTATTTAAACACTTCAAACTTCCATCGCATGATCAATGTGGGACTAAATGCTTTTATCTACCTTTAGTCCCATTTTGACTTTGAATTAGGCAAACTTTAGACTTGAATATCTCATTCATTCGAAGTCGGAATTGAACATGTGAATATACCATGTTCATCCCCAATGGAAGGAGAACACACTCCAACCATTATCCAATTGATTCAATCAATAGATATCGCCGTAATTCAACTCAAAGATTCATACTTATTCTTCATATTTCCATCAATTTATGGGAGAGCCAATCTGGGAAAAGGAGAATTGAATTTTCAAATTAAGGAAAAGAAGGCCCTTGTGAAAAAATTTTAGACAATGAGTCCTCTTGCTAGGAGCATAATGTTGGGTCTTTAATTTGCTGAAGTATAAAAAATTATTTGATTAAGTAATAAGAGTTAACCATATTTATTCTTAATACAGTGTATGAGACTGTTGAATATTTTTTCATTGCAAAAGAGAATTTTTTGATTGAGCCTTAATTGGAGAACTTTTGCATGGCACACATTGTTTTGTTTATTTACTAGATTTATGGCACATGCAAAAAGAGTATATATATTTATTTCGGGGTAATTATCTAAAAATCTTTATCTTGACTTATTTTTGGTTCCTAATCTCATTCTGGAGTTAATCCTAATCTCATTATAGATTATGGCACATGCAAAAAAGATTTATGGCACATGCAAAAAGGAAAGAAATCTCGACGAGATTTATGGTTCTAATCTCATTATAGATTTATGGCACATGCAAAAAAGAAAGAAATTTTAAGAGAAATTTTAAGAGAAATCTTGACGAGATCAAACGAGTTAATCCAGTAATTAATTAAGGGTTAAAAGCAAAAGTCTCACTAACGAGTTCCCTCGTTGCACCAATTAGCAAGTATTTATTATAGTGTATTTTACTTCATTTTATTTTCCAAGGCAACCCAAACTTTTTTTTTTAAAATAGGACTAAATTACTCTCTCGACTGACTCTTTGTTCACACTTTTGCTGAGATTCTTATCTAAAACCATTAATATTCTCACATTACCTCTTCAACACTACAACCTATTTACATTAATTTTTTTGCCATTTCTCTAAATACCCCAACCAAGTTATGTAGCCAAAAATTAAGAAAAAAAAATAAAAATAAATGAAATTAATATTTTACTGCCTGTTTGGTTAAGGGTGGAAGTGAGGAAGTAAGGAAGTGAGGAAGTGGTAATACTTCCCTTGGAACATGAGAATTGGTTAATAAGTTTTCCGGTGTTTGGATGTTGTTGGGAAGTGTGATTTGAAAAATGTTATATCATTTCCGATGTTTGGATAGTAATGTAGAAGTGAAAGTGAAAAAGTTGCAAAATAATATTTAAATAAAAATTAATTGAGAAAAATAAAAAATAGACTATAATTAAAATGCAAGTGAGATTTACATGACCAAAAAATTAACTGTTTTGTGCTACAACTTATTACAAATGAGATTTACATGACCACAAAATTAACTGTAGCATTCTGAAAGTGAGGAAATGTTTGTGCAAAAGAGAAAAGAGAAAAGGAAAAGGGATTTTTTCTTATTTTCTTTTTCCGGTGTTTGGATAGATAGGGAAGTGAACAATTATACTTCACCATTTCCTTACTTCCGCCCACTTCCTTGCAACCAAACACCCCATATAATCGACTAAGAAGATAGTTGTAGGATACCAAGGGTTTTGAAATTTAGTCAAATGAGATAACAATTTGAAAAACTCTTAGAAAGATCGAACATTTTGACTTTATTTTCTAAATGGACAGAAGTTGGATGAAAATGTCAAGGAGTATGGTGTATTTATAGGAGTGGATCAGCTTCTCATTTTGCATTTTCTAATAAACCGAATGGCAAAAACAATCATACGTCCTTGTAAAAATTGCAACAATTGCTATTCATTTAGTTGGCAAGTTATACGTGAATATTTTATTTTTGAGAGATGTTGTAGAGTGTCTTATTGTCAAGAATGGGTCTCATAAAGGGATTTCAGAATGTGTTGATTTCTTCAAGATCAAAGATCAAGATTTTTCTCAATATCTTAGGGTTATTAAAATTTACAAAGAAGTTGATAATCTTGGGTGGGGGTTGGGGGGGGGGGGGGGGGGGTGAAGAATTCTTTGGAGGTAAAGATGTAGATCAAAAAAGAGAGAGGATGATCGAGTAGAGAGAGTCATGAATACCTCTTTATAGATCAAGCCAAGAAAAGATGATCAACATTAATCTATGACTAATTCACATAGGGAAAGGTGCTCTTATTACTGTATAGGCTTAATCTTTGGTGAGA
Source organism: Agave tequilana (assembly GCA_038442645.1). NCBI lineage: Eukaryota > Viridiplantae > Streptophyta > Magnoliopsida > Asparagales > Asparagaceae > Agave > Agave tequilana. Next base: position 137,397 of record JAVJIF010030580.1, on the reverse strand, counting down.
TGAGTAGTCAATGATTTTATTTGTATTGGGAAAAGAAGGTTTGGTGTATGACATCTCTCTTGTTTGTAAGATATTTTTTTGATTCGATCCATACCTTATTTCATATCTTATATCATAACACACGTGCAACTTATGTTAGTCAACATATTAGGGGTGTCTAATATATACACTAAGTTGTAAAAATCGGTAGAACCTAGTATAACTTTCTTATTAGGGTGAGTGACATTATGAGAACACCACTATCAAAGGGTTATATATAGAGAGTAAGTCCCACATTGCATTCATGCATTCATCTCTACCCATAGGAGACTAGGTTAAGCAGAGAGAAGGCTCTTCATCTCGTTCTCTACAGTGGTGATTCAAATCCGAGTACAGTTCATCATCCTTTGAAGATGTATGTTATCTAAAGCCCCATCTTAAGACCTATTATACATGATACTAGTACCCATGCATAGAGGCAATTGATCATGTTTTATTAGTATTAAATTTAACATTTTTCTCCAATGCTATTATAGAACATGCTCTCGGTGCTTTCCCTTTGGACGTAGGCCGGGTTTGGCTGAACAATGTAAAATATTGTGCCTCTTATAATTTTTCTTCTGTGTTTTACTTAAATCATGGAGAGCATGATATCCGATGAAGAACTCAGGGTTCTTGCTTCTGTTCAATACGTAAAACCCTGACCGCAGTCACAACAAGAAATTTGCTAAAAACTATGCACGATGGATTTTACATGGAAACCATAAATCAGTAAACTACTTTTAACTCGATAATAGAACAATCATAAGCACATAATATGAACGAGATATCTCATGATACTCTTGGAATACTGAGCATGTCTAGTGGATGTAACCCCGACCCTAGATGTACGTGTCACAGTGCCAGTACTCGATACAACATACAAATTTGATTTGACCTTCCTGATTAAACTGGTTTTAGCTCCAGATATCATTTTCATATATTTTTAATTTTTAATTTTCTAAATTTTTTGGATTATTTTGGAAAATCTCTGAATTTGGGGTGGACCGATACCGATAATTGGCTCTAAGATTTTTAATTTACAGATAGAATTAAATTTCGAGAATTTGTTTTTAAATTATTCTTTGAAATCATAATTTTCACTTAAATGTATTTTGAGAATTTTTTTGAGTTAGTGAAAAATTCGGTCGAACCGGTGTCGACCGGTATCGCCAATACATTCCAAGATTTTTTTAACTTGTAAACCAAACTGAATTCCTTGAATTCAATTTCACATTACTCCTCAGTGTAATATTCTCTGTTTTATAAAATTTTTAGAAATCATTCAGAATTAGTCAAATTATGATCTACTTAAAATTATATTTTAACCTTTACTTTTTTTCTTCTCCTTTCTTCTCTATTTTTCCACACTGTTCTCCCCACCTCCTTTCTCCCACTGACTCTCCACCGCCATTTTCTCTTTATATATTAATCTGTCTCACTTTCTCTTTCTTTCTTAAATCTTTCTCACTTTATCCCACTGTTTTTAACTCTTTCTCTCTCTCTCTCTGTTTCACTCTCTCTCTCTCTCTCTCTCTCTCTCTCTCTCTCTCACTCTTTCCACCTTATCCATTCTCTTCCCTCTCTCTGCGTCCTTCACCCAGCTCGCTGCCACCGGCCAGACCTAGCTGATTCGCGTGACCTATCCAGGCCGCCAGCCACATTTACCTCCCGTTCCCTCCTCTACTTTTTCTTTCCCTCTCTCCACCTCACTCAATCTCTCTCTCTCTATCTTTTCTCTCTCTTGGAGCCCAATTCGCCTCTTCACGCTTGGCCGCAAGCGTCGCCGGCCAGGGCTGTCAACCTCCGCAACAGCAACCCCTCTTCCTTAGCTCTTTTTCTTCAATTCTCTTTTCTATCTCTTCTTTTCTCTCCCTATTTTCTTATTCATTCCCCTTCAACTTCCCCTCTACATGGCAGAGCTGTCGCTGTCGCGTGCGGCCAAGCTGCCGATAAGCCGGCCAGGTCTAACCTGGCCGCCGTCTTCGCCTCTCCCTGCTTCTCCCTCTTTCTCTCTCAATCGTTCTCTCTCTTCTTATTGGATCTAAATCCTATAACCCAAATGTTGGCCCAAAGGTCCATCACTTTAGTTTTAATGATGATTAATCCATATAGTTATAGTACTAATGATCTTGTATTTATTAAGTTTCAGAGATTCAATCAAGATCTTAGTCGGTGTTTAACTTCAACAAAAGATTCGAAGTCAAGTTTTGAAACTATCACATGTTGATTTAAGAGCTCGCACTTCAAGATTGCATCAAATACTCAAAGAGAAGTCTAGATTATGAATCAAGTTTGGATCAAGTCAAGATGGAGAAGAAGATTTTCTAGAGAAGATTTTCAAAAAGACTTGAGTCTGAATTTGTAAGTTTAAAATTTTTGTTTTAGGATAAAATATAAATAATAGATTAGTTGTGTATTGCTCAAGCTCATACACGCACACACAAAATATTTCATAACTTTCATAATTTTAGTTCTCGGAAAATATAGTTTTGGTTTTAGTTTTTCAAGAATACATCTTTCGGTTTCAAGAATAGATTTCATCAAAATAAGTTTACATGATTTATATGTGTACTGGATTTCATCCATATACATTGTTGCTTCATATTGTTTAGATAACTTATTTTAATGAGTTTATATTATGTGTTTAAGTTTTATTTTTATCAAAACTTATTTTGGAGCTTGTTATCAAAAATAAATATATTTCATTTACTATGTGCATAGGATCATTTCCATATACATTATGCTTCAAATGTATTTCAATATCTTGTTTTGGTATTTATACAAGTTTTGAAAAAATCGATTTTTCATTTAGAAGTTAGTTTTTAGAAAATACGATTTTTGGTTTAAGCCTTAAATTTTTTACCTCAAAAAATAGTTCACATGTCTGTAATATGTGTTGATCCTTGATCACACATATTTGTGCTACATAGTATTTTAATGAACTTATTTTTTTGAATTTTATGGAGATTTTATGGGATATAAAATGAATTTAAAAAGATCTTTAAAAATCCTAAAATATGTGTTACTGGGTTGCTTGCGATCGACCGACGTGCACAATGTGCACAAGTCCATAGCGGTCGATCGAGTCGGTCGACCGACTGAGAGACAACTTGTCTCTGTTGGGTCACGGTCGACCGCCCAGTCGACCGACAGAGCCTGACATTGGGTACGGTCGACCGGGTGGTCGATCGGCAACCCCAAAATCTGACCGTTGGCTGGTCGACCGACAGGCCATCCTGAGCCTATAACAACTAGTTTTCTGATGGCTATGTAAAAAGGTCTTTTGGGTCAGTTTTTGCCAAGATTTTTGAAGAAGTTTTAGAGCTAATTTTTCTTATATTCCACTGAGTTTTTCTCATCTTCCACAGAGTTTTTCCCTACTAGTTTTTGAGTTTAACTTTCATATCAAAAGAGAGTTTATCAAGAGTGTTTATCTTGATCTTTTTCAAAAGAATTTCCTTGAGTTTTTTACCTCCACATCTATCTTGTTTTTTCTCACACAAGCTTGAGCTATCCTTTGCTATATCTAGTTCTAATAGGATTCTTATTGTGAGAGTGTTTGTTGGTAATCAAGAGAAGAGATCACCAAGTGTTCCAATCTTTGTAATTTGAGGAGGTGAAGGTTGTGGCCTCGGCGAACTTGCGGGTTCGTATTGTGTGAAGTTCCTGCAGGAACAAGTGGGGGACTTGCGGGTCCAAGAGTTATTGAGAGAGCTCGTTGTAGGTGTTGCGGCGTCGAGTGATCTTGCGGGATCATTTATAGTGAAAATCTTTCATTGTGGTGAAGGCAGGGACGTAGAGCAAGTGGCTCGAATCTCGAAATAATTCTCCCGTGTTTGTGATTGATTCTCTCTCTACTCACTTGTATTTAATATCTTTCATGTTCATATTGTTCTTATCTTCATATGCTTGATATTTACTTGTGCTTAATTAATATACTTGCTTGGGCTGTTTGATATCTAGCATTGTTATTATTGTTCATCTCTACATGTTGATATTTACTTGCGCTCACATTTGTATGTAACCAAGAGAGTTATAGTAGCACCTCAGCTCTTAATCTAGAGGAATCTTGAGGAGAAGTCCAGATCCCTTCATCGGGAATTCGGCTTCACTCTCGGGTTATACATTATGTGTTTGTTTTAGTTTGCATAATAGTTTTTAATTCTACATTGTTTGACATTAGATTAACACATCACCTATTCACCCCCTTCTAGGTGAATTACAATTGGTATAAGAGCATGGTCCTTGATTTGTTTCCAATAACTTAGAGTTAAAGATTCTTATTTTACTAATCACAATATTTGCATACACACACATGAATTTCATTGCACCTCCCATGTTTGATATTCTTAACTTTCAAACTTCAAAAGTTAAGATGTCTATGTATCTCAAAGCCCTAGGTATTCATATTTATCTTGCCACTATTAAAGATTCTTACTTTGTAAATGGCAAGCATCTTGAGGCTAATGCAAAAACCATTCATGCTTTAAGGTCAACCCTAAATGTTGATTATTTATCTAGGCTTTCTAATATTGAATCGACTTTTGTAGTTTGAAACACTCTTATCACTCTTGGAGAACAAACGCATTATCATAAGGAGAGTGACTCGGATGAAGGAAGTGATGCTTCTAATATGTACTATATGGTCCAAGGGGATGACCCGTTGAGGTAAATTCTGATTCCAAGGTAGACAAAGAGGTTGAGATACCATATGATGATCTTGCATTATTTTGTCAAAAACTTCTTGAAAAATATGATTTGTTAAAGGTTGAAAATAAAAGATTGAAAAATGAAAATAATTTCATTTTAAAAGAAAAAGATTCCTTGCATAATAAATTTTTTCAAAGAAAAAGAATCTTTAAAAAATTAAGTTGTTTTGATTTCTAAAGAAAAGAAGATTGTTGTAAATGAAAATGAGTTTTTGAATAAGAAAATTGTTTTGAAGGAAAAAAATATTTCTATTTTCAAAGTGAAAAAGGATTGTGTTTCTCATACTCATATTTCTTCTTCTAAAATTGAAAATGATATTTGTACTTTGAAGAAGAATATTGATTATTTGGGCTCCATTTTGAGCCAATGTGCTATTAATTATTCTAAATTAGAATTCATGTTTCGCAAGAAACGTGCTCCACATGTTCATGCACATACCCCACGGCATACATCTCATGCACACCATTTTCACACCCATACTTATATGTATGTTAGAGTGTACACATGTATACATTATGGCCGCAAAGACCATCTTGCGAAATTTTGCTTTGATAGATTAAATTCTTTAAAATTTGCAAATAAAAAATTTGGGTTCCTATTGCTACTGACCCTATGGACCCAAGAAAATATGGGTACCAAAATCTCTACCACTTATTTTTGATATAGGGTGAACTCTCACAAAATGTGAGAGGATTGGTGCCTTGGCAGTAGAGGCAATCGGAGCTTGACGGACATATCTTGGATGCATCGCTATCAAAGAGTTTTGGAGTGAGGACTACCTTATTTTTGGAGAAATGGATTGGCTACATCGTATTGGTAACCATTTCATCCTCTATTTTTTAAAATATTTTTAATACTAGTGTAGTAACCTACACTCAATTATAAATTATTTTGTGCTTAATGTTGAGCTGATTGGTTGTTAGCTATGCATGTATTTTTAAAAAAATTTATTCATATTTTCAAATGAATTTACATGCCTATTTCTTTGGTTAATTTATGTTTGTATATGCTTTAATTAAAGTATATATTGATTTATATGTTTATATCATATGTCCATATGCAAATCTTGTTAAAACTTGTGTTATACATGTACAATTCTTGAGATACACGTGTTCTTAATGCTATACATATTCTATTTCATTTATGTACTCATTTTTTTTTGATTGTACATTGTATGTCCTAGTTTTGATGATTCTTGCATGATTATATGACATATCATGTTTTTAAGATAAAGAATTTCATGCTAGTTTCGATTTTTGAGATTTATTATTTTATCTTCATGAATGTGTTATTCACATGATTATTGTGCACTCACCTTTTTATTTACTCATGAATTAGCTTTCATGAGCTTATGTATGTACTTTATAGATTTTGAGTATCAATTTTTTTGTGTAATTAGCATGTTTTCATGGGATAATACATATATTTTTATTTCTTACTTGAAAGATTTCGTACTAGTTTTTAAAATTACCTTAAAACTAGTTCTTTATACTTCAAGTGGTAGAGTTTTTAACATATGCTAAATTACTTTTAAAATAATATTTATGAAAACTTCTATCCTATAAGGCAGTTGGTTAGGCGACCATGCCTTATGTGCCTTAATAAGTATTCTTTTTAATATGTGCATGTTAGGGAGGATGTTATGAGTTATACACTTACTTATCATGAAAATTAATTTTTGTATACTCATACTTGTTTTCTTATATATGTATGTATCATATTTCAATTGGTAAATTGATCATACATACATTATATATGATTTCTTGTACTAGTTTAAAAATATTTATACATATTTGTTTTATAGCACAAATTAGTTTATGCTAAGTTTGATTTAATTCTAAATGTTAATTGATATCTTTTACAAAAATTATGCATTGATTTCATTGGTATTTCAAAAAGAGGTAGAAAAATTCTTGATTTTATTTTCAAACGGTATCTCACTCCCACTCTTTTTGAGAAAAATATTTTGTTTTAAAAAATGATTATATTTTCATATTGGTATCAAATATTTACAATTGGTATATATATTGCAAAATTGGCATCTATCTATTAGTGATATCTACAAGCGATATCTACTAGTATATTTTTTATCAGTTTAGCAAAATTTTGTCAAGTAATATCAAAATTTGTTTAAATGATGTCTTGTGATATCAAAATTTGTTTTGTCGACTGGTATCAAAATTTATTTTAATTGATTATCAAAATTTGTTTTGATATTTACAAATGGTATCAAAATTTGTTTTAAGTGTTTTTTAAAATTTGTTTTGATATGTATTGCTTATATGCAAGAAGAACTTAACATCTCCTCTATATATAAATTCATGATGAGTGTAATATATAAAAAAGAGATCGACCTCTTTTCTTTATATGATACACGTGTGTAGGGAGAGTTTAACATCTCCATCTATACATTGTATATTATACTTACATGGGTTAGGGCTTAGTAATCTCTTTCTTCATATAATGCATGTATGCAGGGAAGTTCCTTACAGTCTCTCATCTTCATGGATTTATACCGCATATACTTTTACCTTGATCTCTTTACCCCTTTGTTGATGAGTTGATAAAAAGGGAGAGGGAAATTTAGAGAGTTTATATATGCATGTTTGTTTATACATATATGTTTATGTTTGTTTGGTTATAAGATTCATTGAATATCTATATATTTTATGCTATGCAAGAGTTAAGGGGGAGCTTGTATGAAACTTATCTATAATCTTTAACAAAACTTCTAACTTACAAATAAAAATTCTTTTCAATTGAAACAATCTTCTTATTGAGTGCTTGACTTGAGCTCTACTTCTTTAATTTCAATTATCAACTTAAGATATTCTGATATATATTTGTTGAAGTTGAGTTTAACGATATGATCTTGAATAACCAATAAACTTTATAAATTCTTCAAGATTATTAATCATTTAACTATAGGAGTTGTGTATCATCAAAATACGAGTGATTGAACCATTGGGTCAACACTACAATTACCCCATTCCTTGAGTAAAACATGTGATTTTTGTTAATTTCTTTTATTTATTTGGTAAAGTAGATCCATTAGGAACCTATATTGTTCTAACTTGTGGAGAGAACATGAACATAATTAGAAGAGATTCTCTTGTTTAAGAAGGATAAAGGGATAAATTTTATAAAAATCATTTATATATTTGGCGTTGTATTTAGCATCAATCCATCTTTTGATTGTGAATTAGATAAAAATTCTTAGACAAATAACATTATTGTTACCTAAATTAGGCTGAAGGTATTGATGTTCCTGAAGATATTATTATTACCTAATTAGGTTGAAGGCATTGTATCATTATGAATAAGCTGAGAGGCAGATTATCTAGAGTAACCCTCAGAATATTGTTCAAACAATCTAAGAGATTCATTAAGCAAGTCAAATCATTTGTTAGGAATGTTGAGAAAATTTACAAGTTCATCACATGACATGAGAATATCAATTCCATCAATACGATTAAAGAGAGTATTGCTTGATGAATAAATTAGTATAGAAAATCTTAACAAGATTTGGATAAACATATTCCTGAATTCCTAGAAAATCTTTTCAAGTTATAGGATAAAAAGATTATTCTTGTTGATATTCACCAAAATCTTGAAAATTAATTTTCCATCTAGGAAGAATTTTTTCCTTGGATAAAATGGATTCAAAATTTTGTTAAGCTTTGGGGCTCACAAAAATTTGGAAGTGAAGTAGAAACCCAAGTTGGTTCTATGTGAACATTCATTTTTCTTCTTCTAGATGAAGAGAGAGTGGGAGATGGAGGGTTTTATTAAGACCTTTCAAGAATTCCTTTTCGTGTGCTGCTGTCTGGCTTCGCTTTCCTAATCTACCTTCGACTTTGTGCTCTCGAGAGGCGTTAGAGTTGATTGTTCAGCGAGATAGACACTTGATCAAACTTGATCAAGCAACCGAGTTGCTGTCAAAAGGTCGATTCACGCGGATTGTCGTGGAGGTTGATTTGTCTCACCCCTTGTCCCTGACGCTGATGTAGATGTCGAAGGTGAGGAGATCCCTAAATTCTAGCAAACTTTTGAATATGAGCACATCTACTAGTTTTGTCAGGGTTGTGGTCGAGTAGGCCACCTACACTTTCCTGTCATTCTCTCTCTCATTCTACAAAACTCCCTCGCCAGTGGCACCTCCTCCCAAGACTAACGGTGCGAAAGTTGAGATGACCGTCGTGGATCTCCTTGTGACACCAATGATGATGTCGATGTCTCACTGCCTTGGGTTCATGTTTGACGTCACCTTCGAAACCTTAGGTCTGAGGCGGCGCCATTGGACGAAACCCTAGTGTTGACTTGTAGCATTTGTGGTCCCCGTGCGCATGCACGTGATTTTCCAGTCCTTTCTCCCTCTGGGCAGACTCATAGGCCAAATGGGCATATCAACCCAATTGCAAACACGAATTTAGTTTTAGGAATTTCGAGGTACAGGCCTTCTGACCCAAATGCAATGTTTTTTGGCTGTTGTTACCATTGGGCTTTGTGATCCATTGCAACCTCGTTAGGCCCAACCTTCTCTAGGGCCAAGTTCAGGGACTGTGAAAGAGGGTCTCCAACTTCAGAGTCCCATCTGCCATTTCCTTCTATCTCCTTCCCGACGACAGACATGGTTGACTCAGCTCCACTGGCCAACCTCCCTGATGTCTTCCTCATGCTCTTCCTCCTCCAAGTGTAAGGGTAAGGATGCTGCGGGATTTGCCTCAAGGTCTCCAAATCCACGCCCAAGGTAGAGAAGCAGTACAAGACCATGAAAGCTTAGTCGAAGCTCCCATCGACCCGTCAGAACAATATGCTTGCTATCCTACATGATAGCAATACCTCCTCTGATGAAATTGATGAGAGATCTGGACAGTCGATGGATGACGCATAATATCCTCTCAATTTCCCTTTTGTATTAAGGGTACATTTAATTTTTCTTTTTCTTCATGTAACTATCAAAACAAAAAACAAAAAAAAAATGAAAAAGCAAAACAAAAGGTGAATACTAAATTAAAAGCAGCGTCCTCCACTGAAGCTTTTATGCTCACTGAATTGCAAATTTGGGTGAACTTGACATCCATTCGCATAGATTTTAGTATTTGAAGAATGCCATCATGTATATTCTGTAATGGTTAAAAAAATTTAAATAAAAGAAACATGATATGGGTGTCTGAATTAAAGAATAATCTTTATGGGGGCCAGTTCATGGCTCCCATTTAGGCCGACCTAGAAATAAACTTGGGCTTCAGCCCAAAGTAAAAATGACGAGGAGGACTAGGCTCTGGCAACGCATGCATTGGGCCCAGCTGGAGCTTATTTTGTTTTTGTTTTTTCTGAAAGCATATTGCTCGATAGGAATGAGTGCAGAATGCTCGATAGGAATGAGTGGAGAATGCTGATCCATGTGCCCGATCCGGTGTAATTCTCTTTTAGTTCATGTAGCCTACCCCAAATACTTGGGACAAATGGCTTAGTAGTTGTTGTTGTTTGTTGTTGTTTTTTGGCTAGAAAACCTACCCCATAACGGAATTCGAACCAATGACCAGTGGCCCGTCGAGAACCCATTTTTGTTGTTTTGAAACAGAAGCAAAAAGGAAAAGCATAATGAGAGCATCTTTTGTCTTCAGTTACATCCTTACATCCATTCACTGAACATGGATTTTAGTGGCATAAAAGAGAGAAAATTAATAGATTTTGCGTAAACAATTTTAATGAATGCTAACTATATCTCTTGATGACACATATTCAGTCCTTAGACAATTTTAATCTTGTGCATGATATATCTTCAACATACAAAGGAAAGTCTCTAATAAGCGCACATCAGGATCTCACTGGTGAGAACCAGAAAATTTCAGTTTTTATAACCTCCAAAATTCAAGAATAGGTTTTTTCTGTGACAATAAGTTTGATCTTTCTTCGCAAAGATCACTTCTTCACATCATCATAATCATCATATAGTAAATAAGATCATTTGCAAGCGTTAAAAGATATGTGGTTCACCGTATTTGGACCTCTTTTGAGGAATGTGGTTCATTGTATGTAAACGTGCATAATTTTCTTATTCTTCTCTCTACATGTCTATATATTGATGTAACTCTTTATGAATAATATACTGAAATTTCTTTTTCCTAAATTATCAGCAAGTTCAAAAATTTAAGATCACCAGAGACAATACAGTGATAGTTTAGTACATCAACTAGCGGATGTTAAAGCATCAAATCTGGTATTAAGATAATGCAATATAAACCTAAATCAAATTTGTCTTTGTCCATGAAACATTCTGTATAAGATCAGGAAGTCAAACATAAAAGTAGAAATTACAGGAATTGGCTTAATATTTGGAAAAGAGATAACCCATAGTTTTCTTTCTATTGATCAGGTTTAGTAAGGTTGGTGCAAAAGATAGGGCTTTGAGAAAGACAAAAAGCTAACCGAGATTGGAATTGTTAAAACCCTCTTCAAACAAACGAATGTACACATATTACACTTATGTACACTTATAAATTATAACTTTGTAATGTTTTCCTGTCACTTCGTTTAAATTTCTTATAGTAATAATGTGGGAAGAGAGCGTAAAATCTTAATTGTGAAGTTTTTTTAACTCTTAGATATTAGTACAGAATTTACATGAATTTGTGGAGGAAGCAGCAGTGTAGATACTCTGATACATATCAACAAGTGAACAGAGCTGTCTACAATTCTGAGCTAAGGCCCGTTGACAATGTTTTCTAGGTATTCATCTCCGACTGTCGACAAACCTCTTGAGCTTTCGATAGTGCTTTGTCTTTGGGGAGCCCGAGGGTATTTCTGAATTTATTTCTAATTCAAATTCAGAGGTTTCAGTTTCCTTTTCTTCATGGACTCTGTAGCTATATAAAGACGGGTATTGCCACTATTGATTGTATCTTATTATTGATCTATTAATAACATCTCTTTCCTTCTGCCTCAATGACGTAGGCAATTGTTGAATCTCGTTAAATTTTTGTGTTTCACTTTCTTCCCTTTGTTTGCTTGTGTTGGGATTTAGGGTTGAACAAATAGTCCCACATTGGCTGGACATGGGGATGGTCTTGGATATATAAGGATTTGAGCTACTCCGCCTAATAAGCTAGTCTTTTGGGATGGTGCCCGAGTCCTTACAAATGTATCAGAGTGATGGTTAGTAAGACGAACACGACAACTAACTTCGAGGTGGAGAAATTCGACGGGAAGTCAAACTTCCTATTGTGGAAGATGCGAGAACATCCAAAGAGGTGGAGAAATTCGACGGGAAGTCAAACTTCATATTGTGGAAGATGCGAGAACATCCAAAGAGGTCGGTCAGTTACAGTTACGGTGCCACAATAGGAAGTTAGTAACAGAAACAAGAGAATCTGATAGTTACAGGAAAGCGATCAAGGTAGATAACCACAACAAGTGAATTACAACCATGAAGTAAGACATGGAGTCTTTAGATAGAAATCAAACATGAACGTGAGTCGATCTTCCAAAAGACTCTTAGTTACCAAAGGATATGCACAGAAGAAGGGTTATTGATTACAATGAGATTTTCTCTTCTGTAGTTAAGCATACATCTATTCTAATATTATTGGCGATAGTTTTTCATTTTGATTGAGAGTTGGAGCAGATGGATATTAAAACAGTGTTTCTGCACGATAAGCTGGAGGAGAAGATATACATGAACAACCTGAAGGGTTATATTCAGGAAGGTAAAGAAAATAAGGTATGTTTTCTAAGATAGTCCTCTATGGACTTAAAAAGTATTCCAGGTAGTGATACAAACGGTTCGACTCTTTCATGATTAAGGTTAAATAAAATAGGTGTTAGTATGATAGTTGTGTCTATTTCAAGCAAAGTGATGATCTGACATATTTGCTGTTATATGTAGATATGATATGTTGATTGCTACGAGAAATAAAAACACATATTTATTAGCTTAAAGCTCAGTTCAAGAAGGAATTTGACATGAAGGATTTGGGAGAAGTCAAGAAGATCTTAGGTATGGAGATCACTCGATCCAAAGACTCAGGCAGACTTTGACTATCCCAGGACAACTATATTCTCAAGGTGTTAGAGAGATTCAACATGGCAGGAGCAAACTAATCACCACTCTTTTTGCATGTCACTTCAAATTATCCTCCAAGTAGTGTCCACAATCATCGGTAGAGGAGGAACGATGTCTCGAGTACCATATGTTAGTGCGGTGAGATCACTCATCTATTTTATGGTCTGCACTAGGCCTAACTTAGTTTATGCAGTTAGTACAGTAAGTCAGTTCATATCAAATCTAAGAAAGCAACATTAAAAAGCAGTGAAGTGAGTGCTACGACATCTGCGAGGGACTGCGAAACTAAGCTTAGTGTTTCAGAGATTGAAAATAGGGAAGTCTAGGTTACACAAGGCTATGTTGATGCAGATTATGCAAGAGATCTTGATCAGTGAGAATCTACGACGGGCTATGTATTCACAGTACCTGAGTGCGTCATTAGTTGGAAGGTAAAGTTGCAAGATATAATTTCTCTTTCAACGACAGAAGCAGAGTACATGGCTGCAGTTGAGGCGTCAAAAGAAGCTTTGTAGTTAAGTGGATTGGTTGAGACATTCAGTATCATATAAGATTCAGTTCGAGTTTATTGCGACAGTCAGAGTGCTATTCATCTCGCTAAAGATCACACATATCACAAGCGGACGAAGCACATTAATGTGAGATTTCACAAAATATGTCAGTGGGTTGTGAATGATAAGGTGATTTGGTAAAGATCAGCATGAAGAAAAATCCAGCAGATATGATGATGGAGACCATCCAATAGAGAAGTTCAGAGTATCTCTGAACTTCATCAAAGTTCTCTAAAGATAAAGTGGTGAACGGGCTCTTGGGAGGGAGCCATGTGAAGTCACAAAAGGGAAAAAAAGGAAGGTGAATGAAGCAGAGGCCAATTTTATGGAGGGATTCAATGAACATGAGTTAAGATGGAGATTGTTTGTATTTAGAGTGCCTCATATTCAGGTTTTTGGCAGTTTTCTAATATGAATTTGTCTCCTATTTAGGTTTGGATACGGGTTTTTTATTTCTCTAAGGAGGTGCTGGTTTGAGTTCGTGTTGGACTAGGATCATCCTATGTGCCTATATAAAACCCTCAGGGGTGGTCTTTTGAAGGTGTGTCAAGAATTCAAGAGAAATTCTAGAATTCTACCATTGAGAGTTGTGAGAGAGATCTCATTGTAACTCTTATATTTTTTAGTAAATAGTTCTCCCCTCCACCATGTGGACGTAGCACATTACTAAACCATGTTAAATCTTGTGTTCCTTGGTTGTGTGGTGATTGCTTGCTAGTGATAGATCTTCTACGCTTTCGCTGCTGAGTCTTCAACTTGGTGTTCCTCTGTTATTTGATCGGTGATAGATCATCAACAATTGATATCAGATCCATGCCTCGAACTTAGTCATGTGTGAGTGATGTTTGATCCCCCCAGGGCGCAGCGAAAGACGCAGTGGGCCATTGTTAAGCTGGATCTATAAAGATTGAGATCTCGAGGGAGGTAATCATGCTCTTGGTGCTTCATGTAAGACGTGTTGTAGTCTAACACAGTGAACAGGAGTAACCTCGATTGAGCATATGATCTTCTTGGATTAGGAGTAAGGAAGATTGGCTTGCAGGGAGGTCCAGAACTTTTGTCTGAAGGGGGATAAAACTTGCTCAACTCTCAAGGCGCAAAAATGCGCAATAAAGTCCCTGTAAAGCTAAGTGGGGCTCTCGAGATTGACAGTAGAGTCTTCCTTCATGTAAGACATGTCTGCAAATGCGGTGAAGAAGAGTAATAAGCTGCAAGTTGTGTTTCACGTAAGGCGTGCACTAAAATGCAGTGAAGAAAATCTCGTAGAGCATATATGTCTTCCAGGTGTGAAAGATGAACTTACATGGAGACTCTTTGTTCGAGGGGTGATTGTTGGGATTTAGGGTCGAACAAATAGTCCCACATCGGTTAGACATGATGACATTCTTAAGTTTATAAGAATTTGAGCTACTCCAACTAATATGCTAGTCTTTTGTGATGGTGCCCCGAGTCCTTACAACTTATTTGTGCAATGGCGACTATTCTCTGATGTGTTGTGCTCTCTGTTGCTTGAGATTCTAACAAATAATAGCTTATCTTTAGTTAAAAGAAAGAAACTAATTTGTATAAGTTGTGCATGAGCATTGAAAATAGGGTTTGTTGGAGTAGTGGGCTTCTAATGCAAAAAATGACAAGTATAAAGAGAGACAGATAGCAACATAAGGTAATAAAATAAAGAAGAAAGCACACCAGTATTTAACATAGTTCGGTCAATGTGACTTACGTCCATGGGATAAGATAACAAGAGGAGTCAGCTAATCAAAAGAGGAGAATATAAAGAGATTACAACTCTAATCTCACTCATCCAAGCCCAGTGAAACCCAACTCATAAGAGCTTAATAAAAGGAAGATAATGTGGTAAGAGAAAGGAGAGAACAATACAATATTTAGCAACCCTCTCTTCTCACTTTCTTACTCTTGAAATCTCATGCAATGTGATGCCTAGTTATATGTAAAACTTCTAAACCCCCTTCATCATTTCACCCTACACATACATCAAAATCATAGGGTGGTTATAATCTTCATAGGTTGGTTAAGATCTTCATAAGGTGGCTATTGATGACTTTTAGGGTGGTTAGAGATTTCATAGGGTGGCTAAGATTTTCATAGAGTGGCTAATTGATTTTGATAAAAGGTCTAAAATTATGATTTGATTTATTCATTAAAGACATATTAGCAGGGTTAATGATATTTGATACGAAGGTGTCAATGCATTCCTTGACTATGCTGAAGCTAACCCAAATCATACAGATAGTTGCAGGATGGCATGTCCTTGTAAAAAAATGCAGATGCAGGTATCTTAACACCGGAGAGGAGATACGTGAACACCTAATGTTACAAGGATGGATGAATAACTAACTACACAGTATGAACTATAGACGGCTTTGAGATTGGCTTCTTTAAATTGTGAAATTTTGTCTGAGTTTAGATGTGCTTATTCACTTGCTTAATATTTTTTCATGGAGTCCTATGGGAAGTTTGGAGTTCTATCAAGATATTTTGAGTTAATAAAATCCTCCTCTTTTGGTTGAACCTGAAACTTTTATGTCTCAAATTCTTTGGGATTGTTCTAATGGGTTAGCACTATAAGATGGATAATTTGAATGCTTGGGAATTCACTTTTGATATTTTATCAGAAAAGATAATAGATTATGAGACCATATTGAAGAATCAACACTAGGACAAGTTTGATAACGACAAAGCTCATTTCTGAAACCTGCAAATGCTATTGATCCAATACAGTTTGCCATGTTGATGGAGAAGTGGGAAACAAAAAAAGTTTCCGGTACATCTTATCTTGTGTTTGCTCCATTCTTATTTGTTATATGATTCTTTTTGATCTATCTATATTCTATGGATTAGATGTTATATTTTTCGTTATTCATTTACAAATATCTGAGTGTGGGAGAACTCTGAGATATCTAAGAAGAATCTGTTGAGTTTGTTCGAACAAATAGTCTCACGTCGGTCAGACATGAGGATGGTTTTGAGTATAAAAGGACTTTGAGAATTTCACACAAAAGAACTAGTCTTTTGGGATTGTATCCCAAGTCTTTGCAAGTGGTATCAGAGTCATGTCCCGAACTTAATCGTCTGTAAAAGCTAGTTGGGCTCACGAGGACGTGTTCGCCCTCCGTACGGTGAAGAGGACACAATTGAACAATTTTCTCTAGAAGAGATTACAACGCTTTGGATCAAACATTGGTTTTTAGCTATGCAAATGAACCACACGTGTTTTTAACTTGTAAACGTAAATGGAGGTTTTCCTTATTAATTTGAGCGCATGCCGTACAGTAATTTTGTTGCTTAAACTCTTGTAGAATGATATTGAGGACGCAGTTACTACAGCCATTCTAGAGAATGAGCGGGCAGGGGCAAATAGAAATTTGGAGGAAATCGAGGAAGAATGCATCATATCTGTCCTTGGTTCCAAAAACAGTGACCGAATAAGTGGATCTTTTCGGGACAAGCAATGATCAATAGGTTTCATGAGAGAGACCAGCTGATGCGATGCGATTCCCTTCACATAGGGGCCGTTTGTTTCGCGTAAAACTCCGTAATTCGTAAATGACTTACTACCCAGTTACAACTACGACGTCTGTTTGGACCGTAATTCGTAAAAGACTTACGTAACTCAACTAACACTCACTTGCAACCCAGTACCACTCACTTACAGCTCAGTTACAGTTAATTTTGTGGTCATACAAATTTGTAATATTTTTTATATTAATAAAAAAAATTTTAATATTTAACTTTTTAAATATTTATTTGCAGTATTAAAACTTTTAAAATCACCAAATAGTTAATTTTGTGGTCAATTTTTTTACTTACGACTTATACATTACGACAACCAAACACCGTAAAGTACAATACACTTTCTCACTTTACAATTTTATATTACCAACCAAACACCATAAAATTTACATACATGTAACTCATTTACAATTGTAAAAGATTTTACCAATTACAACTACGAATTACGGCCAGTTACGACAACCAAACAGACCCATAGTAGGTAATCATTCTTTCTTATTAGGTCTGAACAGCCATTTGACAAATCAATTGGTATTTTCGTCTTTCCAAGCATGCAAGTAGCTGTTGGGATTGAGTTGAACAAATAGTCCCACACTGATTAGACATGGGAATGGTCTTAAATATATAAGAATTTGAGCAACTCCACCTGGAAAGCTATTCTTTTTAAATGATGCCCCAAGTCTTTTAATTGGTATATAAGTCATGCTTTGAACTTAGTTGTGTGTGTGGTTGATTTTCAATGTTGTTGATTCACCAATCTGACGCAAGAAGGCGCAGTAATGGACCCAATAGTCCCACACCGGCTAGACATGGAGATGGTCTTAGATGGTGCCCCAAATCCTTTAGTAGGCAGTTAGAAAAACAACTTTCACTCCGGCTAGACATGGGGATGGTCTTGGATGGTGTAGGCTGTCTAAAAATGTCCAAACAGACAAGCCACTGAGAAAGCAGAGTTCCAGCATCAAGGCGCGTCGGCCCGAAGCCCGCGTCTCAGGCAAGAAGCGTCGGCCCGAAGCCCGCGTCTCAGCATCAAGGCGCGTCGGCCCGAAGCCCGCATCTTAGCATCAAGGCGCGTCGGCCCGAAGCCCGCGTCTCAGCATCAAGGCGCGTCGGCCCGAAGCCCGCGTCTCAGCATCAAGGCGCGTCGGCCCGAAGCCCGCGTCTCAGCAGCAAGGCGCGTCGGCCCGAAGCCCGCGTCTCAGCATCAAGGCGCGTCGGCCCGAAGCCCGCGTCTCAGCATCAAGGCGCGTCGGCCCGAAGCCCGCGTCTCAGCATCAAGGCGCGTCAGCCCGAAGCCCGCGTCTCAGCATCAAGGCGCGTCGGCCCGAAGCCCGCGTCTCAGCATCAAGACGCGTCGGCTCGACACCCACGTCTCGGTTGCTACTACCCGGAAATAAGGGGCCAGTCACCGCACATGTAGCGGGAAGTGGCCCCTCATTGTGGAGCGTTTTCAGGGGACACGTTCATCCCCAGGGACCTCTATAAATAGCCCTGTTGGCATCAACAAAAGGACACATACACATATACACACAGAGAGAGACGGGCACAAGAGAGAGATCATCAACAGAGAGAGAGAGCTCGACTCTTCAAGCCAGCTTGCTGCGTACAAGTTGCTCTTCGCCTACCTTCTCTTTTAGAATTTTTGGTGGACGGGGCTGAGTTACTCCCTCTACCGACCGAAGAGAAGATCCCCGACGGTCCAAACAGTCATCCGGTCAACGGAGAACAAGATTCACTCTCCACCGCCACCCGAAGAACCCAGCACTAAACAAAGGGGGAATTCAAGATTCAATATTCCCCCTCCCTTGTAACGGAAGATTAAGCCGGCTGTAATTTTTCATCTGATTCAAAGAAACTTTACTCCAGCCCCCTTTTTCGTGTCAAATAAGAGATGGCGACTCCGCTGGGGACACGGTTTGTCACTGATGAACAAGCTGTGGCGCAGGATGATGTTCTCCGTAAGGGGAAGATGGTCGAAACACTCGTCGAGTTCGACCAGGCGAAGTATGAAGAGTTCCTCTCTTCTGGCTCCAAGGGCCCAAAGACCCGCGTCTGCCGCCGGGTCTTGACAGGGAACGGCCTCGAGCCCCGATCGGTGGCCTTCTCGAGCTCCTCTGTTGCCCACTGTGCCAAGACAAGTTCACGCGCCAACGCCTCCCAGAAGGCCCGCGTGACCTCAGGCACTGCTGTTGCGATCAACCGCGACGCACAGAACTCACGCGCCAACGCCTCCCCGAAGGCCCGCGTGGCCCCAGGCACCACTGCTGCTGCGATCAACTGCGTCGCGCAGAATACCCGCGTCAACGTCTCTCAGGAGACCCGCGTGGTGAACACTCTTGGTTCTATAAACCAGGATGTTGTTGGTTTCTCTCCACCTCCTCGACGCAACCGGAATGCTGAGCGTCGACAGAGGAGACGCACGCGTCAACTCCAAGTCGGAACCGTTGGTTGTCTGACCGGGGGTGGACGCGGCGTACAATCTGATGCCTTGCCCGCACCTCGTCCAGTGCGTGAGATCCGCGTTTGGCGACCCAAACGCGATACTCCTCAAGTTGAGTCCTCCGAGGACCAACTCATCAAACGCCAGGGTGAAACCTCCGCGTCTTTCCAAACGCAGGAAGTACGCACTCATAGGCGTGGGGCCCAGCAGCCCACTCTCTCTCAAGCAACTCTGCCCAAACGCATCAGGCAGCAACGCGAGACTCGTGCGCGCGTCATACAGCCGCGTCATGAGAGCCGCGTCCCTGAAGTCTGCGTCCAGGCTGAACAGCACATGACTGTTCCCCGTCTTCGACGTTGCGAGACCAGTCTCCTTAATCCCCCTCCCACGGATTTGAGGGATTATTTGACAAGGAAAAGAAGTGCCAATCAAGCCACTTCGTCATGCTGCTGTCAACAGCTCATCCATATGCTCTCTGGATGCCATTATGGATCAGGCGTGCACCAGCAGTCCTTAATCAGACAGCTGACCCTGATTCCCCCGTCAGCAAAAAGAAGACGCTCCCACAGAAGGAGAACCTTCTCAGATGTTGAATACCCGGAGCTTACTGCAAACATGACTAGCAGAAACAAGGGAAAACAAACAATGGTCAACTCAGAAGAATCTGACTCTGAGCCGGAGGGGGTGTATCAACACACTCGCACCCGGACAGGGGCCATTCCCCCAATTGACTATAATGCCTTAGCCCGCGGCATTAGAATGGGTGATTCTCACTCCGCTATAGTGGAGTCGCAGGCTTCAAACTCTTCCGTCGAGAAGGAGGCTTCCGCCTACATGGCAGACACTCCTGAGGAGACGGCCAGGCGTTTAGAACAGACGCAGAAGCACCAGATGGATATAATCGCCTCTCAACAGAGATCCATTGACTCCCTCAAGCATATGCTTGAGAAATTGCTTGAAGAAAGAGCGAGATCCCCTCCTAGACGGCCGAAGGGGAAAGGGAGAAGGGGAGGAAGCCACCCTCCGAACCTTCCGACGAGACACGACGATCTACCTCGGATGTGTCCAAGCCCTCGTCGCAGGCAAGAAGCGACCCAGACCCGGAAAAGGCTCATGCTAAAAGAATGAGCCTGCTGGAGCAACGACTCAATGCCCTTGCCAGTCGTAAAGATCTCCAAGAGGCTGGAGTAGTCCGGCCCTATCCGCCCGAGTGGGACTTAGTCCCATACCCTCCTAAGTTCAAGGCTCCAACTCTCCAAGCATTTGACGGGAAGGGGTCACCCAACCAGCACATCTACTACTTCAAATCCCAGACCGGGAATGTAGTAGATAACGACGCTATACTGGCGCGACTGTTCATAGGCACCCTGAAAGGGTTGGCCTTTGAATGGTTCATGAAGCTCCCAGAAGGTTCAATCAAGAACTGGAGCGACTTGGAGAAGTTGTTTCTGACACGCTTCTTCGAAGATGATTCGGAAGTGACAATGCCCACCCTTTTAGCTACCAAACAGCGAAAAGGAGAGTCCGTTAAGTCTTTCGTAGAAAGATTTCGGAACGTGGCACTCCGATGTCCAAGCGGCATGACCCAGGCCACCCTGGTGGAAACATGCCGCCACAATCTCCAAACCTCACTCCTTGCTCAAATAGGAGTTGCTGAAAGCCGTACCTGGAAGCAGTTAGTCCAACAAGGTGAACAGGCTGAGGAGATTGTTGCCCGTGTCAGGGCGGAGGAAGGCAAGCTGCGGCCGGAAAGGTCGACAAGGCGTGCACCGGCACCAGACACCTCCCTCCAGACGAAGCGGAAGGATAACTGGCGACGGAGACCAAATCTCCCACCAAACCTCAAACAGGCAGGGCAAGTGGCTCTTCAAGCCAGCCACGCCCCTACAAGCAGTATTCCTTCAAGGAGGAACACGTCGATTCGCTCTTCAAGCTACTCAACAAGAGCAATCGACTGAAGCTCCCTGAAATTAGGCGCCCGGAGGAAGTCGGCAAGACCGACAATCCCAACTACTGCATGTACCACAGGATGTTGGGACATCCTACCAAAAGCTGCTACGTCTTCAAGGACATTCTTCAGGCTCTGATTGACGCGGAGGTGTTAAAACTCCGACCAGAGCAGAAGAAGGTGACGGCTAATGTGACATCGGTTCTCCAGTTTGGGAGACAACCTCCAACGCCTGCGGGGGTAACTCCTATTCCAAGGGGAGAATTAAGAGTGGTCAACACAGACCCTCACCAGCAACAGGAGAAGGGCTTGGTAGCCGTCCCTACACCTCAGGGGGAAACCATGTGGGTCCACCCTGACCTCGTCAATGAACAGCAGTGGACTACTGTGACCAACAGGAAGTCCAAAGGCAAGGCAAAAGCTTCGTCCTGCCATGTGGTATGTGCCTCCTCCCGAGAAGCAGAGGATGATGTTCCCTCACTGACCGACTCAGAGGAGGAAACGATAGTCTTGGCCGCAGAGCCCAACCAACCGACGACAGGAACCCGTTCAGGACAGGCGTACTTGAAACAGTACGGCGAGACGGCAGTAGCCCCTCCACAACCAACTGCGGAGCCAGTCAGGCCCTCTACAAAGCCACCTATGGAGAAGCAGAAGGAGACTCGATTCTCTCGAGCCCTTCAAAGAGGCATCGCGGAAGGGTCTTCGGCACCTTACCGCTTTGATGTCCTGGCTCAGCTGGCCAACATTCCGGCACGCATTACCTTGTATGAACTTCTTAGACTATCAAAGTCGACCAGGGAAGCTCTGCAAGAAGCTCTGGCGAATGCTGAGGCCTTCGTGACCCAGGTGCCGAAAGAGGAAGATGTAGAGGATTGCCTCCACACTTCCAGAATGCCCCCTGCATCACCTTCACGGCAAATGATATGCAGGTGAAAGGGAAGCATGATCGACCCCTGTACTTCACAGGTTACATCGGATCATCTGAGGTGAACCGCATTCAGGTAGATCCAGGGTCCGCACTGAGCATCATGCCCCGCCGAGTCATGCAACACCTCGGCATCCCTACCCACCGTCTGAGCCCTACACAGACAACCATTTACGGGTTCAATGCCAACGGTACCCGTCCGATGGGGAAGATCAAGCTCAAGTGCCAGATTGGGAGCCTCAAGTCGGAGGTGACGTGCTACGTCATCGATGCCGACACTTCCTACAATCTGCTGCTGGGACGACCATGGATCCACCGCAACTCCATCGTTCCCTCCACTCTTCACCAAGTCATGAAATACATTGACGCGAGTGGGAAGGTGCAAACGTTGGTTGCCGAAAGGTATCCGTTCAAGGGGGTCGAGAATTATTTCACGGATTCCCTCTTATATCAGGATCCGGTGGATGAAACCCCGCAACTGGAGGCGCCAGACTCTGGTAATGAGGCTGACACTGAGCCCGAGCAAGAAAAGTGCCTGTGGGAGTTAGAACCACTTGTAAAGAGCACTAATAAGCTCGATGTTGATAATACCACCGACGATGCAGGCGGTTGGTATATTAATGAGAATCTAGACTTTGAATATTTTTCTGCGTGTGCATCTGATTCAATACCGTCGGATACTACTACCGACGTAGACGATGACATCTGGTCGGCAATGGATGCTTTGACATCATTGCATGTACCAGTAAAATCATCTTTCGGGACATACCAGGATAATGGTGATGCACAAGAATCTATATTCATGATTCCAGCCAGACGGAAAGGCCAAAAACCAATTCTCTTTGGGCGAATCTCATCTGAGCCAATGCCCCGCGAAGACTCGGAAAGCGAAGAGGAATCCCCTCAGCTCAGTCATTATGAACCAAAAGCGCTCAAAATGATGAAGCAAATGGGGTACGATCTAACCAACAAGCCCGGGTTGAACTTCGGCAAAGGAAGGAGGACGCTACTTCGATCCTTTGTGCCAAAAGGGAAGGCCCCCGATTATTATCATCAGACGCGCCGGGGGTTGGGCTATGTATCAACTCCAGTCCCATCAGCCTCTGATTCTCGAGAGTCGTCAAGTCACGATTGCTCTTCAGACACGTCATCGTGGGAGTCAGATGTCAGTGTCGGCAACATCTTCAAAGGGCTTTCAGTAAACATGGTTTCAACAGGCCATCTGGAAGATGAAGATGAAGAAATGATCCAAGCTGATACAGATCCGTGGATCAAACATTTAAACGCTCTTTGGGATATCCGCTTTGAACAGCGTGAGCCACCCACAGAAGACAAGGTTGTTCAGATCAACCTAGGAGATGAGGCCAACCCCAAGCCCATCTTCATAAGTGACGGCCTGTCGCCTCCAGAGAAGAAGGATCTAATATCTCTTGTACAAGAGTATATAGATGTCTTCGCCTGGAACTATGAGGACATGCCAGGGCTTGATCCACAAGTGGCCATGCACCGCCTCAACATCAATTCGGACGTAAAACCTGTCAAACAACAGCAGCGACGGTTCCGTCCCGAAATAATGGAAGCAATTCAATCAGAAGTCAGAAAGCTTATTGATTCTGGCTTCATCAGGGAGGAACAGCATCCCGACTGGGTAGCCAACATCGTCCCCGTCACCAAGAAGAATGGGAAGATCCGGATCTGCATCGACTTTCGCGATCTGAACGAGGCCTGCCCCAAAGACGAATTCCCATTGCCAATCACGGATGTCATGATTGACAATACTTGTGGATTCGAGCGAATGTCCTTTATGGACGGGTTCTTAGGATACAATCAAATCAAGATGTATCCCGATGACGAAAAGCACACCTCCTTCAGGACACCTCTAGGGGTGTATTGCTACACCGTCATGCCCTTGGACTGAAAAATGCAGGGGCAACATACCAAAGGGCCATGAACGTCATTTTCCATCAGCAGATACGCAAAACGGTGGAATGTTATGTCGATGACATCGCGGTGAAAAGCCGCACTAAAGGTGATCACATAGCAGACCTGAAGGTGGTCTTCGACATCATGCGGGCTCATCAATTGAAGATGAACCCCACCAAGTCCTTCCTGGGGGTAGCCAGTGGCAAATTCCTAGGGTTTGTTGTGACTTCCACAGGAATCCATTTGGATCCGGAGAAAGTCCGCGCTATCCAAGAGATGCAACCCCCCAGAAGCCTCAAGGAGCTCAGGGGATTACAAGGACGATTGGCGTACATCCGCAGGTTCATATCAAACCTTTCCGGGAGATGCCAACCCTTCGCCAAGCTGATGAAAAAGGGTGTTTCATTCATTTGGGACGACGCTTGTCAAAAAGCATTTGAGGAGATCAAACACTACCTCACCCAACCACCAGTCCTTGCAGCTCCAGTATCCGGAAAGCCGTTTCTGGTATACGTCCGAGCGATGGATCATTCTTCGGGAGCTCTACTAGCTCAGAATGACGATCAGGGACGTGAGCAAGCAATCTACTATCTGAGTAGAACAATGATCGGAGCCGAACATCGGTACAACCCGATCGAGAAGGAATGTTTGGCACTAGTGTTCGCCATTCAGAAAATGCGACACTATCTGGTGGGCCAAACTATAAATGTCATATCAAAAGTCAATCCTTTGAGGTTACTTATGACAAAGCCTTCTTCACTAAATGGCCGGCTGGCAAAATGGGCCATATTGCTATCACAATATGAGATGCATTTTCTGCCACAAAAGGCTATTAAGGGACAAGCGGTGGCGGACTTCTTAGCTGAACACCCAGATCCCAGGGCAGTCAAACTCTACGAGGATCTCCCAGATGAAGTTGCCGAAGTCTACCTGACTCAGACATCGTTCGAAGGGCAAGTGTGGCAACTTTTCTTCGACGGTGCATCAAGGACAAGCCCAAAGGGACACGTAGTAGCGGGGGTAGGAGTGGTACTCGTCTCCCCACAAAATTATGTCATTCCCGAGCTGTCTCACTGACCGAGCCCTGCTCCAACAATGTGGCGGAATACAACGCTCTTTTGATTGGGATGCAATTCGCCGATGAGATTGGCGTTAAAAATCTCGAGGCTTACGGTGACTCTAAACTCATCGTCAGCCAAGTTCGCGGAGAGTACGAGGCCAGACATGAAGATCTAGTACGCTACTACAACGCGACAATTCACATGGCCGAAAGGTTTTCAAACTTCTACATCGACCATGTACCGCGCAGGCAAAATGCACATGCGGATGCACTCGCATCCCTCGCTGCTTCCTTAGCTCTTCCAGCTGGAGCAATGGAGAAAGTATTCGTCTATAGCCACGACCTATACTGTCCAAAAATTCCCCTCGGAGACTACCCAGGGTCAGCGGGAGATCGTCGCGGTAAAGAAACACTTGAAGTGTCGACCGCTTCAGGGCTTAAAGACTGGCGATTCCCCTACATTGATTTTGTCTTATACGGCATTCTGCCCGAAGACACCAAGGAGGCGGCCGCCATTCGGAGGAAAGCCCCCAAATTCTACTATAATGCGATTTCGCGAACATTGTATCGTCGATCGCATGACGGGATCCTGCTCCGATGCCTCTCATCAAAAGAAGCCCAAGGAGTATTGAAAGAAGCCCACGATGGTACTTGTGGAGCTCATCAACCTGGCCCGAAATTGGCACATCGACTCCAAAGGATGGGTTACTATTGGCCCAAGATGATTGCCGATGCTGTCGCTTATGCTAAGAGATGTCACGCCTGCCAAATACACGGCGATTTCATCCATCAAGCACCAGGGTACCTCCACTCAACGACCTCTACTTGGCCGTTTGAAATGTGGGGGATGGACGTGGTTGGCCCTATCAGCCCACCATCATCGAAAGGACATCGGTTCATTCTAGCGATAACCGATTACTTCTCAAAGTGGGCCGAAGCTATCCCTTTGAAAGAGGTGAAATCTTCTAACGTGATCAAGTTCGTGAAACATCACGTTATTTACCGCTTCGGTGTGCCTCGGCGTATCATCCATGACAATGGACCCCAGTTCATCAGCCAGGCTTTCCAGAGATTCTGCGCGAAGTTCAGAATCCAGAGTGTGTCCTCAACGGCATACTATCCTGCTGCTAACGGTCTTGCAGAAGCCTTCAACAAGACTATTGGCAAGCTTCTCAAGAAATTTGTCTCGAAAAGTCAACGGGACTGGGACGACAAGCTGGGTGAATGCTTATGGGCCTACCGCACAACGGTGCGAACCCCAACTAAAGCCACGCCATTTTCCTTGGTATACGGATGCGAAGCCGTCCTTCCACTGGAAATTCAAATTCCCTCTCTACGCGTCGCCTTGACAGCGGAAATGACAACTGAGGAGAAGCATCAGCAGCGACTCCAGGAGTTGGAAGCCTTAGACGACAAGCGTTTGCAGGCCCAACAACAAATCGAGCTTTACCAAGCTCGTATCACCAGAGCCTTCAATAAGAAAGTCAAAGCGCGAACTTTCAAGAAAGGCGACCTTGTCTTAGCTGTCCGAAGACCCATGGTCATGACGCACAAGACAAAAGGAAAATTTCAACCCAAATGGGAAGGACCATTTGTGGTAGAGTCAGTCTACTCAAATGGGTCATATCGCCTTATAACTTCAAATGACGATACACTCATGATGCCGATCAATGGCAAATTCTTGAAGAAGTACTATCCTTAACAGTACTCTTCCTCCGATCAAGTTAACAGTACACCTCTGATCAAACATCCGACGCCCTCGACGGCTAAGGATAGGGAAAATGTTGGCCTTTAAGCCCAACATAAGTCTTCGACAACTCATCATGCTGAGGGGAATAGCATGGCTAGCCCAACTCAAACGGTAGTTGGTAAAGGCATGTCAAACCCGTTGATAACTGAGGGTTTGCTAAAAATCCTAAGTGGACTTGAGTCCATTCTTTCCTCCAAAATCCCTTACCAATTCTCGTCCATAGAATGGTAGGACCACAAAATACAATCATTACTACGTTAACACTATACCTCTGGTAATGAATACTCTTTGTCGAGTATAAACTTTGCTTGTTAACTCTGCATAGAGTAACAAACTCTCAAATTTGCCAAGTTAACACTATACCTCTGGCATTTCAAATTCCACTTGTCAATTCTCATCAATAGAATGACAGGTCCTCAAATTGCTCTTATCACGAGCCAATTCTTGTCAAGTTAACATTACACCTCTGACAAACTACTGTTTAAGTTAACATTACACCTCTAAGCAGTACATCGAGTGCCTGTCAAGTTAATATCACACCTCTGATAGTCACCTTTCTTCAGACTTCCGTATCGAAGCTGAAATGGACGATGCCAAGTTAACATTACACTTCTAGCATTTAAGTCATCGCTAAGTTCAACAATACACCTATGGCCATGACCGTTCCTCGACTTCCTCGTCTAAGTCGAGATGACCAATGCTAAGTTCAACATCACACCTCTAGCATTACCTCACTGTTAAGTTAAACATTACACCTATGACAGTGACATTCTGAGTTAAGTTAATATCACACCTCTGACTCACATCCTTGTCGAGTTAACACCACACTTCTGACAAGACTATCTCCAACCCGTTAAGTTAATATCACACCTCTAACGGTAAAAGCTTTACCAGATTCCTCGCGGGTCTAGTTTCACTTGTTATTCTCTTCAACAGAATAACAGGTCCACCTAAAGACATTGTTAGGTTAACATTACACCGCTGACAATGTTTTATCAAATTCCCCAGCTGACCTTGAATCAAGTCAATCCCAGACACTTGACAAAAGTTCACCTTCTCTGGGAGTACGCATTCCCCCTGTCACTTTCTTTTACAAAGTGGCAGGTCCACCAAAAATCATCCCATCCCTGTCAAGTTAATATACACCTCTGACAGTATTATGAAAGTTCCTGAAATAGGAACTTTCCTTACAACTTTGACTTATTAAGATTACCATCATAATTTTAACAAAGTCAGAAGATTCATTGCTTCTACGTGTCTAACTGAAGATAAAAAAAAAATTCTTTCAAGACAATGAAGAGGCAAAAGAAAAGTGTCACTTTTATTCATATCCAAACACATGAAAGTGATACAAAACGCTCTCTTATACAATAAGATTGAGTGTTACAATTAAGGAGTACAAAGAAGTCCCTCTCTCTCTCTGAGGCCGTACTCACTCCTTGAAGCCGCATCTGATCCTAAGTACATGATGTCTGGAGAAGTGCCAAATTGTGGCGACTGTTGGAACCGATTGCACTTTGATGCACGACGCCAACTTCGAAAGCGCCCTAGCTGACTAAGCCAGGAGCAATGGTGTTCTTGAGGTCCGGTGGCAACAGAAGAGCCTGCAACCCTTCGTTCAAGAGTTGATCTTTCCCCCGCAGGCCATCCAAAGGACATGGACTGTCCTTGATGTCACTTCTGGAGTAGGGAGAGGAAGAGGATCTTTCCGCCACCGCAACCGCCGGAACCTCCTCGCCGTCATACTTGACCTGACCATCTCTTGCCATCAGGCAAGAGTGGTGCAGGAGATCTGAAGAGACCTTGGCGAGATTTGGGTCCTCGTCAGAGATATAATTTACTCTCTTACAAACGACGAGGACCATAATTTACTCTCTTACAAACGAACATTGAGCAAGTTCGCCAGCCGATATATTCTTTCCGGGGCCCAGCGAACCTGAAAAAGGACGATCAAGCCTACCTGCAAAGAATAAACAAGAGAGGTAGAAATCTGAAACTTAGTATACTTTAACAAAGAAAAACTAAGTGACAGACGCGGCAGTCATTAGGGACTTCAGACGCGGAAATGATCTGCACAGTCAAACCACCGCGTCAGCAGAAACAGACGCGAGTCAAAACTGTGCCACGCCCAGGATTCAAACGCGGTCTCAGTTTGCACCCGCGTCTAATGTACTAGACGCGAAAAACTTCAAACGCCGAAAATTGCCATCTCTCTGTTGGGTGAACAGGAGTTGCAAGATTCAGGTCTGAAACGCGCCAAGGCAATGACCATGAGCAAAGCCAGCGTCAAGAGCCCGCGTTCAGAGAAGTTCAAGTCACCGGCACAAATTCCAGAATAGGAATGCACCAGGATTTCATTCAGATGGCTATGCCAAAGTACAGGCTACGAACATCATCGGGGTGACATACCAGCAGAGGCCTCTGTCCAGAGTTGGCCACTCTGCATCCAAACGCGGGCGCGTAAGATGATCCGAGAGAGGATTCCTTCTGAAGAGACCAAACAGGAGCATGAGAGCTCTGGGTCATCTTCATCCACGGGGTCACCTTCACCCATGAAGACGGTTCTCTGAAAGATAACTCAAGGCGTGGTCTCTCGGAGCAAACAAAAGAAAACAATCCAAGTTTGGATTATTGAAGAGGGGGCACACCCTATTTATAGGCAGTCCCTAAATAACTGTCATTAATGGTGCATCAATCGGAACCGTCGCGCACGACTGTCAAAGCCCAATAAAGGACTGACGCGTGGAACGTTGCTTTGGAAACCGACGAGAGCGCCGGTTTTTCAACCGCCAGCGTCGGTTCTGCATGCAAGGGCATTAACGCCTGAATCCAATGAGAGGCCGACGCGTGGATAACTGTCTTGGGAAGCAACGGATGACCCGCTATCCCAATCGACAGTGAAGGCTTGACGTTCAAAGATCTCCTAAAAATCTTTTAAGTCATGCTGCATTGAATGCAGATGGGAAAGTCGCGTCTCTTCAGCAGACAAGGCTGCGTATCCCGTGTCTGCTCGATCCGCGTCTTTCTTGGCAAGACAGATTCGTGTTATTCAGAGCCGCGTTTCACTCTGTGATTGACGCTGCGTCTCATCAAAAGGACTTGGTGAAATCTAAGTTCCTGTGGACTGACGACCGCGTCTCACTTTATGGATCAATGCTGCGTCTCATCAAGAAGACCGCGTATCAATCTGAGATTGACGCTGCGTCTCATCAAAAGGACTTAGTAAAATCTAAGTTCCTGTGGACTGACGGCCGCGTCTCACTTTATGGATCAATGCCGCGTCTCATTAAGAAGACTCAGAGTCAAGGCCGCGTTTCATTAACAGAACTTAGTCTTACCTAAGTTTAATATTCACAGTCAGTTACCAAGGAGTTGGATTCGCCCACAGCTGAGCAAAGAAGATGGAGCAAAATTTTCAAACTTTTATTATAAACAGTAAAAGTGGATACAAACACTCTAAACAGAGTGTCCTCTTCTTTACAAAAAAGGGGAAAAGAAAAGAAGGCTAAATGTCCTGGTTCGCCAAGGTACGGATTTGTTCCCTGAGGCGGTGAATCTCGTGTTGGCGCGTCCTTTCAGCTTCCATAATAGCCCGGTCCCGCAGCTCCTTTTCGGATAAGAAATTTCTTGCGGCCAGCTGCGTTCGCAGAGATTCCACCCTGGAAGAATGTAGAGACAGACTCTCTTCAGCTCGCGCCTTAGCAGCTTGTTGCTCCTCTAGCTGCTTTTTGATGGTAGCAAGCTTTTCCTCATTGAGCGCAAGCACAACTTCTGCCTTGGCAATGGTGTCCCGAGCCCTGATGATGACTTGCTCTGTGCTCTGCATGACAAGCTCGGATTCCCTTGAATCGCCAGCTAGTTTCTGACATTCAGCCTGGGAATATTCGAGGTTGCGGATCTCTGCAGCGATCTGTGCCTCCGCTTCCTGTCGCTCTCGTTCTTGAGCAGCTAGGAGCCTAGTCAGGGTGGCCTGGGCCTCACTAAAAGAGCCAGCATCTTCCAAAGACTCTAGCTCCTGCAGGTAGTCTCCCAGTTGCTCTACCACCCGCAGACACGCCTTGGCAAGTGAAGGGCCTCCGGTTAATTCGACGTTCACGGCCAGATTTTAAGAAGCGTCTGGGCAAATTGGAACGAGCTGTTTCCACGTAAGATGAGATCAATACATGATCCCATCGAAGCGAAGAATTGCTGCACCATCTGACGTGCCAGTTCCCCCATGTCTTCACCACCTAGGAAGCTTCCCGACCCCTTTTCTGTCACAGGATAGGGGATATAAGGCGGATCTTCTCGCACAAGAGTCGTGCTGGCCGTCGAGACGGCAAGAGCTAGACCGGCCGCTGACGCTTCCGGAGGTACTACCTCTGCAGGAGCCTCCACGACCAATGAGGGAGTAGTAAGCACGACCTCCTCAGAAACCTCCACCGAGACCTGAGCTGTATGGCCTTCTGGAAGGGTGCCAACCATCGGACTCTCCACCTGAGCCCCCTCAGTCCTCTCTGCAAGTTATCGCGATGTTAGCCACAATGATAGAAAAGCTAAACATTTAAAGCATCAGAGCTGCCTTACCAGGTTGGAGGTCCGGAGACGTCGAATCCTGCGGAGCGGAAGTCTCCTCGGCTTCAGCAGTAACCTCCTCGCCCGGCAGAGTGAGAGCCTCCTCAACCTCAGTGGTTGCTTCCTCTTCTGGCAGAGTGGAAGGCTCCTCGATCTCAACAGTTGCCCCCTTTGAGGGTATCTCAGCAGCCGAAGCCTCGATTCCCTCGGGCTGGGTCAACTCTTTCACCATCTCCTCGATACGCGAGGAGGTTGTAGCGTCGGCGTCTCCGGTTGGCCCTGCAGCATAAAAGAAGAATGTTAGAACATCCTCTTCAATATGCAAAGAGAAAATTAGACAGAAGATGGAAAGAATACCTTCAGTAGGGATAATCGCCAGCGATGGTGCAGTCGATGGCTCACCCTCATATATTTCCTCCTCCGAGATGTGGAAGAATTTGCTCTGATCAGGAAGAGCGGGCTCATCGCATAGTCGGTCTCGTCTTCAAAGGCGCTTTCCCCCGATAACGAAGAAGACGACAGCGCAACGCGAGGAAGCTCCGCAACAGGAGCCTTACCTCCAATTACCCCAGTGGTAGGACTAGGGTCGACTGCCCTAAGACTGGAAATGAAAATGCTAGGAGACCCCGGCTGCTGTGCCTCGTCTCTCCCATCATGAGCAGAAGAAGGCTCGGGTTGAACTGAGATGCCTGCAATCTCAACATCCCCTCCAGTCATTATGTCGACCTCCCGTGACTCGTCCTCTTCGGCGGCGGTGGACTCGTCAACAAGCTCCCCTTCCTCCACGGTCTTGCTGCGCGACCTAGGAGCACGGACCAAGCTTGGGAAATCTTCATCTTCTGGCGGTTCCTCAACTCTAACAGGGACGTCTTCAGGAGGAGCCTCAACTCCAGCAGAGATGTCTCCGGATTGAGAGACTTCAGCTGTTAAGTCCCTCCGAACCTTCTTTGGGACAGGCTCAGCAATAGAAGCAGAGCGTCGACGACGCTTGCTCGCCAACTGCTTAGACCTCCTTGCCCGCGGCTCCTCCCTCGTGGCTGGTGGCTCCGCCCTTGTCGCTCGTGGCTCTGCCCTTGCCGGTCGCGGCTCCGCCCTCACTGCTGGGGGCTCCCTCCTCGACCGTCTCCCAACCTCCTTCTGAGCCTCAGGTACTGGTTGATGAGTTTCGTCTGCTTACCAGACTCCGACCTCGCCTCGAGATCTGTATTGATTCTCTCAATGCATGAGAACTCCGGAGCAAAATCTGGTGTCTGGTTGGCTTGGGAGTACCAAGTGCAGAAACTGAAGCTCGTACGGCACTTGGGCCCCTCGATAGGTAGACGGAATGTTGCTCCCGTCCCTCCGGCCACACTGTAGTACCAGGCCCGAGCACCTTCAAACAGATTGCCTTCGAAGGCAAGTTGAGTATTGGGATTGCCGACGTAGAGTTGATCGTAGCCGAACTGTCGGGCGAAGCGACTCGGCATATACGGCTCAATAGTGCATGAAGTCCCTTGCCGGAACAGCACATATCCTGGCCGGATGTTGATCAACCACCAGAAGAGTCCCGCAGACAGTTGCGAGAAGTCATCCCGGCCAGCAACATCAGCAGACAGCTCCCCGAGAGCTACACCAGGAATCTCTGGAGAGCAGCGATTGAGCTGGTAATTCGTGGCGATTGATAGACGCTTCCGAACATAATAAATGTAGGCGTCACACCATTCCGAACGTTCCAGCCGCTGCACAAATGGGACATGACCCGCACCCCACGCGCCGCCGTCATCAAGGAAGGGCAGTGCATTACATACCAAGCCATGAGGTACGTGTAAGGCAGCTCGATCCGAGGGTTGGGACGCTTCACCATTGGATTCCCCTCTGAGTCAACATATGGCTTTCCATGGGAATCAACAGTTTTCGGGGGTTCGCAGAAACTTTTGGTTAACGCCCGCAGCCCGCTCTGAATGCCAGCCGCTACGGCCGGAAGAAGGGATACGGGGTTGCCATGAGCCAGGAGCACCGCTGGGTATACCACGTCGGCAACAATAACTTCGTGTGGCAGCGTGGGCACCACACATCTCTTCAGCCACAACATCAGGAAGCCCGCCAACAGTGCTCGATCAGAGACGGGAGTCCGGGCTTGATGGTGAAAGCTTTCAAAAACCAAGTCAGGGTCGAAACCGTCCTCATTCGACTCCGTGGTGTAGAAGCTGTTCGGAGCATGGTCGATCCTGTCTTCAATTTCCCTATCGGAGCTGGGAGCTAGTCGGATTATCGGGAGGTCTTTCTTGTGGACATTGTTGAACAGATAACAAGCCCAAGACAACTGCCTGACTCCTCCTGACCTCCAGGCAGTTATCTGGCCGCAGATGTGGAAGTGGCACATCACCTCCCAGTAGGTCTCATATATTGCGGGAAACTCTTTTTCCAAAAAGTGGAGCTCCTTAGTGGTAGGGACATATTCCTCATAAGGAATGTCCCCTGACGCCAGCCCCGAGACCTCATGCAGCTCGTGCAGTGCCAGGCCCATCTCTCCAACCGGGGTGAAGAATGTCCCCGTCAGAGAGTTATATCGCTCCAGGACTCCGAAGAAATTATGAGAGCTTGGTGGGATACCCCACTGCACGGCCCTGATTGCTGGGTACAATCCCACACGCTCTAGCAGCTCTTTGAGTTCGATAAGGACGAAACCCACCATTCTGCCCCACCAAATATTCCCCGTAGAATGGATCCACCCATGCGCATGGAACTCGGTAGGATAGTCACCCTCCGCTTCCATAAACGAGTTAAGGAAGGTAGCGGCAAGCTGTGGTATCTCCCCGACCGGAACATCGGACTTGCGCGACGCGGGGAACAGGCCGACGGCTGACCTGTCATGACTATCATAGCGGTTTACCTTCTGGAAGCCAAAGTCACCAAGAGTGATTTCGGGACATATTGGGAAATGTCCCATTCCATCTTCCGAGGGATGGACATGTGTTGGAAGTAGGACATCGGGAACATCCTCTCCATATCCGGAAGAAAGAATCTTCCGCCCTTTATCTGACGGAGCCATTTGTAAGTTCCTTCAGACACGCGACGGCCGTCGTCATGGACGTGATCCCCGAAGAAGAAGGCAGGCTTCTCCAGCCTGACACCATCATCCGTTTTGAATGCGGCATCGGTCATAAGCGCCCGGAAGGTTCTCCTGTCAACATTGGAGAGCCTCTCCCTGCGATCTGGCGGCTGGTCAGCAGTCACTGGGACACTCATTCTTTGCACGAAGGTCAAGCCCCGGTCGGCGCCTCCTACATGACCAAAGTGGCGTATCTTGGCGAGCGAGCCAGGAATATGTCGCACTGCAAAAGAAAAAAGACACTTAGTCAGATACTTCAAGCAAGGAAAAATGCTAAGTGTTCATGACCCAAACGCAGAAGAGAAACTGGACGCAGGAATTATCAAAATTCGCGTCCAGACCTGCGAATCTGCGTCCAAACGCAGAAGAGAAACTGGACGCAGGAATTATCAAAACCCGCGTCCAGACCTGCGAATCTGCGTCCAAACGCAGAAGAGATACTGGACGCAGAAGTTATCAAAACCCGCGTTCAGACCTGCAAATCTGCGTCAAGTGGCACAGAACGCAAGGATCAAATCCGCGTTCTGCAAACCAAGACCGCGTCCAGAGACCTTCACAATTAGAAATATTCTAAGTGAAGGATCCGAAGTGCAGAGCTCACTGGCGTCGGATCACCAAACCCGCGCCCCGGTTATCATCTCAAGGACTGCGTCCGAGAATCAAACACGATTTTGTGTTAATGGTTCTTAGGGTTCTATGAACTTGTGTTAATGGCGAAACTCACGCCGAAGAGGCATTTTACCTCGGAAAACAGCCTCTTGCGCGGAGGAAGCGCCCCTCTCGGCCTCGGCGACGGTCGCCTTTGAGGACGATGCAGTTGGCCTAGTCTTGGGTGCCATTGATGTTCAGAAATCCGAGCAAGGAGATGAACAAGTTCGCAGATGAACAGAGGGGGAAATTCTTTTTCTCAGCAAGTGCGTTCGGAGAAGAAGATACATCTCTCCAACTGTTGCCTTTTATAGGCACAAAGATTCGCGAAGATACGCGGCGTGTGGCCCGATAGACGCTGCAGCGAGTCGCCGCTTGACGCGTGTAACAAAATCGTTTCTGAACGGAAAAGATCATGCGTCGCAACCCCGCCACGAGTCAGCAGTCGACACGTGGAGTAGTTCATTTAATGAATCAGGAAATCCGCGCGCCAAGAGGCGAAATTGCGCCGGTTCCCTAGGCCAGCTGGCGGCGTAATCATGACATGGCACAGAAATTCGCGCCCAAAGAACGCACCTCCTCGATGGACATACCACGTCAGCCTCTCCATGAATGCATTCGGAAGGTCGCGTCTCTCTAAGAAATTCGCGTCCTTCCAGTCTGGCCAAATATCGCGTCTATATTCAAGAGATGCGCCTCTCCGAACATCGCGTCTGCCTTGTGAAGATCAGTCGCGTTTCCATCTCGCCTAGACAATCGCGTCTATATTCAAGAGATACGTCTCTCCGAAGTTCGCGTCTTCAGCTGAACATCGCGTCTGCCTTGTGAAGATCAGTCGCGTTTCCATCTCGCTAAGAAGTCGCGTCTTTAAAGCAGCCTCGTCTCTGCTTTTCAAAAAGGAACCTGCGTTCAGTCCTGCTTCTGCGAATCAGTTCAACAGTATACTGGCGTAAACAGACAACCAACCGCTCCCGGCCAAAAGCGCACCTGTGACAGACTAAAAGCAATCGGGGAGGTCTAGACTATGTATCTAGACACTCAACACGATCAACTCTGATGGCTTCAAAGAGTTCAACAGTACACTCACGAAGACCAAATCCAGATAAGATCAAACCCGAAGCATCAACAGTCCAGTCATAAAGGCGAACGTGGCTAAAATCCAAAGTATTTCAAAATCTGTCCCATTTAACTGCGGAATATCGGAAACTTTGGAGGGGGTTCTGTAGGCTGTCTAAAAATGTCCAAACAGACAAGCCACTGAGAAAGCAGAGTTCCAGCATCAAGACGCGTCGGCTCGACACCCACGTCTCGGTTGCTACTACCCGGAAATAAGGGGCCAGTCACCGCACATGTAGCGGGAAGTGGCCCCTCATTGTGGAGCGTTTTCAGGGGACACGTTCATCCCCAGGGACCTCTATAAATAGCCCTGTTGGCATCAACAAAAGGACACATACACATATACACACAGAGAGAGACGGGCACAAGAGAGAGATCATCAACAGAGAGAGAGAGCTCGACTCTTCAAGCCAGCTTGCTGCGTACAAGTTGCTCTTCGCCTACCTTCTCTTTTAGAGTTTTTGGTGGACGGGGCTGAGTTACTCCCTCTACCGACCGAAGAGAAGATCCCCGACGGTCCAAACAGTCATCCGGTCAACGGAGAACAAGATTCACTCTCCACCGCCACCCGAAGAACCCAGCACTAAACAAAGGGGGAATTCAAGATTCAATATTCTCCCTCCCTTGTAACCGGAAGATTAAGCCGGCTGTAATTTTTCATCTGATTCAAAGAAACTTTACTCCAGCCCCCCCTTTTCCGTGTCAAACAACAGCCATCACTCCTCTCCCATCACATCACATGTCAATCCATCACCAATCCCATCAATATTTTTCCTTTTAAATAACTATCTCCCCCCTCTTTTTAATTATTCATTTTCTTTTTCTTTTTCCTTTTTCTTTTCTTTTTCTCTTTTCTCCCTTCTGCTGGCGCCCACGACCGCCCGCCTCCCCCCTTTTTCCTTCGGCGCCCCGGTGGGGGGCCGAGCGCCGCCGGCGCGCTGTCGGCGGCTGGGCGCGGCCAGGGGGCCTTCCTGGCCCCCTGTGCGCAGGCGGAGGAGGGGGCTCCGCCCCCTCTCTTCCCTCCTTTCCCTCTCTCTCTCTCTCTCTCTTTCTCCCTCTCATTGGTGGCCACGCCGGTGGCCACCCCTGGCCTGCGCCGGCCACTAAGGGCCGGCGTGGCTCCCCGACGTCCCCCTCTGCCCTCTGGCCGCGCTGCCGCGGCAAGAGTTCGGCCAGGCCAGGGCAACAGGCCCTGGCCGTGGCTTTGTTGGAGGGAGGGGGCTGCTGCCCCCTCCCTGTCTCTCCTCTGGGGTGGCCGGTGGCCACCCCAGCGCTGGCGCGTCGCCGGCGGCCATGCCCAGCCAGGGGGCTGGAAGCCCCCTGGCGTGAGAAGGCGGGGCTGTTGCGCCCCCCTTTTTCTCTCTCTCTCTACCTACTCTATCTCTCTCTTCTTTTTCTCTCTCTCTTTCTTCATCTCTCTCTCTCTATCCTGGTTCTTCTTTCCCTCTCTCTACTCTCTCCCTCTCTTATTCTCACTCTCTCTCTAAGATCACTCTCTCTAGACTTTCTCTCTCTACTCTCTCTCTCTAAAATCACTCTCTAGAAATCTCTCTCTCTACACTTTATCTCTCTAGAAATCCCTCTTTCTCTCTCTAGATTTTCTCCTCTAGATTTTCTCTCTCTAGAAATCTCTTTTTCTCTCTCTACACTTTCTGTCTCTGGAAATCCCTCTTTCTCTCTCTAGATTTTCTCTCTCTAGAAATCTCTCTTTCTCTCTCTACACTTTCTCTCTCTAGAAATCCCTCTTTCTCTCTCTAGAAACTTTCTCTCTCTAGAACTCTCTCTCTCCCCCCTTTCTTATTCTCTCAAAAATATATATTATATATATATATTATTATTACATATATTTATTTGGATTGTGGCTTGATCATGATGTTCGTAAATTTCCCGGATATTACTTGGTACTGCGTTCCGGTATTAAGGTGAGTACAGTTCTTTTTAACATGCATCTATTCTATCACTATGCGAGTACAGTCCTTTTGATATTCCATGTTCCATGTCTAACAACTGTTATCCTGCTTTATACATGATATGGAGTTGATATGTATAACACCGACACTGATATGTTACACCGATGTTTGCCATGCTATATTTGCACATGATACCGGACCACCGGTGCTTGCCATGCTATATTTTAACATGATACCGGACACCGGTCCTTACCATGCTATATTTGACCCATGATACCTGACACCGGTGCTTGCAATGCTATATTTGACACTTGATATTGTTGGCCTAAATGGCCTTCCACTCTTGTTTTGATGATGATCAACTCATGTAGTTATGTTTACTAATAATCTTGTGTTATTTAAGTTTCAGATCATTAACCAAGATATTAGTTGGTGATTAGCTTCAACAAGGAGTTTGGAAGCCTTTCATGGTGATTCCGGTGCCAAAGCTTAAGGATCATTCATTTGCACTCGGTGGATCACGCGTTTGGGATCGAGTCTACTTGAAGATGGAGATCGTCAAGAAGACTTAGGTATCCTAGTTTAGATAGTATGTTTAGATCCATTTGTAAAGCTTAGTATAGTTGATATGCTCAAGTGCACATACACACACGTTTCATGTTTTGGTTTTTGGCTTTCATGAATAGTAGATCAAAACAAGTTTACTTTATTTCTATGTATATTAGATATGTTCTAGATATACATACATGCTTTAAACTTGCTAGACAAACTTATTTTGACTATCCTATTCATGTTTTGGAAAAATCAAGTTTGATAAAAATACAAGTGTTGGTTTTTGATAAAACTTGCAAGACACAAAAATGACTTGAATATGTTGATATATGTCTTGAAATTTTTATCACTTGCTTGTGTTTCAATATAAAATGATAAAACAAGTTTTTGTGGATTTTTAGAAGAGTTAAAAGATTTTAGAAAAATATTTTACAGTGTTTTCTGACCCAGATTTCTGTTCCAGGCTTCAATCAGTCGACTAGTCAACCTGACCTAGTCGACTTGGGTGAAGTCGGTCGACCGTGCCGGTCGACCGACGTGCACAAGTCTGTGCACGTTTGGAGTCACTGGGACGGTCGACCGGGCCGGTCGACCGGGATGAGAGCTCTGCTCTCTGTTTGTTTGGGTCGACCGGGCCGGTCGACCGCAGTTGCCCAACGGTCATATTTCTGACCGTTGGCGGTCGACCGGGCCGGTCGACCGTCAGCCTGTCAGGCTGCCAGCTCAGCCTAACGGCTAGTTTTCTGATGAGCCTATAAAAACCCCATCTCTTTGGGTTTTTGGCCAAGGCTTTTACAAGAGAAAAAATCCCAGTTTTCCAGAGTTTAAAACAAGTTTTTAAAAGAGTTTTTTGGGCTTTAAAACTTCTCATCTTTATTGTTTTGGGTTTTTGAAAAATCAAAGAAAACTAGGTTTTGGGATTTTGATTTGGTCTTTTATTTTCTATCATCTACAAGAGATTTCCCAAGTAGTTTTCTTTGTTGCTTGTTTCCAAAAACATCTTGTTTCCACACTTGAGCTATCTTCTATCCTAATCTATTTAGGATCATTTGTTTGTGGAAAAGAGATTGAGTTTGTGGTAGAAAGAAATCACTTGTTGTAAACCCTCATTATTTGGTTGCTCCCTCTTTGGTAGAGGTTGAGGTTGTTGTATTGAGGTGATTGGTTGGCTCCCTCTTAGGTAGAGGTGGAGATTGGTGTTTGCTCCCTCTTGGTGAGGTGGAGTTGGTTGTTGGTTTGTATCCCTCTAGTGTGAGGTGGCTGGGTGTTGTATTGGCTACGGGCCTACCCCTCGGTTGTGAGGTGGTTGTTTGAGAGAGGAGTTTGGTACTCCTAGAGTTGTAACAAATCCTTCTCGGTGAAGGTTCCCTCGGTGGGAGATAGTGGATTGGAAATCCTACACGGTGGTGTAGGCAGGGATGTAGAGCAAGGTGCTCGAACCTCGAAACATATCTTGGCTTTTGCGATTGATCCATTGTCTCTCTAACTCTCTCTCTTTACATTTGTGCAAAACATCATACTTCATATCATATCATATTTGCTTGTGTTGTGCATAATTCATATTGCTACATCTTGTGTATGCTTGGTTGTTGTGTGCGCCTCACTTTTGTACCTAATCAACAAGAGCTTCACATAGCACCTCAACCCATTCAAGGGGAATCAAGAGGAGTTAGTCCAGAGCCCTTCACGGGAATTCGGCTACACTTGTTGATTGTA
Source organism: Agave tequilana (assembly GCA_038442645.1). Lineage (NCBI taxonomy): Eukaryota > Viridiplantae > Streptophyta > Magnoliopsida > Asparagales > Asparagaceae > Agave > Agave tequilana. The sequence continues at coordinate 96,877 of JAVJIF010030580.1, read as the reverse complement.
CTAAGTGTGTTGCAAGATTTGCATTAGCTTCCGCATTTAGCGCACTTAGTTTTGCATTTAGTTCTTAGATTAGCACTTACAACTATTCACCCCACCTCTAGGTGTTTTACAGATATATGACACCGGTATTTGACATGCTATACTTGCCACCTGATATATGACACCAGTACTTATCATGCTATATTTGACATGATACCTGACACCGGTATTTGCCTTGCTATATTTGGCACATGATATATGATACCGGTACTTGCCATGCTATAGTTGATACATGAAATATAACACTGGTACTTGCCATGCTATAGTTGATACATGATATATAACACCTGTACTCGTCATGCTATACTTGACACTTGATATCTGACCCGATACTTACCATGCTATACCTGACCCTGATATATGACACCGGTACTCGCCATGCTATACTTGACACTTGATATCTGACCCCGATACTTACCATGCTATACCTGACCCTGATATATGACACCGGTACTCGCCATGCTATACTTGACACATGATATATACCACCGGTACTTGCCATGATATACTTGACACCTGACACCTGTATTACCTGGCATATGCATGATTATTGTATTATTACCAGACATCTGGTAATCCTGTATCTCCTGTACTCCTGTACTCCTGTACTCTTGTACTCCTGTATCTCCTGTACTCATGCTCTTGTTAATAGCATAGTCATTCCGGCGTCTGGCAGAGCATGCCTGGTGTCGAGATGACGAGGATGTATCCCACAATCGTGCTAGCGTCCGGCGGTTCCTGAATGCAACTAAGTGCCACACGAAGCAAAGTGCCATACCATACACGTGGTGGGGGCCACCTCTTGAATCCGTGGGGGCCACCTCTAGAATCTATTCCCCACACAGAGCAAAGTGCCACACAGAGCAAAGTGCCACACCACACACGTGGTGGGGGCCACCTCTTGAATCTGTGGGGGCCACCTCTTGAATCTGTGAGGCTACCTCCTGTATCAACCCTCAGAGCAAAGTGCCACATGGAGCAAAGTGCCACACCACACACGTGGTGGGGGCCACCTCTTGAATCTGTGGGGGCCACCTCTTGAATCTGTAGGGCTCCTTTCTCCCTCCTGCCTGTACCGCCTGGTGTTAGTGTAATAAGCATCCTCAGTGCCATTAACACACACACACACACATATCTGTACAATGATAACTCCTGGAGCATGTGTTATTTGGTCTCTCCCTATTCGAATAATGGTACCCGTGTATCGGAGTTCAGATGAGTTCTACTGGAAGTGCGGGCTCCAGCGTGAACTGTCGGTGTTGTGGGACGCCGGTGGGAAAGGGACAAGAATAACATAAGAACATAAGAAACAGTAATAATATTAGGAACGTGTGATATTTGGTCTCTCCTTTGTTCGGGTCCTAATACTCACATATCAGACCCGGGTAAGTTCTACAGAGTGCGAACTCTAGTATGGACTATCGGTGATGTGAGGCGCTGGTAGGGAGGCGATTAAAATATCAAACGGTACTAATTATTATTATTGGATCAACTAAAATGTAACACCTTTATATTCTCCAGTTACAGTATTATACTTTGAGTTGACACCCTATTTTATAACACATGACCTCTGTGATATTATTGTTACTCCAGACACACTCTAGTTCTGTTACCCTGAGGGCAACTCAAGTTGTATGAATTCAGATGATGGTGACATCGGATATGTGGTATATAGATGAGGGTTTTCTTATTTGGATTATCCCCTTGACGTATCACCCCATGAATCCATAATCCGAGCTTATACAATTAGAATTGTCCATACTTATTTATCGCGTGTTTAGTGTATTTATCACATGTTGCCATATTTTGTCGCATGATTATGTGTACCTATGCTCTCTATACCGCTTTTCATGCATGTTTTCTGATTCAGATTTACTGATATACATGCATTTACTTGATCTCGGATTTACTGTCATTTTTTCTTTATTACTTGTCATTTCCTGTACCTGCATGTCTGGACCACATCACTTGATCATGTACACGTGTGTCTGTTATGCACGCCATCTGGCTTTATTCTTTATACTCGCTGGGATTGCTAACAACCCTGGATTCTCATGTCCAGATCCTGTAGTCTGGACCATAGCCTTACTGTACCTGATCAGAGTGGTGCAGCGGAAGCGTGGATTAGCAGTTGCCTATCTGGACCCTCTTCCTTCCCACCTCTTCTTGATCGGCTCGCGAGATTTTCATCTTGTCACTCGTGAGTACTTTCCAGTATTTCATATTGTGCATCCTGCTTTAGTGCTTCTTAGTGATCATATATTCTTCAGATATTATATCATGCCTTGTGATAACTGTGTACTGGTGTTATTATTGTTGGATTGTATATTACCACTGTGCTTCCGTACTCTGATTCCTGCCTGTATTGATACTTAGCGTATATAAGTTAGGGTATTTCTGACCTGCGTTTATACGTCGCAGTGACGTCTCCGTACCCTCCGGATCGAGGCGTCACATATTACTTCATTATCTTTCTCGTATTTTGACTGCTTTATTGTTATTATAAAACATGAGTGGCAAATAAGGGCTTATACAAAACTACAAATCATTGACATGGATGTTTTGACTAAAAAGATGACTGTCCACTGTTTTTTATAAAATGATAAGATTTAAATTCCAGTTTTGTTCAGGTTGCAAGTAGACTAACTGAACTACTAAAATGCGTCAGTTTTACTTAAAGAGATGAGAAAGCAAAGGATTTTGTTTATTTGGCTCGTCTGGGGATTGCGATTCCATGATTCTTTCCATGGTAAATGATGCGTATATAACTGCCATCCGTTCGTTTAGGGAATTGAGATGGTCAATAAAACGAATTTTTTTTACAAATAATTGCATCATTAGGCGGCTAATCAATGAGCTTAAATCTTATAATTGCTGATTTTTATTCCTGCTATTTGGTTACTTGGTGGAATTGAGTTCCAATTCCTGTTGTTGGGTTGAATGAAATTGGGATTTCAACTTATTTTATTTATATATAATAAATATATGAAAAAAAATTCTGTTATCGAAATTCAGGGAATAAATTCAGTGCAAATCTATATTGAGAGAAACTGAAGAGAAATCTATGAGATACTTTGTTGACACATAAGATACAAGTTAGAAGTACGTCTCCAACAATTAAGTATGAGACATTTTTTTTCTATTTAAAAGAGGAGAGAGATTTAGCGCATTTTATTCGGCAAAAAGTAATGTTATTCTAGCTCAAATTTTGTGACTTGAATTAATGAGATGTAGGCCTCTAAATAATTCAGGGGACATGGGCCTCACAAGTCAATGTAGCTTATTGAATCCAGTTTGGATATAGCTAGTTTTTAACTAGGTAACCCTTTGAAAACAATAAAGGTATAGTAAAAACATTTGTTATTGCAGAGAGTAAGGATGCGAATGTCATGCAATAAAGAATGAAAGAACTATCTTAATACTATATAAGATTTGACTAGCATACTTTCGCAATCCATTTCCACTCATTTGCCAATTAAGACAGATTCAATTGGCTAAATAACCCTTTCTCTTTGTAACGAAAGAGCAATACTTTGAAGTTTCATCGATGAAATTCATATTAACACAAAATATAAAGAAATTAGTGCAAACCACATAACTCAGCAAATTACATGATGGAGCCATCTTCAAATTGATATTTAAACTATGTAAGGTAACCCATTAGATTGAACATTCGACCAATCAAAAAAATGACCAAAAGGGTTAAATGAAGTACAAAAGAAATTGGGATCCATTTACCCAAAAATGAGCGATAACAGATAAGAGATGAAATCCTAGAAATTATGTTGAGTCTAATCCAAGAATATTGAATCAATAACACCATATAAATTCCAACACAAGTACTTCTTCATCCATCACTTGTTCCAATATAAGTTCCAATATAATATACAATAATATAAAATGTGGTTATTGTTCCATTGGATCTTGATACACTTGAGTAGCCAGATTGAGCCCCAATTTAGTTTAAGTTGATCTAGGATGTTGATTTTGCATCAAGGCATGTTCCACCAATCATTCAAATGTGTCTTCTGTTATTTAAAACACAAGTCTAAATAACAATATTAGTCACTAAATTGAAAGGTCAACTCATTATCAAACCAATGAAATTCACAGGTACGTGTTGGGCATTGAGCTGCTAGAAATAACGGATCAAGAGAAAAGACAACATAAATAATCGTTTATATAATGTCAATTAAATTCAAATTCAAATCCAACCCAACAATTACATATAATAGACTCAGTAGTTGATGTAATAACTTAAAAAACCTCAAGAACAGTATTCACTTTGGAAAAACATAAACAATATTAAAACACAAAAAGCTTTATTCTTGCAGAAGCTAGTTCCAACAATTTATGACTTGCTACGTACATTCACTGCTCACGAATGTCTTAAGGTCATAGCTGGTCAGTGTCATTGCTTTCTCCAAAATTTTAGAGGCACATTTTGAAGTACTAGAACCACTGCGAAGCCCACTCCAAATCCCAATCCAACAAATAAGGCTAGACCAATTATATATGTCGACGATGAACTATCAGACTTTGATGATGACATTGCATCTGTTATTTTTGGACTTGCATTGCCACATTGCTTTGATAATGGGCTCCCGCACAATCCTGGATTCTCTTGAAAAGATGCATTTGAGAATGTAGAGAATTGGTTGCCTTGAGGGATTTTTCCAGTGAAATCGTTGTCGGAGAGATTTAAGTAAGAAAGAAAAGTGAGAGACACCATCTCTTTTGGAATCTCTCCTGAAAGAGAGTTTGCTGAGAGATCCAATGACTCGATCTGTTTCATGTTCCCAATTGTTGGAGGGATGTCTCCTGAGAGGAAGTTGTGCGACAAGTTGAGCACATGGAGGCCTTGAAGTTCACCGATCACCTCTGGAATATCACCCTCAAAGGCATTGTTGGAGAAATCAACATATGTAAATATGGACAATAATTTTCTCATTGTTGATTTCTCTCCTTTATTTGTTACTGAAACCACATCGTATATAAATTTAGTTCTAGAAAAGTTCCACAAATTGTCAAAATAAAATCCCATTGTCGAGGAGTTTAGCTGCGAGGAATTCAACATTGCCTTCAAGGCACTGAAACACTCTGAAGAGAGACTACCATTGAAGTGGTTTGAAGAGAGATCAAAAATTTGTAACTTGGCAATGCATAGTTGATCCCAGGACTTCGAACGCAATTGACCGGCCCATAAAATTTGTTTGCCCTTAGAATAAGGACACGGAGTGTAACCAAATCTCTCAACCAGTAGGGAAAAGAATCCATGATATGATTGTTCCCAAGGTCTAGAACCTCTAGTGATGTACAGTTGATCAACGAGCGGGGTAATTGCCCTTGCAAACTGTTGCCATCAAACATTATTCTCTCTAGTTTACATCCTTTACTGATATTTTGTGGAATGATCCCCCGAAGTTCGTTTCCCCTGAGGTTTAATTCAACTAGAGAATTGTTACCTTCTAATAGGCAAGATGGTATTGAACCACTCAAGCTGTTGTTTGAAAAGTCGAGGACTCGGAGAGACTTTGCTGTGCAAATGGATGGCGGGATTTCTCCTGTGATGATGTTGTTTGCTAGTGAAAAGAATTCGATATAATTAGTATTGAAGAAGATGTTGGAAGGTATAGTGGACGAGAAGTTGTTATTTGAATAATCTAGTGCAGCAATATATGGGGGAAGGAGTGGAATTGGTCCTTGGAGCATATTGGATTGGAGAAAGAGAGATACAAGGTTGGTTGTAGTAAGATCAATTGGCCCCTTGATGTTTGAGAATGAATTGAAGGATAGGTTTAAAAATAGAGGCGTCCTCCATATCCACTTTGGAATACTACCGTTGATTCTATTATTTGATAAGTCTAATTGCTCTAATATATCTTGATACTTTAGAAAGGCAGGGAACTTGGAGAGATTGCAAGATGCCAAATCAATTACATACAACTTTGGAAAAGTGTGAAAGTTGTTTTTACTGACGTCTTGAATCAGTTTATTTGAGACATCCAATTCAATTAGATTTCTCAGACTGTTAAACATGTCTAACGCCACACTGAAATTGTTTGATGCAATGTATAAAGATTCAAGCCCTGAAATTTTAGAAATTGACCCTGGAATCCATCCATTCAATTGGTTATTGCTCAAATCAATACTCCATAGTGAAGTTGATGGGTTCAAAAACTCTCCTAGTTCACCAGAGAGTTGATTATAAGACAAATTCAGACTTCCCAATTGAGGGAGGCAGAACAAAGACATAGGGATAGGTCCTGTAAGACTATTGTTAGAAAGGTCGAGTTTAGAAATTTTTGCCTCGGGTTCAAAAGAAGGGACTGGACCGCGAAGAGAATTAGATGAAAGATCCACATACTCCAGTTTAATTAAACCCCCAATCGAAGAGGGAATAACTCCCGTCAAACAATTCCTTGAAAGATCCATAGACTCAATTGAATTAAACCCCCAATCGAAGTGGGAATAACTCCCGTCAAACAATTACCTGAAAGAACCAAATTCTCTAGTTGAATTAAACTCCCAATTGAAGTGGGAATAACTCCCGTCAGACAATTTAAATTCTCAATTGAAGTGGAAATAACTTCCGTTAAACAATTCCCTGAAAGAGCCATAGACTTCAGTTGAATTAAACTCCAAATTAAAGTGGGAATAACTCCCGTCAAACAATTCCCTGAAAGATCTATGTCAACTAGTTGGGTTAAGTTTGCAATTGAAGCGGGGATTGGTCCTGAAAAATTTGAGCCAGTAAGAAACAAACTTTGCAAAGCATTGCCCGTCGGAAAATCAGGCAAAACTCCGGAAAGCCTTCGATTCCCAGATAGATCCAAATAGGTCAATTTTTTGTATTTAGAGAAGAAGTCGTTGGGCAATGATCCTGCAAATCCAATCTACCAAGACTAAGAAGGCAGCTAGCTTTGTTACAAAGAAATAGAAACAAATCAAGCACAATATTCAATCAAACAATAGTTTTAAAATAAAAATAAAAATAAAATAAAAAGTTGTTCACCTGGGAGGTCACAGTCAGCCAAACTGAGGATTTGAAGCCGAGGCAGCGACTTGGATAATGTCTTGCTCCAGTCATGTTCAGAGGACATGTTGACATAGTCGAGATGGAGCTCCCTCAGATTGCTAAGGTTTTTAACCAGCATTTGGAGATTAGGATTTCGGAGCTGTAATTCATTTTGTGAGAGATCGAGGGAGATCAAGCTGGTCAAGTGAGAGATGCCAATGGGAATCTGGCCGCTCAACCCCGTATAAGTGAGATTGAGGTGCGTCAGTTTGGTAAGCCTCTCGAAACCTGACTGAGGAATGGGGCGTCCTCAAAGTTATTCCATCCGAGGTTGAGAGTTTGCAGAGAGGTGAGGTTGAATAGGCTACAACTGAGATTACCAGATATTTGCCTCCAAAAGAGATCGAGCCCGATGACATGACCCAACACAGTGTCACAAATGACGCCCTCCCAGCTGCAGCAATTGGAACCCGGCTTCCATGATCCCAGCTGCAGTTCGCTGAATTCGTCTCCAAAACGGAAACCCTGTTTGAGGTCAAGAAGCGAAGCTTCCTGATCTGGGAGACATTTGACAGCATGAGCACCAGCGTAGCTGCCAGTCCCTGCAACCAATATTGCAAAGAGCAACAGAAAAAAAGAGTGGAGGCGGCGACGACAGTAGGAATTCATTGGCAAGTGATGTTTCAACACTAATTATTAACTTATTAGTGAATTCTTTTGGCAAGGATACACATGGGCTTTGGCTCAAGGGGAGATAACATATAAATAGGATGAGAAATATTACCCACATCCAGATTGGATTGGTACTAATTACTGTGTTAGGGACGAGATAGAAAGAGATCGAGAGATGAGTTTCAATGGAGAAGACTTCCAAGTGTGGAAGACGACTCATAGAGGCCTGGTCGTTGGCCATTTATGGCATGATGTGACACATAGTACTATTGAGAAAGTCCTGTGGTAGTAACTTGGAAAAAGACACACATAATTCATCGCTCACGAAAATTACATGAACTAATTGGAACACAAATCAAGTTTCAATTCTTAAAATAATTTATCAGTTTGCAATGCAATTGTTGAAGGTAGAATGTTGACAACACTTATTTTTGGAAGTCAGATTGCTTCATTTTAAAACATATTTTTAATGGTTTTTTATTATGTGTGCAAACACAAACACGGCAACTGATTTTGGACCAAAAATCTCTCATTTCAACCCAATCCTTTTTACTATTTAGTTAGGCCTCAATTGCTATAGTTATGTATTAAAAAAAAAAAAAAGAAGTGAATCTGTCTTTTTATCACAGAATAAGGTTATTCATTTCAAAGTTTACAAAAGTTATCTAATGCAATGTTGGTCAAAATTAAAGCTTCAAATTGAGACGGCAAACAAAAGGCTGAAATGTCCCCTCCAAATTATATGCGAACTTTAAAAAAAGAGAGGAGCCATACACAAAAATTTAACTAAAAAGTGTTTTTTTTTTTGCTAAAATTAACAATTCGACTAACTCTAATCATTTAATTTGCACATTAACGATCAACATTCTCCAAAATCAATAATTTGTATTGTGGAAGTGGGGAAGAAGACTGAGACGTAAACGAGGCCTTGTCTCTATTTTGGAAAATATGTAAGAGTAACTTGGAGAAAGACTAACATAAATAATTCACTGTTCACGAAAATTACGTGAACCAACTCAAACGCAAGCGAAGTTTCAAAGCTTAGAATAATCTATGAGGGCAAAATGCAATTGCAGTGGACCAATCACTTGGTTTTACTAAGCTTTTCTTTTCTTTTGCTAATGGCTCGCTGAACATCTAATTGACATATATTGTACACAGAGTTTATCTAGAAAAACCAATAAATTCAGATTGCTTCATTTTAAAAATATTTTAGTGTTTTTTTATGTGTGCAAAAACAAATATGGTAGTTTGATTTGGATTTGAACCTCTAATTTCAACACAATCATTTTTACATTAGAGTTAGACCTCAATAGCTAGAGTAATAAATTAAAAAAAATTGAAAAGTGAATCTTTCGGTTTTTTCAATTTGAGTTCTATTAGAGCTGAATATTCGATATTCGCTTACTAATCGTGAACATTCGATCTGTTCCATAAGCTGTGCTTTCTTCAAAATAAAAAATTCTTAAATATGTATATTCGATTTGGTTTTCGATTCACTATTCGATTCGATATTCGATATCGATTCTAGAGAACTGAGAGAGTGACTGAGCTAGGTAGGATTTTGATTCACTTTCATTATTTATATTTTGCATAAGAGTCCTCTAAAATGTAACAATTACAAAAGAATAAAGAGGAAATCATGTAAAATATAATTGTATGTATATATGTAATAATATATTTTTATAAGGGGTTAAAATGCATATATATATATATATATATATATATATATATATATATATATATATATATATATATATATATATATATATATATATATATATATATATATCAAATAGCTTATCAAACTATCGAATCGAATGCTAGAATGTTCATATTCGATACTTTTAAACTACGAATAGTAAAAATTATTTGTTTACATTTAAATAATCACGCAAAATCGAATCCGATCGAATAATTGGACAAATACTTAACGAACTATTTGTTAATTATTCGATTTGTTTTCACCCCTACCTGTAACTTGCAATGACGAGGACGAAAGTATAAGTATGTAAATAGGACGGAAAATGTCTCGGACAGACAGAAAGTTACAGGACCTATAAGTATTTATGATTTATTGACTCTTGGCATAAGAGACAGAGAGGAAGACTTGGAGAGATGAAGACTTGAAAAAAGATGAAGTAATAATTTCACACACAGAGTCTTCCTGTGAACTCGTAGCATCAAACCATTCAAATGTGGGGGGACAATGCATAAGGGGCGGGAGTTCAGAACCTTACGTGTGTAGTGGGTCAGAAGCAAAGAGACAAAGAGAGGAAGACTTGAAAAAGATGAAGTTATAATTTCATAAGAGACAAAGAGAGGAAGTCTTGGAGAGATGAAGACTTGGAAAGGAAATGAAGTTTTAATTTCACACACAAAGTCTTCCTGTGAACTCGTGGCATCAAACCATTCAAATGTGAGGGACTATGCATAAGGGGCAGGAGTTCAGAACCTTACGTGTGTTTGAGTCAGATGCAAAAAGACAAAGAGAGGAAGACTGGAAAAAAGATGAAGTTATAATTTTATAAGAGACAAAGAGAGGAAGACTGGAAAAAAGATGAAGTTATAATTTTATAAGAGACAAAGAGAGGAAGACTTGGAGAGATGAAGACTTGGAAAAAAATGAAGTTATAATTTCACACATAGTCTTCCTGGGAACCCGTAGCATCAAAGCATTCAAATGTGGGGGATTTTCATAAGGGGCAGGAACTCAGAACCTTACGTGTGTTGTGGGTCAGAAGTAAAGAGACAAAGAGAGGAAGACTTGAAAAAAGATGATGTTATAATTTCTTAAGAGACAAAGAGGAAGACTTGGAGAGGTGAAGACTTGGAAAAAAAAAATGAAGTTTTAATTTCACACACAAAGTCTTCCTGTGAACTCGTAGCATCAAACCATTCAAATGTGAGGGACTATGCATAAGGGGAAGGAGTTCAGAACCTTACGTGTGTTGTGGGTCATAAGCAAAAAGACAAAAAGAGGAAGACTTGACAAAGATGAAGTTATAATTTTATAAGAGGCAAAGTTATAATTTTATAAGAGATAAACAGAGGAGGACTTGGAGAGAGGAAGACTTGAAAGAGGAAGACTTGAAAAAAGATGAAGTTATAATTTCACACAGTCTTCCTGTGAACTCGTAGCATCAAAGCATTCAAATGTGGGGGACTTTCATAAGGGGCAGGAGCTCAGAACCTTACGTGTGTTGTGGGTCAGAAGTAAAGAGACAAAGAGAGGAAGACTTGAAAAAAGATGAAGTTATAATTTCATAAGAGAAAGAGAGAGGAAGACTTGGAGAGATGAAGACTTGGAAAAAGATAAAGTTATAATTTCACACACAGTTTTCTTGTGAACTCGTAGCATCAAACCATTCAAATGTGAGGGACTATGCATACGGGGCAGGAGCTCAGAACTTTACGTGTATTGTGGGTCAGAAGAAAAGAGACAAAGAGAGGAAGACTTGAAAAAAGATGAAATTATAATTTCATAAGTGACAAAGAGAGGATGATTTGGAAAAAGATGAAGTTATAACACACAAAGTCTTTCTGTGAACTCGTAGCATCAAACCATTCAAATGTGGGGGACTATGCATAAGGGGCAGGAACTCAGAACCTTACGTGTGTTGTGGGTTAGAAGCAAAGAGACAGAGAGGAAGATTTGAAAAAAGATGAAGTTATAATTTCATAAGAGACAAAGAAAGGGAGACTTGGAGAGATGAAGACTTGGAAAAAGATGAAGTTATAATTTCACACACAGAGTCTTCCTGTGAATTCGTAGCATCAAACCATTCAAATGTTGGGGACTATGCATAAGAGGCATGAGTGATCGGGTGGAAACCATCACTTAAAAATGTGTGTTTTGAAATCAGTGTGAAAAATGTGTGCTTTGGCTTCCTTGATACTTCTGTTATAGCATTGGCTCAACGAGTTGAATCCACATGGACAGGAGGCGATAGAAGCATTAACGGTCTGTTCACGTGTTATGTTAACATGTTCTTATTTGTTAAAGAAAGAGAAAAAAAATCTAGAAGTGATAGGTGGAGAAGGCAATGAAATCATTGAAACGAAGACAAATAAGAAGTGGTTGTGAATCGATAAAACAAAACAAGAAAATAGAAATGAAGGAAATAAAAATGAAATGAAAAGTGAAGTGATTTGAGAAAATGGTTTTAAAAATAAAATAGAGAAGAAAATGAAACTTGTTGTGAAGAAGATGAAAACAAAGGTGAACTAAGAAGATGGTGGAAACACTGATAGTGATAAAAAAATTTTGGAAATAGTTTTTTAAAACAAAGTAAGAAAAAGAAAGAAAACTATGAAATAAAACTCATGACTATTAACTACTAATTGCTCCACTAACATGCTAACCTCTTAGTGATAGTTGCCTCACATGGATTCTTAACCATCATTAGTACTTGACTTCAAGAGATGATACAAAGTATGGCTCTTAAGATTGTTCTTTCACATTCAAGCACATCCAAATCACACAATCAAAATGCAAGTTACTATTAGATCACCAAAATCACATAGAGATGAGCATGAAATAAAGAAGACATTGCAAGTTACCTTGTTAGTGATTAGATATTAGGATGTTAGAATGTTAGAATCCATCATCATGAACCATCAATGGCTCTTGTAAGCACAAGGCCTAGTAGAGGTTATTAGATTCATGTGGATTATCAAGTAAGTGGTTAGCTACTTAGTGGTTAGTAGTTAGATTACTATGAGAAGAAAACTAGCTGAGCATCATGTAGAAGATGGAAAAGATTACAATAGAGAAGAAAGGAGACACATTTATGTAGATTGTCACTCTCTATTACATCAATATCTCTCTCCCTCTAGAGTCAACTCAGCATTACTATAAGATCTAAAAAGAAAGAAAAATACAAAATAAAAGAGAAAAAAATCCTCTTCTACGACTAGAATAGAGAAATCACAGCATACTCGCTCTATCTGCTCTCGTCTTTGATCTCTGTAGGGATATTTATAGGCAGAAGGAGGTTCCAGAACATGAGATGAGGCTACGCGTCGAAAATCGACGCGGACGCGTAAATCGACGCGTGTCTCCACTAAATTACCGCGGGTCCTCAAGATCCTTGTGGATCCGCGGCAAAACTAGGGACTCAGGTCCCTGGTTTTGGTCCACGTCTTTGTCTGGTCTCGAGAAGCTTCTGTATGGTCTCGAATGTGAGTATTTGGATATGAATTTTCATCAGATTTGCGCCCAACTTCTGAATCCAATGTATTTTCTAGAATTTTTCTAGCTTGGTGTCATGGTCCGCTTCCCAAAATACACGAAAACAGAGTCGCGGCGAAGGTCGGTGACGGATATACTCGAGAATAATACCCCACGCATATACCTTAAGCCTAAGAACAAGTTATAAATATCTACCATAATGAATCAATCTTACTGCAATACTACATATAAATGTCCACACATGATACCAGATGAATAAAAGAATGAAGCAAATACTGAGTCTAATGCACAGAATCATGAAAACAATAAGAATAAAGAGTAGGAAGAAAGATACCGAAACTGGAGAATCGAGCAAAGAAAACTCTGGGCTCCTCCAGACGTCTGTGATTCTCTCCCAATACCTGATCAGTAATAATATGCAAACTCAAAATATAAGAACTCCTAATGAATGTGTAAGAATAAACTGAAAAGTGCACGTGCATATAACATGTGAGCAGATAAAGAAAATGTATACACTGGAATAAGAAATGACATGAATAAAGTAAATAAATAGTAATGTGAATAGCACACAGTAGAGTATGTGTCCAGTCAGGTGTCTATCACAATCTATATATATATATATATATATATATATATATATATATATATATATATATATATATATATATATATATATATTATATATATATATATATATATATATATCAGGCGAGTAGAGTCAGTCAGTACTAGAATCGGATGTTCAATCAGGTCAGATATATCATGTATCAAGTAAAGAAATCAGTTACAGTACATTATTATTTATTATGTCAGCGAACAGTAATTGCCACCTGTAATAGACACATCCCATATCACGCCTATCACGCATGTTAATCGAGATCCTAAGTTATTGAAACTGATCTGTTAGAGACATTGTCCATTCTTTAAGTGGGTTTCGTACATGCCCGGAATTACGGCCCAATTACCTGGCACTGAACCAGGTCCTACCGTTTGGTAGTCAATAACAATACTAATATGAACAATACGGGATGTCAGTCATCTCCCGGAATCCTGCAGTGGAACCGTATCTCGGCTGCGCAACCTATATCTTAAGTCCACTCAAAATACAAACGCTGTCTCCTCCATTAATTTTTCCAATCCAAGTATAAGTTGTCTATTTATATTATTATTTAGAGCAATCAGTATCCATGTTATTTTGATTACTGGGATGATATGGTGACAGTAACAATATCAATGATGTAACAATGTGGACAATATTACCGTGTAAACGGTAAAACAATAGAACAATGCATGTATTACGATCTGACAATATTTTTCAGTAATTTTCAATAACATGAATTAATATAATAACAAGGCTGGATACTAGTCAAAGATAGTCTCATTTAGAACTGATCAATATCTCATCCATCTGTACTAGGATACCATAGTAACTGATCCATCAACCTATAGTCTCAATACATTCATTGTGAACATCAAGTATCAATCCATATCAAAGTGATCTGGTATAGTAAACCACCGTCCTAATGAATCAATAATTAATTCTCTCATACTATCAATCTACTCTAATTCTCAAATCATTGATATATCCATCCTCTGAGTCATTGATATATCCGATTCTCAATAACTGAAATAACTACAAGTTCTGATACATCTGATCAAATTCCCACACTCCAATCTCATTAAGATCATCACACACTCTCACTTCTATCAAGGTCAATCACAAGATCTCAAAACTTAAGTAACATATCAAGTGTGTGTATATATATATATATCTAAAATCCACCCGGCCGGGTCAACCCAATCAACATCTATTCCTCAGCCCCCAAGTCAACTCCATTCTATCAACTCTACGAACAAGTCCAAGTCCAAGATCTCGTTCTTTTAGTAAAAAATCTCCAAATTAATCAAACATTAATATCCAACAAAACTCTCATCCTGTTTTACCACCAATAAAGAATAACCAAATCTACTAATAATGTCTCCTAGATATCCACTCATATAACTATCATGATGAACTAGTTAAATCTAAGATTTAAATCTGATTATAGTCTAAGTTACATCACCAATAGTTTCAATCCCAACTAAGATCATAACTAAGGAGTGGGATATCCTCAAGCTACATGAAATTTAGAAATGTCTACTTCTAATACTCAACATCAACAAAATATCATAAGTACTCGAATGATATATTCAGTTAATATATCCCAAATACTTACAATTATAAATCTAACTACATCAATCCTATCAGAATATTATTCAAAATCCTCTGTAAGATATATAGGCCTCAATCCAACCCAACTCTCGCTAAGTCCAATTAAATTCTTATCTGAGTAATCACCAAATAAATAATTAACAAGTTTGATAAATACTCCACATAAAATATACATCTAATCACAGTCATGAACCAATCATCTCAAGATCAAATCCATAGATAGACTAACGTACATCATAGCTAGATTCGAATTCGAAAACGGTAATCATCTATGCATGAAGTGGTACAAGTCTAATATCTCAAAATTAAAATATAAGGTCCATATATGTATGATACTCAAATATAAACTCCGTCATTCAGTCAATAGATCAAATCAAGACACAATCCAGGGTACCAATACTAGGCGTAAGCCAACAGCGACAAACTACCAACATATGAAATGATACTGATAATCGCTCAAATAAACTAAATAAATAAGGTGAGCACTCACTGATGCCTCGTGAAGTGACACAGGTAATCTTACTTGTAAAATAAATCAGACGATCATATGAAATGATACAAGTAATATATAGTTGCCTATTGGCAATGATAAATAAGAAAATACACAAGAACAAACACACATGAAATGACGTGATTTTGAATCTGAATCGCCGTCTGGTCTTCACTGCACGAACCGGTATGAATCTACTGATCATCCCATGGATCGGTCTTCAAATCGCCAGTGTATCGGGTCCATAACGGGCACAAATTTGAATCAGGTCCGGTTCTCCTGTTATCAGGTTTGGATCTCACGAGCGGGTCCGAAATGTTGTAATACACAACCATACATACATCACACATATTATACATACACACGCAGACACACGCGTATATACATACACACACACACACACACACACACACACATACACACTCACCTACACATTCATGCATATATATATATATATATATATATAATATATATATATATATATATATATATTATATATTATATATATATATATATATATATATATATATATATATATAATTTAATATCAACACACTTATACTTATTATAACCATGCAAAAATAACACTCACATACATCACTCACGCACACAACACATTTGTAAACCCATGCATTACATACATGCACACACTGGTAATTATCATTTACAAAAAAAAATAACCTCACATTGGTTCTATCTATTTTCATTTCAGTGACACCAGACTTGGGTATAAATTCATATGCATCCCCAGATTCTATTTCCTATTTTTCCCCTGTATCATGATTTTTACTACTTTCCCTAAATTTAAAGTGTAATTCATATAATTTTATCAGTTACACGATCAGCAGACAGTCCGTAATAATCATGTGAATTCAAGAGACAAATCCTTGAAGCTGTGAAATATATAAATATAGATTAAGGTAACATAATCAGCAAACTTTATTTAATTTCAATAGCAGTTGCCATCTGATTTTTATGAACAAAAACTAGAAGACAGTAGAAAAGATTGCACAAAACCACAAGCAAACTATATAAATACCCAGGAAGCAGGGGGGTAATTTGTTAGGAAATTATTGAAAGGCAGTGGAAAGGACTTCTAAGCAACCAAGTAATTGTATGATTTAGAAAATGTTTATGTAGGAAAATTGCTAATTATGGCTTAATAAAATCTTTTTGCAATTAAATTCACTAAATTCAATACTGCCAAATAAGATAAATACCACTGCCTTCATAAAAAGGGAAAGATGTGAACAACAAAAGCAATGGTACCCACCAAAAAGATGACAATAAATAGCAGTCTAATCACACAAAGTTATGATAGAAAAATATTCAACAGTATAACATAAGCTAATACTAAACCACAAACAAGTATTGTTGAAAACTCACGACAAAAGGAGGAGGGTATAGCTGGGAGAAGACCGCGGCAGAGCTCGCCGGAGGGGATGGCGGAGGCCGACGGAGAAGGTGAATGATTACGGAGGCTCGTCGTAGAGGATAGGGGATTCGCGGGCGCTCGTTGACGGAGGATGACCCGGAAGTGGGGTGCCATGGCAAGGAGGTGTGAGGTGGCCATGGAGGAGATAGAGTCGGGTGAATGCTGTTGGAATTGAAGAATATAAAGGGAATCTTCAAGTTGAATTATGGCGAGATCCATTGATCAAATCAACCGGATGATGGTTGGAGTGTATTCTCCTTCCATTTGTGATGAACGTGGTAAATTCACATGTTCAATTCCGACTTCGAATGAATGAGATATTCAAGTCCAAAGATTGCCTAATTCAAAGCCAAATGGGACTAAAGGTTGCTACAAGCATTTAGTCCCACATTGGTCGTGGGATGGAAGCTTGTGTAGTATAAATAGAGAAAATTGAGAACAAAGGGTGTGCCCTTTGGGTACTTGGAGTTTTCGCGCGCGAAAAGGAGGGAACTATGCACGTACATACGTGCGCGCCGCCGCTGGCGGCGGCGGCGGCCGGCCGGCGCCGGTGCTGGGCCGGGTCGGGTCGAGCTCGGTATGGGTCTGGGTCTGCTGGACTCGGGTTCAGATCTGAGTCTGAGTTCCCTACCTGGCCTGGTTCTTTTTGAATCAAGTTCCAAGGTCCCGCTCCTGTTGCAAACCTGTTGGATTGCCAACAGTTGCGCACCTGTTGGACTGCCAAAGGTTACGCACATGTTGAACAACCAAAGGTTGCAAAACAGTCCGCTCCGCGTCAACGGTTGCGACTGTTGGACTGCCAACAGACACGGCTGGACCAAAGGTTGCAGCTTTTGGTTTGGGTTCAAACCTGTTGGCCTACTCCTGGAAAACTATATAAAGCCCTTCTGGTTCTCAATTAAAAACACACCAACAGAGAATTAACTCTCTATCTCTCTCTCTATTTAAAATTCTGAACTGTTCTTACAACGTTCTGAACTGCGCTTCCAGCCTGAAGTGGGAATCCGCGATTTCCAGCGTAAAGTGGGAATCCGAAGCGACTTCCTAAAGGAGATTCTGCCAAATTCTTCAACCTTCCTACATCCTTAACAGTGGGTGTTCCTCCAAAAGAGTAAGACAAATATTCATTTGAAATTTGTTATTATACCGCTGCTTTGCTAATCCTGTGTAGGTACTGGTTGACTACGGTTCGACCGTACGGTGATTTGGTAGTGCTATCCAAATACCGTGAAGAAGTGTTGTATCTTGGGAGACCAGCGTCCATTATCCTGTTAGCACCGGTGCGGGGGACGTAATTGTCTTAAGGAGATTCGCGCTAAGCGTACCTCACTTCAAATACTGTATAAGTGGATTAAGTCCTTTATACAGGGGATATACTTTACAGTATATCGAGATTGACTTAGATTCAGTCTAAGTGATACTGTATAAGTGGATTAAGTCCTTTATACAGGGGATATACTTTACAGTATATCGAGACTGACTTGGATTCAGTCTAATTGGTGCTTAAACCGAGGAAGAAAATTGAAAGGTGGTTCTTAAATTAAGGAACGTTCTATTGAACGGAAAACCTCCCACCTGATATTTGCCGACCTGGCCAATTAGATTGTTGAAATCTCAGTGATCTTGATTAGTTGTCAGATTGATTCTTGTTAAGCAGAATACCCAACAATCTTAAGACAATTATCGTTTCTTACTTCTGTTCTGCTTGAACTTGCAGAAGATGTCTGAGACTAATCAAGATAGTACAAGTAAGGCACAAAACATGCTACAAGTTTGATGCCTCCTCCACTTCCTAACCCGAAGCCGGAGAAGCCAGGAAAGTTTGATGGCACAGAATTCAAGAGGTGGCAACAGAAGATGTACTTCTACTTGACCACTCTTCATCTGGCCAGATTCCTGGAAGAAGATCCACCAGAGCCTGCAACTGATGCATGGACTCAATGTGACTTCCTTTACCGAAATTATGTTCTTAATGGACTGGATGACTCTCTTTATAATGTCTACAGTCCAATCACTACGGCAAAGAAGTTATGGGCCAGTCTTGACAAGAAGTACAAGACTGAGGATGCTGGTACTAAGAAGTTCGTCGTAGGACGATTTCTGGAGTACAAAATGGTGGACAACAAGACTGTAATCAGTCAGGTGCAAGAGTTCCAACTTATCTTGCACGAGATAGAAGCCGAAGGTATGATCCTACCTGAAACTTTTCAGGTGGCTACTATCGTGGAGAAACTCCCACCTGCGTGGAGAGATTTCAAGAACTACCTTAAGCACAAGCGAAAGGAGTTAAAGTTGGAAGATCTCATTGTGAGGCTTCGTATTGAGGAGGACAACCGCAAGTCCGAGAAAAGGATCAGCAAGAACTCCTACGAAGCAAAAGCAAATGTGATCGAGGACTCAAAGGGGAAAGCGTCTACTTCCAAAGGCTTAAAGCGGAAGAAGATTTCCCAGGGGTACAAGGGCAAGGTCCAAGAAGACAAGAACATGCGCTTCAAGGGACCTGCTACATCTGCAACAAAGAGGGACATAAGGCGAATGAATGTCGCAGCCATCTCAAGTAGAACAAGAATCTTGTTGATGGTCCTTTTAAAGACAATGTTGCAATGATGGACAAAAAGTCTGTGTATTTGTACCCAAAGCTAATAAATAAAGGAAATTCTTCTGTTTATTTGCTTGAGTCTCTTAATTTGTGGCATGCTAGATTAGGGCATGTAAATTACAAGTCTTTAAAAAACTTGTCTAATCTGGGATATATTCCTAAACTCAACTTGGAAGAAATTCGCAAGTGTGAGATTTGTGTTGAGGCCAAGTTGGCTAAAAATTCATTTCACTCAATAGATCGAAATACAGAACCTTTAGGGTTAATTCATAGCGCTCTGTGTGACTTGAAATTTATGCCAACTAGAGGCGGTAAAAAGTATTTCATTACTTTTATCGATGACTGTACAAGATACTGTTATGTGTATCTTTTAAACAGTAAGGATGAGACAATAAATATGTTTACAACATATAAAGCCGAAGTTGAGAATCAACTCAACAAGAAAATCAAGATTCTAAAATCCGATAGAGGCGGAGAATATGAATCAAATGATTTTAGTGAGTTATGTGCTAGTTTTGGTATAATACATCAAACTACAGCACCATACACTCCTCAGCAGAATGGAATTGCTGAACGGAAGAACAGAACTTTGAAGGAGATGGTTAATTCCATGCTCGTAAGTTCTGGAGCTCTGCAGAACTGTGGGGGGAAGCTCTATTAACTGCAAATCATATTCTAAATAGAATACCCCACAAGAAACTTGGTCTTATACCATTCGAGTTATGGCATGGAAGGACACCTTCCTACCATTACCTCAAAATGTGGGGGTGCCTAGCAAAGGTGCTAGCACCATTACCTAAAAAGACTAAGTTGGGAGCAAAAACCATGGACTGCGTATTCATAGGCTATGCCTTGAATAGTAGTGCCTACAGATTTCTGGTTCATAAATCAGAAATACCAGATATTCATGTAAACATGATTATCGAATCTCGAGATGTTGTGTTCTTTGAAGATATCTTTCCGTACAAACGGGAAGCAGATAAGACTTCTGGGAAAAGAATAAACGAGATGGCGTTCAGAGACGAAAGCCCCGAGGAACCAATTGTTAATGCGGAAACTGAACCAAGAAGAAGTCAGAGATCTAGAATCTCAAAATATTTTGGTCCAGATTTCATAGCATACGCTATTGAGAGCGAGCCTCAAACATTCAAAGAGGCTTGTTGACACTTAAAAAAGACAAGATTCTCATTGGTCCGAACAATGTCTAAACTTGTTGACATTTACAAAAGACAAGGGACAGACAAGCTGAAGACCAGTTTTCACCCACCTCCAAGGGACAAGGAAGCGGTTTGGACTCCACTGATCCAGCAAGCAGAACAGTGAACCCGGATTGTTTCTAAACAGACCTCAGCAGGTCTAAAATGCTAGCATTTAGCAGTACATTAGCCCAAGGAGATAGCCTCGTTTGAGAGGCTAGCATCATCCAGAGCATCGCCAGGAAGCTAACTGATAGCTTCGCCGAAAAGCCTCTTTTCGGACTTCGCTAGGAATTGCCTCTAGCTCCGCTATGAGCTTCAAAGCGGGCAGCTCCGCTATCAGCCTGCTATGGTCAATCTTGACCAATCAAATCTCCTGATGAGATCAGATCAAATCTAATCAAGAGCCAATTAGGATTCAAATATGGCAGGTGATTGCCGCAATCTCTTGACTCTCTTGAAACGAGTAAGAGGATCAGAGAAAATCCTCCAACGATATGGAAAGGATCAAAACAAATCGGAAAAATCAACCGACTTGCCTATTTTCTAGCTCCGCAGAAGCTATCCTAGCCTCGCAGCAAGGCTACTTTCCAGATTCAAACAGATTCGGTTCAATCTGTTTCCATATCTTCAAGGGGACGATTATACCCTTGCTCTCCCTATAAATAGCCCACCAGGGGTACAAGGAGAGGCATCGATCGATCGATCAGAAAGAAAGAGGAATCGACTTCTTCAACGGAGGCTTCTTCACAACACACCGTGCGTCCTCTAATTCAGAGACCTTTCAAGAGAAATACTTCTCTTTTCAGGGTGGTAATACCCTAGCAACCTCTTTTCCTCAAGGAATCTCCGGAACCAGGCGAGAAGGAATTCCTCACAGAAGGCGGTTTGAGAAGTAGCAAGAGGGTTCTACCAATCCTCTATCTCTGATTCCCGGAACCAGGCGAGAAGGGAATCTCATCGCTCGCATCGTCAAAGGGACAAAGTGGTCGCGCGCTGACCAGACTCCTATCGGCACACTTCTCCAGAATCTCTGAGGGGATCTACTTGTAATCTTTTTAAGAATACTTGTAATTTAGCTCCTCAAACTTTTATTTGTAAGTTTTCCCCCTTTGCAAATTAATGGAAAACAAGATGGCGACTCCGCTGGGGACTGTATTCTCCTCTGCTGAGAATCAAGTGTCGCAATGCGACGAACAGACCTTCGGGACTATCTCTGAATTCAGAAAAGCCGGTGCAGCCAGATCTTCTCTGGCTAAATCTTCAAGCAAAGTCTCTGCGGAGACGGAAAAGGTTCTCTGCAAACCTGCCGCAGTTCTCTGGCGCAACAAGGAAACATGTCCGCAGCCCAGATCCTGCACTTTTGAGAACCTGGTTATCCAGATCGATCAAGGAAGATTTGAAGAAGTCCTCTCTGGGGGTGGCCTGACGCTTCGAGCACGGAAGCACAGGAAGGTCTTCATGACCAAGGTTTCAAATCAGAAACCAGAGGCAGAATTTTGCCAGCACCCCACAGCCCCGCTTGTGGCTATTCAGGTTCCTTGCGAACCTAGGCGTCCCCTGTCAAGGCTGATATGGAAGCCTAAACAGAAGTCTTCAACCGAAGCTCTCGGTGTAGTCATGCCGAGACTGCGCCTCTCCCGCGAAGAAAAGGGTAAGATGCCCGTCTGCCCTGACGATGCTGCCAGCCATGAAGTCACGACGGCAATCATACCGTCACCTGAATCAAGGGCAGCAAAGCCTCCTGTCAGCCTCGCTTTCACAAGCGAAGCCATTGTACCACAACGAATTCACTGGGTTCGCGGCAGCGAGGCTAAGACCGCAGTGTTATCTGAGGTTGATCCCCTTCGCAGCAGAATAGCGGGCAAAGCACCACAGCGTGCTCCGCTCCCCAATTCATCAAGCACTGAGCTCGCACCTGTTGGCGAAGCTAGCGCCAAAGTACTATTCAGTACTAATCCCTTCTGCAGGGATAAGAAGAACGGAGCATCATCCCTTGTACGCTCCAGAAAGGCCTCTCCACGGGGTTGTTCAGGCTCTGTTGAGCCTAACCTGCGACAATTCTTGACAAACAAACGGGAATTGAAGTCTCTCCAAACCACTTCCCCTTGTTGTCAAAGAGGGTGCCGACTTGTGACAATCCATTCAGCCCGTTGTTGGCAATATCCAATCAAGGCTGCATCTCCGCACCGTCAATCGGTGTTTGACCAGTTGTCCACACATGCCACAAAGAAGCATCATGAAAGGAGCGCTTCGCGAGGCCTAGCCTTCGCGTCCGTCAACATGACCGGAAGAGGACGAGAGCGACACAAGGAAGGTCATACATCTGATGATACCCCTTTCGGCTCCCCAGATCCAGATTATAGCCTGGGCTTGGGTGAAGTCTTGGTGCAAGAAGAAGGTGTTTTCCGAAACACCAGATCCAGGGTGGCGATACCCTATAATTATGAGCAGCCTTCCTCCTCGACGGTCCCAACCGTGCCACAGCCCAGGCGGTCACCCCAATCATCCGATGGAGAAGATGAAGACAGCGGGTATGCCTCTTCAGCAACAGTCAGTTCTGTGCGAACAGACAAAGCATCGGTTAATATGGCCGATAACACCAATGACGACCTTCGTCGGCGTTTGGAAGCTCAGGAGCAAACCTCCAGAACTCAGCAAGAGGCCCTAGACACATCCAACGGATGCTTGCTCAACTCCTCAATAACCGGGACGATGGTGATACCGGGAGCAATCATGATGAGGAAGAACGCCTCAGCAATAATCCGCGTCAGACGGATAGATCCAAAGAAGGCTCTTCACTAGACGCCGAGGTCCTAAAAAGCCTCCAAGCCCAAATTGCATCCCTGGCTCAGAGGGATGAATTAAAGAAAGTAGGGGCAGTCCGTCCTTACCCACTGGAGTGGGATTCGGTGCCATATCCACCGAAGTTCAAGCCACCAACGTTGCACACGTATGATGGTAAGAGCTCGCCAAATCAGCACATCTATTATTTCCGGTCCCAGACTGGTAATGTTATAAGCAACGACGCCATCATGGCTAGGCTATTCATTGGCACCTTAAAGGGAGTGGCATTCGACTGGTTCCGAAGCCTCCCTCCGGGCTCTGTCAATTCCTGGATTGACCTAGAAACTCGGTTCCTCTCTTGCTTCTATGAGGATGACACCGAAGTGACTATGGACAAGCTCCTCTCCACCGTGCAGAAGAAGGGCGAATCTGTCCGTGACTACATTGAGCGATTCAGAAACTTGTCCTTGATGTGCCCAGCAGGGATGCCATTACCCATGCTCTTACAGACATGCAGGCACAACTTCTTGGATCAAGTAGAAGTCCGCATGGGGGCTGTCAAAGCCCATACTTGGAAGGAATTGGTCGAACAAGCTGAGATAGCCGAGAAGTCGGCTAAGAAGTTCGAGCCGTCCGTCCCTAGAAGCAAATGGGGTGCGAACAACAAAGGGCGTAGCGATCTCCCGCAGTCCTCCCAAGTTAAGGGGAAGGAAATCATGTCTGTGGAACTTTCGGGAGACCTGCAGTCAAAGGCCAAGAAGAGCAGCGTCAACAGCCAGGAGCCTAAGTTCCCTCCAAAACAGTACTCCTTCAGAGATGATCAGGTGGTCACGATATTCCATCTGCTCCACAAAGGGAATAAGATGAAGCTACCGGATGCTCGGCGTCCTAATGAGATAGGGCGCACAAATGACCCCAAATACTGTCTTTATCATAGGATGGTCCATCATCCTACTGACAAGTGCTATGTCCTCAAGGACAGGATACAAGCCCTAATTAATGCCGGCGTCCTCACACTGAAGACGAAGCAGAAGAAAGTCACTGCCAATATGGTGACCTTGAATTTGGCACAGCCCAAAAGGTCATGGTTCCTGACGGGACCTATCCAGCCCCCACACCGCGGTTGGAAGTCAAGCATTCTTCAGCCATAGCTAAAGATGACAAGGGTCTCGTCCCCTTGACATTGGAGACAGGGGAAGTTATGTGGATACACCCTGACCTCGTCCAAGACGTACAGCGGACGTCGAAGGACTCCAGCAAAAAGGGCAAGTCCTGTAATGTCATCTCTGTCCTGCCAGATGATGACAACCTTACTTCGGCTTCCCTCAGTGATTCAGAAGGAGAAAAGCGTGCTTGCACAGCGCAGGCAGATGCGCCTCAACAGACGGGCACCAGGTCTGGAAAATCATACTTAAGGCAGTATGACAAGTCTACTGACGAGATACAACAGCAAACGACGTCAGTACCAATGCCGACATCCGCTCCAGTCCTGACCAAAGGGAGAGAGAAGCGTAAGGAAGTGCGGTTCGACCATGTGTTGAAGAAACCGCCAGGCCAAGGGTTAGCCATGCCCTTCCGCTTTGATATATTGGCTCACTTAGCCAATATCCCGGCTCGTATCACAATACACGAGCTCCTTCGTCTCTCTAAAGAGACAAGAGAGGCACTCAGAGATGCGCTAGCCAACTCAGAGTCCTTTCTGACATGCATGCCTGAGGTCCCTGATGATGAGATACGGCCTTCCTGCTCAGAGTGTCATCACGCACAATCCAAGGTGCCTGCTATTACCTTCACGACGGAAGATATGCTTCTCAAAGACAACAAGCATGATCGACCTCTGTACTATACCGGATATATCGGTTCAACATGCATTGAAAGAGTACAAGTCGATCCGGGGTCTGCACTCAGCATCATCCCCAAAGGCTCCTCTATTTCCTCGGCATACCATTGTACAGGTTGTCCGCAACCACCACTACAATATATGGTTTCAACGCCGGGAGCAGCCATCCGCTTGGAAAGATTCGGCTCCGCTGCAGAATCGGAAGCTTGAAGTCAGAAGTGACGTGCTATGTCATTGATGCTGATACATCATATAACTTGCTGCTAGGAAGACCTTGGATCCATGCCAACTGGATCGTTCCTTCCACTCTCCACCAATGCTTCAAATATGTTGAAGATGATGCGACAGTACGAACTGTCTTCGCTGAAAAGCAACCCTTCAAGGGGGTGGAAAACTACTTCACCGACGCCCTCCTGTATCAAGAGGCCGACGGAACGCCTGCAGAGCCATTGCCAGACGATGATGAAAGTGGCAATGAGGCGGATTCAGAATCCGAAACAGGCATGCCAGCCATTTTGATTGGCGAACCAATTACAGCATGTTTCCTCAATGACCCCCAATGTAATACTCCTTCTGATGAAGAGGGTGAATGGGTAATTAATGATAATATCTCTTTTGATTATCCTGCGAGTATTGGGTCAATTAAATCCATCATAGAGGGCTCTCTGCACATGCCCGTACATGAGCCAAGTTCGGCTACTACATCTGTGGAGGTTATAGAAGGGGCCACGCTGGTGATCCCTCCATCCAAACAAGGTCAGTTGCCGATAATCTTCGGTATAACCCAGCCACGGGGACCTGCAGCTATAGATTCAAGCTCGGACTCAGAAGCCCCACAGTTCTTCCATTATGCGCAACCGGCACGCCATATTATGGAGAAGATGGGATATGACTTGAAGCAGGCAGGCGGCCTGAACTTCGGAAAAGGAAGACGCGGTCTGATGCGTAATGCTGTCCCGAAAGGGAAACCTGCAAATTACTATGATAGTACACGCAGGGGGTTGGGTTATGTTACACCCACATCATCAGTAACGGTTCAAGTCAAAGACGACGAACCAATTCCATCACAGTCGGACTCATCTGCCGAGTGGGACTCTGACATCAGCATAGGAGGAATGTTCAACGGCCTCACTGTGAGTATGACTTCAGGCAGTCAACTGGAACCTGCGGAAGCTGCTGATGAGGAACCTTGGGCCCAGCAATTAAGTCTCCAATGGGAAAAGCGGTTCGAGCTGCGCGAGCCACCTACCGAAGACAAGGTGATCCAGGTCAACTTGGGTAGTCAAGATCACCCCAAGCCTATTTTCATAAGTGAAAGCTTATCACTTATCGAAAAGGAAGAATTGATAATACTCATAAAAGAGTATATAGATGTCTTCGCCTGGAGCTACGAAGACATGCCTGGACTTGATCCACAGGTCGCTATGCACCGTCTAAACATCAAGCCCGACGTTAAGCCAGTCAAGCAGCAACAATGTCGGTTCCGCCCAAACATCATGGAGGCTATTGAAGCCGAAGTCCACAAGCTCATTGCATGCGGCTTCATCCGGGAGGAACAGCATCCAGACTGGGTAGCTAACATAGTCCCCGTCCTCAAGAAGAATGGGAAAATGCGGGTCTGCATCGACTACCGTGATCTCAATACGGCCTGTCCTAAGGATGAGTTCCCACTGCCCATCACCGACGTCATAATTGACAACACATGCGGGTTCGAGAGGATGTCTTTCATGGACGGCTTCTCAGGGTACAACCAGATCAAGATGTATCCCGACGACGAGAAGCATACTTCTTTCCGAACACCATTGGGGGTATACTGCTACACTGTAATGCCCTTCGGACTGAAGAACGCCGGAGCAACCTACCAGCGCGCAATGAGCACGATCTTCCGCGATCACCTCCGGAAGACAGTAGAGTGCTATGTTGACGACATTGCCGTCAAAAGCCGCAGCAAAGATGAACATCTTCGCGATCTGAGAACGATGTTCGATATAATGTGGGCTCATCAGCTGAAAATGAACCCGACAAATCCTTCTTGGGAGTGTCAAGTGGCAAGTTCCTTGGGTTTATTGTCACATCAAAAGGAATTCATCTTGACCCAGACAAAGTCAAAGCCATCCAGGACATGCATCCACCAAGGAATCTCAAAGAGCTCAAGGCTTGCAAGGCAGATTAGCCTACATCAGAAGATTCATAGCAAATCTTTCGGGCCGCTGCCAACCGTTCACCCGTCTCATGAAAAAGGGTACTGCCTTCATATGGGACCAAGCCTGTCAAGAAGCTTATGATGACATCAAGAGGTATCTCACAAAACCTCCAGTCTTGGTGGCCCCTACATCAGGGAAACCATTCTTGCTTTATGTAAAAGCTCTGGACTATTCCCTCGGCGCCCTCCTCGCTCAGAAGGACGACAATGGCCATGAACAGGCCATTTATTATCTGAGCAGGACTCTCATAGGAGCGGAATCTCGCTACAATCCTATTAAGAAAGAGTGTTTAGCTCTCGTCTTCGCTGTCCAGAAGACACGACATTATTTGGTTGGCCAAACCATACATGTCATCTCCAGGGTGAACCCTTTACGTCTTCTCATGACGAAGCCAGGGTCGCTGAATTCAAGGTTGGCTAAATGGGCACTTCTGTTGTCTCAATACGACATGACCTTTACTCCTCAGAAGGCAGTTAAAGGTCAGGCCCTCGCAGAGTTCTTGGCCGCGCATCCAGTTCCAGAACATTCAAAACTTCACGAAGACATCCCTGATGAGGTCTTCGAATCTAATGCAACCGCAGTAGAGGAAGTGTGGCAGATGTTCTTCGACGGAGCATCGCGGATGGGCCCCAAAGGGAAGATTGTTGCCGGAGTGGGGGTTGTGTTCATCTCCCCACAGGATCATATCCTTCCCAGAGCATTCTCCTTGACAGAATCATGCTCTAATAATGTAGCGGAATACAATGCTCTGCTCATCGGTCTCCAGCTCGCCCATGGAATGGGGGTACGCTACCTTGAAGCTTATGGCGATTCAAAGCTGGTCATCAGTCAAGTCAAAGGCGAATATGAAGTCCGCCATGAGGACTTGGTGCCTTACTATCATACAGCCATCGAATTGGCTAGCTTATTTGAAGGCTTCTACATCGGGCATGTGTCCCGATCTCAAAATACCAAGGCGGATGCCTTCGCTGCATTAGCGACGACGCTAGCCTTACCGGCCGATACCGAGTATCACCTCACAGTCGCAACCCGGCATCTCGTATGCTCCAAGCATATGCTAAGGATCCAAGAGGTCCATAATATCTCCGTGGATCTTGAGCCGAGGGATTGGCGCTTCCCTCTCATTGACTATGCTCTGCACGGTCTGCTTCCAGACGATCCCAAAGAAGCAGCGTCCATTAGACGAAGGTCGCTCCGTTTCTACTATGATCCCACTTTGAAGACACTCTACCGTCGTTCATATGATGGTATCCTCCTCCGTTGCCTTTCTCATTCAGAGGCACAGGAAGTGCTTAAAGAAGCACACGATGGCATTTGTGGAGCTCACCAGCCGGGTCCAAAGCTTAAAGACAGGCTGCACAGACTTGGGTACTACTGGCCGACCATGATGGCCGATGCCACCCAATATGCACGAAGGTGTAAGGCGTACCAGGTCCATGCAGACTTCATACACCAACCTTCGGAATTGCTCCACCCTACTATTGCTTCATGGCCATTTGAAGCATGGGGAATCGATGTCGTAGGGCCAATCAGTCCCTCTTCGGCAAGAGGTCACCGGTTTATCCTGGCAATAACCGATTACTTCTCAAAATGGGCAGAGGCCATACCGTTGGCCGAAGTTAAAACCTCCAATCTGGTTAGCTTCATCAAACACCATGTCATCCATCGATTTGGTGTCCCCAGACGGATCATCCATGACAATGGTCCCCAATTCGAAAGCCAAGGGTTCTATCGGTTCTGCGATAAATACCGAATTCAGAATGTGGCTTCAACCGCCTACAATCCTGCCGCCAATGGCTTGGCAGAGGCATTTAACAAGACGATCATCAAGCTGCTCAAGAAGTTCGTCTCCTCGAATAAGCGAGATTGGGACGAAAAGCTAGGTGAATGTCTCTGGGCTTACCGGACCACGGTGCGGACACCGACAGGCAATACGCCTTTTTCCCTGGTATATGGGTGCGAAGCAGTTATCCCATTGGAAATCCAGGTGCCATCATTGCGGGTAGCCTTGACTACTAAGATGACATCAGAAGACAATGATCGCCTGCGTCTTCAAGAGCTCGAAGCCCTAGACGAGAAGCGGCTACAAGCTCAGCAACACATCGAGCTATATCAGGCTCGGATGTCAAAAGCCTTCAATAAGAAGGTCAAGCAGAGAGTCTTCCAGAAAGGAGACCTGGTCTTAGCCGTCAGACGACCGATGATCATGACGCACAAGACCAAAGGCAAATTTCAGCCTAAATGGGAAGGACCGTTTGTAATAGAAACAGTCTATTCAAACGGGGCATACCGCCTTATGGATGCAGGTGGCGACCTACTCATGATGCCGATCAATGGCAAATTCTTAAAGAAGTATTATCCTTAATCGAGGATCCTTCTCTCGATCAAGTTAACATTACACCTCTGATCGAGATCCGCGCGTCCGAAATGCGCACAAAGAGAGCCTTTCTCTTCTTCCAAGCGAGACCATACGGCCATGAATCAACTGGGACCTGGCCGTGCACCAGTTATCCTAAAAGATAATCGAGGTTGTGCAGACATCAACCTGATAATCCGACATCCTTAACGATTAAGGATAGAGGAAAATGTTGACCTCTAAGCCCAACATGAGTCCTCGACAACTCATCATGCTGAGGGGAATAGCATGGCTAGCCCAACTCAAACGGTAATTGGTAAAGGCATATCAAACCCGTTGATAGCTGGGGGTTTGCTAAAAATCCTAAGGGACCTGCTCCCATTTGATTCCCTCTTCAGAATCACCTACCAATTCTCATCCATAGAATGGTAGGACCACATATATTCCGCTGTTATGTTAACATTAAACCTATGACAGTGGTTCCCTCGTGAAAACGAGACCTCATCGCCTATTTTGAAGCTTGGTGGCTTCTCAACCAGTTATGTCATTGCGACCTCTGAACTGGCAGATAGCCAAGTCTCATCTACCATTGAGCTTAGTGGCGTCTCAATTGGTTACGTCATTGCGACCTCTGAACCAGCAGACAGCTAAGTCTCAATCTTGAGCCCTGTTGACATTTACAAAAGACAGGTCTCGATACTTGTTGACATCTACAAAAAACAAGTATCACTTATTGTTGAGCTTGGTGGCTTCTCAACCAGTTATGTCATTGCGACCTCTGAACTGACAGATAGCCAAGTCTCATCTACCATTGAGCTTAGTGGCGTCTCAATTGGTTACGTCATTGCGACCTCTGAACCAGCAGACAGCAAAGTCTCAATCTTGAGCCCTGTTGACATTTACAAAAGACAGGTCTCGATATTTGTCGACATCTACAAAAGACAAGTATCACCTATTTTGAAGCTTGGTGGCTTCTCAACCAGTTATGTCACTGCGACCTCTGAACTGGCAGATAGCCAAGTTTCATCTACCATTGAGCTCAGCGGCGTCTCAATTGGTTATGTCATTGCGACCTCTGAACCAGCAGACAGCTAAGTCTCAATCTCGATGCTTGCTGACATTTACAAAAGGCAAGTATCTCCCCTTTTAGCCCCGCAAAGGGCTGACCTCGAGACTGGCGACGTCCCATTCGGTTATGTCATTGCGACCTCTGAACCAACAGACAGCCATGCCTCATTATCCAAACAAACAAAGACGACAAAAGAAAGAATTTTTATTAAATTCCAAAAGGATGGGATACATGGAGGAGCCTATAGGCGTACATGATAAGATCGGATCCGATCTCCGAGCGAAGCTAGCCTCGTCTTCCTATCATCGGTAGCCTGGGCCAGCACCTGTGATCTCAGCTCAGCCTCATTGAAATCCACCGCTTGAGTCAGACGAGCTTCAACCTCCGCCAAAGTCGCCCTCTGTGACGACTCCTGCCGTGCTAATTCCTTACTTTGAGCCCTAAGCTGCTCAAGCCGCGCAGTCTCTTCAAGACGCACCGGTGTAGCCTTGGATAAGAGGAGATTTGCTTTCCTGATCATCTCCTCGGCCATCTTAACTTTATCTTCGGCATCAAGAAGAGCACTGGTGGAAGCGTCAATCGCACTCCCAACCTCTGCTTGCCTTGCTTCCAAGGACTTCAAGTCAGAGGAGATAGCCTCAGCGGCCTCTTGAGCAGCAAGCCGAGCTTCGCGCCTTTGCGCAACAAGATATGTGAGCCGCTCATCAGCTAAAGACACCGGGTCGGAACGATGGAGACGGCGCCACTCCTCTACGTCCCTCTCAAGGTTATCCACCAGGAGTTCCAGAGCAGTAGCCTAGTGATACCCCTCAAAGTCCCGGATACACTCAATGCCACGGGAGAGGACCATCTTCAGCTTCGAGAATGGCACAGGCGAGCCCTTCAAGACTAGACCGATAGTCTGCTCCAAACTGTTATAGAAGCTGTCGACCAGATTACCGATGAAGTTATTCTCAGCTTCATCAACCCTTGAGACAACCTCGGAGCAATCTACCATCCCAGTCGACACCGCCGCAGAAGAAGAAGCGGGAACATCGACAGCAGCAGGGCAAGCCAAAGGTGACCTCGGCGGAGTCCTCAGTGACACCAGCACGCCAGCCACCGCGGAGGTAGGACTGGCAACCACCTCCTGAGCAGCAGGCTCGACAATCAAAGTCGGGGAACTAGGGTCCACGATCACCCTCAGCCCCGCACTGGGCAAAATTGCCGGCACCTCACTCGGTGATGTGATTGGGAGCGAGGATACCTCCGGGACTGCCGCCCCTTCAGCCTCCCGCCTTTCAGCTGACGTGGGCTGATAAGAAGGCAAGTCGCCATACAACACGTCCAACATGGCAACATCCGCCGTGGACGAAGCACTCAACTCACCCTCTGACCTTCCAGGGGAATCCTCCGGCTCCTTCAAAGCCGACGCATCTTGAGGCCGAACACCTGCAACAAAGCCATGGTCAAAAAGCAGATGCAGTAAACAAGAGGAGATCAAGAGGTTGTCATTTTACCGAAGGCTGATGTTACTTCGTCAGCCGCATCAGTCTCTAGGGGTTCCATCGTGAAGTTCTTGCCAGAATCAACGCGGATAGCCGGCCTGCTCGCCAATTCCTCCGCAGACCACCCGATAGAGCCGGATGCCATAGGACTTCCTTTAGAAGTCCCAGCGCCCGAGAGGCCAATGTCGGCTGCATCACCTCCAGACTCCTCCGAGCGAGCAAAGGAACCAGCTGCAGTTCCATAAGCGAATAGAGGATCATACTGGTCCCCTTGCTCCCCATGCTCCTCAGCTCCTGCAACAACAAGGCAGATGGTGAGTTATATTAGAACACATCAGAGGCGCATCATGCAATCTTACCAGTTGTCGGTTCAGCAACCGACGGCTCAACCCCTAATGGAGCAGCAGGATGAGGCGCCGCAGAGAGCTCACCCTCTACCACGATGGTAGGAGTCTGGCGACGGGGCCTCTTCGCCGACGACTTCCTACGGGATCCACTCCCACGCTTCCTTTGAAGTGGACCTCAGAGTCCTCTTCCTCCACTTCTTCCATACGTTGTGGGGGAGCTGTCCCACTGCACCAGAACCGGCTTCACGAGTATCAGCTTCATGGGCATCAGCCCTCGTCTCTGCCTCGAAGCGAGGGCTCCCCGCATTAGAAGCCTCGCTGTCATCTGCAGCGATGAACTCCTCTATGCCAGGAACACGGACTCGTTTGCCCTCCTTCTTATCAGAAGCCTTCTGCCTCATCCGATGAGAAATTAACTTCACACCCGAACGGTTGACATTAAACCCAGCAGGTGTGGAGTTCGAAGCTGCATACCATTGGCAGAAACACAGGGTCGTCCAAAGGCCGGGATCCCTCAGCGGCGTGCGTAGCCACGCTCCAGTGCCATCCGCGGTAAAGAACCGCCAAGCACGAGCCCCATCAATGAGGCTCCCCATGAAAGCCAGGTCCGGATTGGGGTTGCCCACATACAACTGGTCATACCCAAATTGGCGGGCAAACCGGCTCGGGACGTAGGGCTCCAGGTAGCAGGTATCCCCACTCCTGTACAGCAAATGCGAGGGCCGGATACAGACCAGCCACTCGAAAACACCCCGACTCATGGGAGACCGACCTGACTCCACATCATGGAATTCCTCGTTGTATCCTGCACCCCGCAAGCGAGGAAAACAACGGAACAGGCTATAAGCGTCATAACGACGCACTAACTTACGGGCCTCGGCCACATAAGTTTTCTGCCATGAACGGCCTTCAAAGCGACGGAGAAGCGCCGTTTGAACACCCTGCGGAGGGTCTTCCCCAGCTCCAATCAAACTGGGGCAGTGCAAGGCGAACCACGCCATCAAGTAGGTGTACGGTAAACCTACCCTAGGATTGGGTCCGTCACAAGGCAGGACGGCACCCTTCCCTCGCCTTGACGCCATTGGCCTGCAGAAAGCCTCCGTCAATACACGAAGGCCCCTCTGAATACAACACACCATGGCCGGGAGAAGACTCAGACGGTGGCCATGGACCAAGCGGACGGCAGGCAGCAGCACATTCGGGTGGACGATGTCACCCGAAGAAGAAGGCACGACACACTTCTTTAACCAGATGGTTTAAGAAGCCGGCCAGCAACGCCTTGCGAGACATAGGCCGACGGGCCTGATGGTGAAAGCTCCGAAGAACATCACCCTTCCCGAAAGGACCATCATCTTCTGCCACGACGATGTCCTTTTCAGCATGCACCTCCATCCTTGCCAAGATGACTTCCTCAGCAACTCCGCAATGAGCTGCCTCAGGCGCACTAGTCATATCCGGGAACAAGTAGTTCCCCCAGCTCTTCAAGCTCTTCGAGCTACCCTTGCCACCGGTGTGGATGCTGGAACAAATGTGCAAGTGGCACATCAATTCCCGATATGTCTCAAGCAAAGCAGGCTCTTGCTTCTCCAAGAGAGCCAACTCTGCCTCACAGGGAAAGTACTCTTCGTACGGAAGAGACCCGAAGGGCAAAGCAGAGATCTCCCGCATCTCGTGCAGGGCCATGCCCAACTCACCAACCGGGATGAAGAAAGTCCCCGAGGCCGGGCAGTACAACTCAAGGATGGCGTAGAAGCACGCCACCTTCATCTCAATGCCGTAGCAGGTCGCCCTGACGGCCTCATGGAGGTTTAACCTCTCTAAGTCCCCCTCAAAATGAGTGAGGATATAGTTGGTCAACTCCGCCCACCACGACCTAGGAGGGTGAACCCAATCGGGAGTCCTGAAATCGGTGGCAGGGTAGTTCTCGTCAACTTCGCAGAACTGAGCGCCAAAGGTCGGCGCCGCAGCTGGGATTCTCTCCTACTGGAAGGTCCCGCGATACCTTCCCAGGGTATAGCCCCATTATGCTACGAGGATGGCCCGCCCTCGAATAGCCGGACTGGAATGTCAACCTCCCGACACTTACAGACTCGGCATTTAGGCTCACGCCCCACGCCATCTTCCGAGCCTGAGTCACGCTCGCGAAGGAAGACAAAGCAAAATGCCGCTTAGTGGACGGGAGATAGAATCTCTCGCCGTCCAACTGGAAGATCCACTGGCCTTCACCGGCCTGCAGCTGGCGATCGGGATCTGGTGCAGCATCCCCGAACATGAAGTCAGGCTTTCTGTAAGCCTGACGGTCGATATCTTCAAACGGAGCCGTAGTCAAGATGCTCCGCATGGCCTGCGGACGACCGTCCTGAATGAGCGTATCCCGTACAAGGGAGCTCGGCTCGCTGAACAATGAAGCCTGCCCATAGAACTGCAAGCTGATGTTTCCGCCTGCTCGACTGGTTAGACCGAACAAACTGTTCTGGAGGCCGGAGGCGTAATGTACTGCAAAAACAGAAATGAGCTATGATTAGTTCACCAATCAAGTGGATGCGAAAGCATAAAAATTCACTAAGGCATAGCCTCGCCCAGCAAGCAGGGCCTGCAAGGCGATAGCTTTGAAAATGCTTCGCTTCATGGATAAGACTGCATCTTTGCAGAAAATATCCAAAGCGCCAACTTCGCTTAAAGCAGGAAGTGGAATAGCCCTAAGGGCTGACGTCATCAAAAGGACATCATGGTCAACAGTCGTCCTTCGTGGCCATGACGGAAGGAATAGACCCATATCCTGTTCCTCACAGGATGGAGACTGCCCAAGCAATGGCTTCCTATGGAAGCCTAAAAGAAGAACTGTTCAGTTCTTACATCCCTGGTGCAAGGAAAATAGGGAAGTTCAGGGAAACGAGTTCCCTAATGAGGATAGATCCCATTCGATCGTCCTAAATAGCCAAATGACCGGCTCCAAAGGAAAAGAGACCTCGGTCTCCAATCAGACAGGAAAATCCCTTACCGGTGACTGGTCGCTCGATGACCGGAGGAGGAAGGCCCTCCGCCGCAGAAGTCACCACTTCTTTTTCCGCTCGTCTT
This sequence comes from Agave tequilana, assembly GCA_038442645.1. NCBI lineage: Eukaryota > Viridiplantae > Streptophyta > Magnoliopsida > Asparagales > Asparagaceae > Agave > Agave tequilana. The sequence goes on along the minus strand of JAVJIF010030580.1, from coordinate 60,854 downwards.
TTGGGCGCCATTGAAGAATTGCTAGAGTCCTCAAAGATCTCTGAATGAAAGGGAAGAAGAAGAGGAAGAGATGGAAAAGTTCTCTGGAAAAAAGGAGACCTTTCCATATTCAGCCCGATCGGACTTTTATAGGCCAATCAGCGCCTGAAACGAGGCCTCGAAAAAGGGCCATGCCGCCGTTTCGAATTAATTCGAAACAGCGCCCGAAGCGCCTTCCCGAGAAGCGCCGGTTCAACTCTACTAAGAGTTAACTTCGCACTAGTGCAAAAGTGCGGACTTCGCACAATCCTTCAAGGGCTTCGCCGAGAGGCCTATTTTAGCCCTCTAAAAAGCGTGCTGCTCGCGGTGCACAGCAGTCTCGCGAAGATCATTTGAAGGAAGGACTATGTCCTTAGCTCCGCACACAATCCAGCCCAGCAATGGCCGAACTCCCAATGAAAGCAAGCAAAAATCAAATGAACAAGAGATGAACTTTCATTGATAGAAAGGGTACATTTGATATTACATCAAAGTTGTGTTTCATATAACACACCAAGTTGCCTAACAAGGTCATTTGCATAAAAGGCATACAAGCGGTTTTATCTGCTCCCAGGCCAGACCAACGGGACAGGAAGGGCCTTCCTCCTGCATAAGGCCGTAATCAGTGGTGCCGCAAGGACACGGTCATTTTTCTCCACAAAATGGCAGATCTTGCCAGACCATTTTTGTGGAAGCCTGGCAATAAAAACCTATCGCCGCCAACACGATAGATCACGTATAATGGGAATTGGCACTGGTACCAGTGATCTAACAGGCGCGATGCCCGCTTCCCCGAAGTGGATCGCCCCCAAAGGCCACCAAAGTTGAAAGTCGGCAATGATGCCGGCGATCCCACAGGCAACGCCCATTATCTTGAAGCGGATCCTCTCCGATAAAGGCGGCGGCCAGCCTCACCTCAGAACGAATCATCTCGGATAAGAGGCTGCCAACAGCCTCTGGGACATGCATCCGCTGCCCCGAATTGTTCCTCCTGCTTAAAAGTAAAGCTTCAACCGGGGAGGCATAAGGCGATTTTATGGTTTCTTCCATCAAGTTACCAGACTGGCAAGCATAGCTCACTGCAAGGCAAATTGGAGCAAGTTAGCAGTTAAGCACAGAAAAAGCTGCAAAGATATTAAGTCAGATTCTTGGGCGGCAAAGCAATCCGACTTCAGCAGAGGACAAGCTCCGCCTGCACAACAACTAATGGACTAGCTCAGCAAACGCCAAGTCCTAGCCTCACCTCTATGGCAAAGTCAGACACAGTCTCAACATTCACCAATAGGGCAAGACTGGCTCAACCTTTGAAGAGACCAAGTCCTAAGTTCTGCCTGTGTAGCGGACTTAACATGCAGTGATCTTTCTCTGATTAAGTCAAGATGGTAGCTTCACAGGAAAGCTGTGCTGAAATTCTTCTCTGCAGATCAGCCAAGTGCAAGATGAAGATCAAGGGAAGCTAATCCCTGAAGCAGCTGTCAAAGGGAGATGAATCCCCTAAAATCGGTGAAGTCGTTTGAACGATCAAGACTTACCGGTCCTTGGCCGGGTAACAACCAGAGTGAGCTTTCCCACTAATTCAGAGATCTGAGTATCTCTCACAACCAAGAGAAGAGAAGAAAGGCAAAACATTTCTCTTCAGAGGACCTCAAGTGTCCTATTATAGGCCCCATGGCCTGAGTGCGACCACCCCAAGCGTGGGAGCACGAGCGCATTCAAGGCATTTATTGCGCCTTGATAACAGGGACGGTTTCCATTGGAACTGTACAAGGGAAGAAAACGTCTCCCTCATAAAAGGCACTCATGGCGCCTTGAAGAAAGGGAGTATCCTCCCTTGGAAACGTGCAAATCGGAGAACATCTCTCTCGATCAGTGCAAAAGAAGGAGTAATCCTCCTCGTAACCGCCCCACGACAGTGGCTTTGAAAAGGCAACAGGAGTTCCAAAGCGAACTTATTTCTTGGAAGCCCAGATGCGGAGCTACCCCGACGCGAAGCTACTCGCGAACCAGTGCAATTCTTCGGCGAATTCATCCCAAAGCAGGATTGAAGGCGAAGCTGAACTCAACCATCATGGCGACGTTCATACTCCATACCACCATCACAGCAGTTCAAAGTGTTTCGGAGTCTGAGCTATTGCAGACTCTCGAAAACTTTGAAGGGGGTCTTGTTGACACTTAAAAAAGACAAGATTCTCATTGGTCCGAACGATATCTAAACTTGTTGACATTTACAAAAGACAAGGGACAGACAAGCTGAAGATCAGTTTTCACCCACCTCCAAGGGACAAGGAAGCGGTTTGGACTCCACTGATCCAGCAAGCAGAACAGTGAACCCGGATTGTTTCTAAACAGACCTCAGCAGGTCTAAAATGCTAGCATTTAGCAGTACATTAGCCCAAGGAGATAGCCTCGTTTGAGAGGCTAGCATCATCCAGAGGCTAGCATCATCCAGAGCATCGCCAGGAAGCTAACTGATAGCTTCGCCGAAAAGCCTCTTTTCGGACTTCGCTAGGAATTGCCTCTAGCTCCGCTATGAGCTTCAAAGCGGGCAGCTCCGCTATCAGCCTGCTATGGTCAATCTTTGACCAATCAAATCTCCTGATGAGATCAGATCAAATCTAATCAAGAGCCAATTAGGATTCAAATATGGCAGGTGATTGCCGCAATCTCTTGACTCTCTTGAAACGAGTAAGAGGATCAGAGAAAATCCTCCACGATATGGAAAGGATCAAAATAAATCGGAAAGATCAACCGACTTGCCTATTTTCTAGCTCCGCAGAAGCTATCCTAACCTCGCAGCAAGGCTACTTTCCAGATTCAAACAGATTCGGTTCAATCTGTTTCCATATCTTCAAGGGGACGATTATACCTTGCTCTCCCTATAATAGCCCACCAGGGGTACAAGGAGAGGCATCGATCGATCGATCGGAAAGAAAGGAATCGACTTCTTCAACAGAGGCTTCTTCACAATGCACCGTGCGTCCTCTAATTCAGAGACCTTTCAAGAGAAATACTTCTCTTTTCAGGGTGGTGATACCCTAGCAACCTCTTTTCCTCAAGGAATCTCCGGAAACCAGGCGAGAAAGAATTCCTCACAGAAGGCGGTTTTGAGAAGTAGCAAGAGGGTTCTACCAATCCTCTATCTCTGATTCCCGAAACCAGGCGAGAAGGGAATCTCATCGCTCGCATCGTCAAAGGGACAAAGTGGTCGCGCGCTGACCAGACTCCTATCGGCACACTTCTCCAGAATCTCTGAGGGGATCTACTTGTAATCTTTTTAAGAATACTTGTAATTTAGCTCCTCAAACTTTTATTTGTAAGTTTTCCCCCTTTGCAAATTAATGGAAAACAAGGCTATGTCAACCCCAGAAGCACAATGTGGAAAGAAGCTATAAATAAATCCGAATAGAATCATACTAAGTAATCATACTTGGGAATTGGTAATTTGCCTCCAGGAAGTAAACCAATTGGGTGTAAGTGGATTTTCAAACGAAAATTAAAACCCGATGGATCTATCGATAAGTACAAGGCTAGATAGTAGCCAAGGGTTATCGACAAAAAGAAGGACTTGACTACTTCGATACTTATTCACCAGTAACAAGAATAACGTCCATACGGATGTTGATTGCGATTGCAGTATTGCACAACTTAGATATCCATCAAATGGATGTCAAGACTGCATTCTTAAATGGTGAATTAAGTAAAGAGATATATATGGAGCAACCTGAAGGATTTAAAGTCAAGGGCCAAGAACACAAGGTGTGTAAATTGGTAAAATCCTTATACGGTTTAAAACAGGCTCCAAAACAATGGCATGAGAAATTTGATAGTGTCATGATCAAAGATGGATTCACTATCAATGAATGCGATAAGTGTGTTTACACTAAAACAGTGGGATGCATGCATCATTGTTGTCTTTATGTAGGACGACATGTTGATACTTGGGACTAATATTGAGATTATTAAGTCCACTAAAAGAATGTTATCCAACTGTTTTTGATATGAAGGATCTGGGGGTTGCTGATGTAATTTTAGGAATTAAAATTACTAGAACACCAGATGGAATCAGTCTATCTCAATCTCACTACGTAGATAAGATGATAGAAAGATTCAAGGATCATGGGATAAAAGAGAATACAAATCCTTTTCTCCCACACGTCCACCTTCATAAGAATACAGGACTGGGATACGCCAGTTGGAGTATTCTCAGATTATCGGAAGTCTAATGTATTTGATGAATTGCACTAGACCCGATATTGCTTACGCTGTAAGCAAGTTAAGTAGATATACTAGTAATCCTAGTGATCTACATTGGACCGCTCTACTACGAGTATTGGGTTACGTATCACATACCAAGGAATATGCCTTGAGATATGAAAAGTATCCTCCTGTACTGGAAGGATACAGTGATGCTAATTGGATTGCAGATTCTGAGGAATCAAAATCAACTAGCGGATACGTATTTACTCTAGCAGGAGCAGCGGTATCTTGGAAATCTTTTAAGCAAACATGTATTGCCCGTTCCACTATGGAATCAGAATTCATAGCCTTAGATAAGGCTGGAGAAGAAGCAGAATGGCTTCGACAATTCTTAGAAGATATACCGTTATGGCAAAAGCCAGTGCCCGCTATATGTATACACACTGCGACAATCAAGCAGCTATATCTAGGGCACAAAATGTGATATACAACGGTAAGTCTAGACATATTCGTCGTAGACATAATACCGTGAAGCAGTTGCTCTCAAATGGAATTTATCTCTATTGACTTGTATCGTCAAAGGATAATTAGCGGATCCGCTTACTAAAGTTTAAGTGGAGAGCGTATAAACTGCGCATCGAGGGGAATGGGTCTAAAAGCCTAACCCCGAGTCAGCTTAATGGAAACCTCACTTAGCGACTAGAGATCCCACGGACTAAGTTCAAGAGGAAAAATTAGTTATGATTGACTCAGCAAGTAAGCACTTGGGAGCTTGACTCCAATCCATTCCTAAGGTGCACATAAGTGCTTTTCTACAAGTGGATTAAGGATAAGCTTAACGCTTTAATGATGCCTATATCTTGTTACTAAACAAGTGGAGTAGAGTAGACTACTCTTAATAGGTCCATCACCTATGTGAGTATAGAGTTGGTCGGCTCTTTGGGAATCTCTATGGAGGCTGTTATTCCCTAAAGATACTCTCTGAAACCAAGAATGTCCAGGGCCAAAACGGACACAACAGAGAACCAAAGTTGATTTGGAAAGTCACTGTGTGAAGCTTGTTGACTTGACTTACACTAACGGCTAACAGTTCAAGACCTAGTTCACTGATTAGCCAGTAAGTCCGATAAAGCTTTCGCTATGGAAGGTTCAAGACCTAGTTCACCTATCCTTATACAGTTTCTTTCTAAAGTACCTTACACAATAGAGTTAGTCTCTTTGTGTGTCATTTCCTTGAATCTCCATTCATTGTGGGGGTTTGGAATTGAAGAATATAAAGGGAATCTTCAAGTTGAATTATGGCGAGATCCGTTGATCAAATCAACCGGATGATGGTTGGAGTGTATTCTCCTTCCATTTATGATGAATGTGGTATATTCATATGTTCAATTCCGACTTCGAATGAATGAGATATTCAAGTCCAAAGATTGCCTAATTCAAAGCCAAATGGGACTAAAGGTTGCTACAAGCATTTAGTCCCACATTGTCGTGGGATGGAAGCTTGTGTAGTATAAATAGAGAAAATTGAGAACAAAGGGTGTGCCCTTTGGGTACTTGGAGTTTTCGCGCAGCGAAAAGGAGGGAACTATGCACGTACATACGTGCGCGCACGCCGCTGGCGGCAGCGGCGGCGGCGGCGGCCGGCGGCGCCGGCGCCGGTGCCGGGCCGGGCTCGGGCTCGGTCCGGGTCCGGGTCTGCTGGACTCGGGTTCAGATCTGAGTTTGAGTTCCCTACCTGGCCTGGTTCTTTTTGAATCAAGTTCCAGGTCCCGCTCCTGTTGCAAACCTGTTGGATTGCCAACAGTTGCGCACCTGTTGGACTGCCAAAGGTTACGCACATGTTTGAACAACCAAAGGTTACAAAACAGTCCGCTCCGCGTTCAACGGTTGCGACTGTTGGACTGCCAACAGACACGGCTGGACCAAAGGTTGCAGCTTTTGGTTTGGGTTCAAACCTGTTGGCCTACTCCTGGAAAACTATATAAAGCCCTTCTGGTTCTCAATTAAAAACACACCAACAGAGAATTAACTCTCTATCTCTCTCTCTATTTAAAGTTCTGAACTGTTCTTCCCACGTTCTGAACTGCGCTTCCAGCCTGAAGTGGGAATCCGCGATTTCCAGCGTAAAGTGGGAATCCGAAGCGACTTCCTAAAGGAGATTCTGCCAAATTCTTCAACCTTCCTACATCCTTAACAGTGGGTGTTCCTCCAAAAGAGTAAGACAAATATTCATTTGAAATTTGTTATTAAACCGCTGCTTTGCTAATCCTGTGTAGGTACTGGTTGACTACGGTTCGCCGTACGGTGATTTGGTAGTGCTATCCAAATACCGTGAAGAAGTGGTTGTATCTTGGGAGACCAGCGTCCATTATCCCGTTAGCACCTGCGGGGGACGTATTGTCTTAAGGAGATTCGCTCTAAGCGTACCTCACTTCAAATACTGTATAAGTGGATTAAGTCCTTTATACAGGGGATATACTTTACAGTATATCGAGATTGACTTAGATTCAGTCTAAGTGATACTGTATAAGTGGATTAAGTCCTTTATACAGGGGATATACTTTACAGTATATCGAGACTGACTTGGATTCAGTCTATTAGTGCTTAAACGAGGAAGAAAATTGAAAGGTGGTTCTTAAATTAAGAACGTTCTATTGAACGGAAACCTCTCCACCTGATATTTGCCGACCTGGCCAATTAGATTGTTGAAATCTCAGTGATCTTGATTAGTTGTCAGATTGATTCTTGTTAAGCAGAATACCCAAAAATCTTAAGACAATTACGTTTCTTACTTCTGTTCTGCTTGAACTTGCAGAAGATGTCTGAGACTAATCAAGATAGTACAAGTAAGGCACAAAACATGCTACAAGTTTGATGCCTCCTCCACTTCCTAACCCGAAGCCGGAGAAGCCCCAAAAAGTTTGATGGCACAGAATTCAAGAGGTGGCAACAGAAGATGTACTTCTACTTGACCACTCTTCATCTGGCCAGATTCCTGGAAGAAGATCCACCAGAGCCTGCAACTGATGCATGGACTCAATGTGACTTCCTTTGCCGAAATTATGTTCTTAATGGACTGGATGACTCTCTTTATAATGTCTACAGTCCAATCACTACGGCAAAGAAGTTTATGGCCAGTCTTGACAAGAAGTACAAGACTGAGGATGCTGGTACTAAGAAGTTCGTCGTAGGACGATTTCTGGAGTACAAAATGGTGGACAACAAGACTGTAATCAGTCAGGTGCAAGAGTTCCAACTTATCTTGCACGAGATAGAAGCCGAAGGTATGATCCTACCTGAAACTTTTCAGGTGGCTACTATCGTGGAGAAACTCCCACCTGCGTGGAGAGATTTCAAGAACTACCTTAAGCACAAGCGAAAGGAGTTAAAGTTGGAAGATCTCATTGTGAGGCTTCGTATTGAGGAGGACAACCGCAAGTCCGAGAAAAGGATCAGCAAGAACTCCTACGAAGCAAAAGCAAATGTGATCGAGGACTCAAGGGGAAAGCGTCTACTTCCCAAAGGCTTAAAGCGGAAGAAGATTTCCAGGGGTACAAGGGTAAGGTCCAAGAAGGAAAGAACATGCGCTTCAAGGGAACCTGCTACATCTGCAACAAAGAGGGGCATAAGGCGAATGAATATCGCAGCCATCTCAAGTAGAACAAGAATCTTGTTGATGGTCCTTTTAAGACAATGTTGCAATGATGGACAAAAAGTCTGTGTATTGTACCCAAAGCTAATAAATAAAGGAAATTCTTCTGTTTATTTGCTTGAGTCTCTTAATTTGTGGCATGCTAGATTAGGGCATGTAAATTACAAGTCTTTGAAAAACTTGTCTAATCTGGGTATATTCCTAAACTCAACTTGGAAGAAATTCGCAAGTGTGAGATTTGTGTTGAGGCCAAGTTGGCTAAAAATTCATTTCACTCAATAGATCGAAATACAGAACCTTTAGGGTTAATTCATAGCGATCTGTGTGACTTGAAATTTATGCCAACTAGAGGCGGTAAAAAGTATTTCATTACTTTTTATCGATGACTGTACATGATACTGTTATGTGTATCTTTTAAACAGTAAGGATAAGACAATAAATATGTTTACAACATATAAAGCCGAAGTTGAGAATCAACTCAACAAGAAAATCAAGATTCTAAAATCCGATAGAGGCGGAGAATATGAATCAAATGATTTTAGTGAGTTATGTGCTAGTTTTGGTATAATACATCAAACTACAGCACCATACACTCCTCAGCAGAATGGAATTGCTGAACGGAAGAACAGAACTTTGAAGGAGATGGTTAATTCCATGCTCGTAAGTTCTGGAGCTCCGCAGAACTTGTGGGGGGAAGCTCTATTAACTGCAAATCATATTCTAAATAGAGTACCCCACAAGAAAACTTGGTCTTATACCATTCGAGTTATGGCATGGAAGGACACCTTCCTACCATTACCTCAAAATGTGGGGGTGCCTAGCAAAGGTGCTAGCACCATTACCTAAAAGACTAAGTTGGGAGCAAAAACTATGGACTGCGTATTCATAGGCTATGCCTTGAATAGTAGTGCCTACAGATTTCTGGTTCATAAATCAGAAATACCAAATATTTATGTAAACATGATTATCGAATCTCGAGATGCTGTTTCTTTGAAGATATCTTTCCGTACAAACGGGAAGCAGATAAGACTTCTGGGAAAAGAACAACGAGATGGCGTTCAGGGACGAAAGCCCCGAGGAACCAATTGTTAATGCGGAAACTGAACCAGAAGAAGTCAGAGATCTAGAATCTCAAAATATTTTGGTCCAGATTTCATAGCATACGCTATTGAGAGCGAGCCTCAAACATTCAAAGAGGCTATGTCAACCCCAGAAGCACAAATGTGGAAAGAAGCTATAAATAGCGAAATAGAATCCATATTAAGTAATCATACTTGGGATTGGTAAATTTGCCTCCTGGAAGTAAACCAATTGGGTGTAAGTGGATTTTCAAACGAAAATTAAACCCGATGGATCTATCAATAAGTACAAGGCTAGATTAGTAGCTAAGGGTTATCGACAAAAAGAAGGACTTGACTACTTCGATACTTATTCACCAGTAACAAGAATACGTCCATACGGATGTTGATTGCGATTGCAGTATTGCACAACTTAGATATCCATCAAATGGATGTCAAGACTGCATTCTTAAATGGTAAATTAGTGAAGAGATATATATGGAGCAACCTGAAGGATTTAAAGTCAAGGGCCAAGAACACAAGGTGTGTAAATTGGTAAAATCCTTATACGTTTAAAAACAGGCTCCAAAACAATGGCATGAGAAATTTGATAGTGTCATGATCAAAGATGGATTCACTATCAATGAATGTGATAAGTGTGTTTACACTAAACAGTTGGAGATGCATGTATCATTGTTTGTCTTTATGTAGACGACATGTTGATACTTGGGACTAATATTGAGATTATTAAGTCCACTAAAAGAATGTTATCCAACTATTTTGATAAGAAGGATCTGGGGGTTGCTGATGTAATTTTAGGAATTAAAATTACTAGAACACCAGATGGAATCAGTCTATCTCAATCTCACTACGAGATAAGATGATAGAAAGATTCAAGGATCATGGGATAAAAGAAATACAAATCTTTTCTCCCACACGTCCACCTTCATAAGAATACAGGAACTGGGATACGCCAGTTGGAGTATTCTCAGATTATCGGAAGTCTAATGTATTTGATGAATTGCACTAGACCCGATATTGCTTACGCTGTAAACAAGTAAGTAGATATACTAGTAATCCTAGTGATCTACATTGGACCGCTCTACTACGAGTATTGGGTTACGTATCACATACCAGGAATATGCCTTGAGATATGGAAAGTATCCTCCTGTACTGGAAGGATACAGTGATGCTAATTGGATTGCAGATTCTGAGGAATCAAAATCAACTAGCGGATACGTATTTACTCTAGCAGGAGCAGCGGTATCTTGAAAATCTTCTAAGCAAACTGTATTGCCCGTTCCACTATGGAATCGGATTCATAGCCTTAGATAAGGCTGGAGAAGAAGCAGAATGGCTTCGACAATTCTTAGAAGATATACCGTTATGGCAAAAGCCAGTGCCCGCTATATGTATAACACTGCGACAATCAAGCAACTATATCTAGGGCACAAAATGTGATATACAACGGTAAGTCTAGACATATTCGTCGTAGACATAATACCGTGAAGCAGTTGCTCTCAAATGGAATTATCTCTATTGACTTTGTATCGTCAAAGGATAATTTAGCGGATCCGCTTACTAAAGGTTTAAGTGGAGAGCGTATAAACTGCGCATCGAGGGGAATGGGTCTAAAAGCCTAACCTACCGAGTCAGCTTAATGGAAACCTCACTTAGCGACTAGAGATCCCACGGACTAAGTTCAAGAGGAAAAATTAGTTATGATTGACTCAGCAAGTAAGCACTTGGGAGCTTGACTCCAATCCATTTCTTAAGGTGCACATAAGTGCTTTTCTACAAGTGGATTAAGGATAAGCTTAACGCTTTTAATGATGCCTATATCTTGTTACTAAACAAGTGGAGTAGAGTAGACTACTCTTAATAGGTCCATCACCTATGTGAGTATAGAGTTGGGTCGGCTCTTTGGGAATCTCTATAGAGGCTGTTATTCCCTAAAGATACTCTCTGAAACCAAGAATGTCCAGGGCCAAAACGGACACAAAGAGAACCAAAGTTGATTTGGAAAGTCACTGTGTGAAGCTTGTTGACTTGACTTACACTAACGGCTAACAGGTCAAGACCTAGTTCACTGATTAGCTAGTAAGTCCGATAAAGCTTTCGCTATGGAAGGTTCAAGACCTAGTTCACCTATCCTTATGCAGTTTCTTTTCTAAGTACCTTACACAATAGAGTCAGTCTCTTTGTGTGTCATTTCCTTGAATCTCCATTCATTGTGGGGGATTGTTGGAATTGAAGAATATAAAGGGAATCTTCAGTTGAATTATGGCGAGATCCGTTGATCAAATCAACCGGATGATGGTTGGAGTGTATTCTCCTTCCATTTGTGATGAACGTGGTATATTCACATGTTCATTCCGACTTCGAATGAATGAAATATTCAAGTCCAAAGATTGCCTAATCAAGCCAAATGGGACTAAAGGTTGCTACAAGCATTTAGTCCCACATTGGTCGTGGGATGGAAGCTTGTGTAGTATAAATAGAGAAAATTGAGAACAAAGGGTGTGCCCTTTGGGTACTTGGAGTTTTCGCGCGCGAAAAGGAGGAAACTATGCACGTACATACGTGCGCGCCGCCGGTGCCGGTGCCGGGCCGGGCCGCGTCGGGCTCGGGCTCAGGCTCAGGCTCGGGTCCGGGTCTGGGTCTGGGTCTGCTGGACTCGGGTTCAGATCTGAGTCTGAGTTTCCTACCTGGCCTGGTTCTTTTGAATCAAGTCCCAAGGTCCCGCTCCTGTTGCAAACCTATTGGATTGCCAACAGTTGCGCACCTGTTGGACTGCCAAAGGTTACGCACATGTTGAACAACCAAAGGTTGCAAAACAGTCCGCTCCGCGTCAACGGTTGCGACTGTTGGACTGCCAACAGACACGGCTGGACCAAGGTTGCAGCTTTTGGTTTGGGTTCAAACCTGTTGGCCTACTCCTGGAAAACTATATAAAGCCCTTCTGGTTCTCAATTAAAACACACCAACAGAGAATTAACTCTCTATCTCTCTCTCTATTTAAAGTTCTGACTGTTCTTCCAACGTTCTGAACTGCGCTTCCAGCCTGAAGTGGAATCCGCGATTTCCAGCGTAAAGTGGGAATCCGAAGCGACTTCCTAAAGGAGATTCTGCCAAATTCTTCAACCTTCCTACATCCTTAACAGTGGGTGTTCCTCCAAAAGAGTAAGACAAATATTCATTTGAAATTTGTTATTATACCGCTGCTTTGCTAATCCTGTGTAGGTACTGGTTGACTACGGTTCGACCGTACGGTGATTTGTAGTGCTATCCAAATACCGTGAAGAAGTGTTGTATCTTGGGAGACCAGCGTCCATTATCCCGTTAGCACCGGTGCGGGGGACGTAATTGTCTTAAGGAGATTCGCTCTAAGCGTACCTCACTTCAAATACTGTATAAGTGGATTAAGTCCTTTATACAGGGGATATACTTTACAGTATATCAAGATTGACTTAGATTCAGTCTAAGTGATACTGTATAAGTGGATAAGTCCTTTATACAGGAGATACTTTACAGTATATCGAGACTGACTTGGATTCAGTCTAATTGGTGCTTAAACCGGGAGGAAATTGAAAGGTGGTTCTTAAATTAAGGCGTTCTATTGAACGGAAAACCTCCCACCTGATATCTCCGACCTGGCCATTAGATGTTGAAATCTCAGTGATCTTGATTAGTTGTCAGATTGATTCTTGTTAAGCAGATACCCAACAAATGCCATATGGGGATGGTCTCGGCTTGAAGGAGGAAGGCATGGCCAAGGAATAGTGGTAGATGCGAACGTGGATATTGGCGACAAGGGGAGCTCTGGTGGGTGGTTCACGGCTCCGACGGAGGGGTTCGGAGTGCGTGGGACTCACCGACGGAGGTCATGGTGGTTCTGGAGGCAGCGGAGGAGAAGGGGGTCTTGGCCTAGGCGGTAACCGTGACCTCAGCCAAGGTATGGAGATGTGTAACGCCCGATCTCACGGGTATAGAATGTAACTACGACGTATATACGCAGGTCCAAAATACTCTCACGTATATACGCTAAGCATCAGTACAGGCAAGAATCAGAGTACGGAAGCACGTAGTGCATTATACATTCCAACATATGAGTACAATTACAAAGTTATCACCAGACGTGACGCAATATTACAAGAATATTATATCACCGATAGGCGCAAATGCGAGAATACAAAGAGATGTAAAGTATGAACAGTATAAAGGCGCTCACGAGTTTGCAGGAGGAAAGCTCAAGAGACGCGCAGGAGGCCTGAAAGAGTAGAGCTCTGGACGGTCTGCGGGGATTCAGGCTTCAGCTGCGCCTTTCTGATCAGCATCCGGGAGAATCTACAATCTCCACAGGACCTGGACATAAGGTTTCAGGGGGTCAGAACTCCCCCGAGTGGTGATGTAAATGCCAAATGGTGTGCAGGAACAAGCACACGTGTATCGATGAATTCGAATAGAATCCAAATGGTAGGGCCAGAGGTAAGCAGTTATAATATAATCATAAAATCAAAAATCGCACAGCGAACAATTGCATCTCTCTCTCCCTTGTTCCGCAACTCAAATTCCGAAGTGAAAGTGAAGAAGTAACTCGGATTTTGAAGAAAGATTCATTCTGAAAGAAGGCACAGAAATTCAATAGATTCTTTAATAGAATTGTTGTCTGTATCTGTGACTTTCAAAGAAGAATATTTTTCTATCTCCCTCTTTTCTCTATAGTGGATGTTCCTCAAAGTAAAGACAAATATTCTCCCTGAGATTTGTCTTGGTCCTGCTGCTTTGATAATCCTGTGAAGGTACTGGTTAACTACGGTTTGACCGTACGGTGATTTGGTAGTGCTATCCAAATATCATAAAGAGTGTTGTATCTTGGGAGACCAGCGTCCAGTAACCCGTTAGCACCATAGTGGGGGACGTAATTGTCTTAAGGAGATTCGCTACAAGCGTACCTCACTCCAAGTACTGTAAGTGAATTAATATTCTTTATACAGGAGTTATAAATGATATACAGTATATTGAGACTGACTTATACCAGTCTAATTGGTGTTTAACCAAGAGGTAATTGAAAGGTAGTTTTGTAATTAAGGAACGTTCTATTGAACAAAAAATCTACGACCTGGCCAATTACATCGGAGACATTGATTAGTTGTTAGATTGATTCCTAGATCTAACAATCTTAAGACAATTATTATCAAAGTAACTTACTTTTGTTCTTCTTGAAATTGCAGAAAATGTCTGAGACTGATCAAGACAGCTCAAGTAAGGCACCAATATGCAGATTCAAACTTTAATACCTGCTCCACTTTTTAACCCGAAGTCAGAGAAGCCAGAAAAATTCGATGGCACAGAATACAAGAGGTGGCAATAGAAGATGCTCTTCTACTTGACCACTCTGCATTTGACCAAATTCCTGTAAGAGGATCCACCAGAACTCAGAACTGATCGTGATTCTGTCCTTGCAGTCGATGCATAGACGCAAGGTGATTTCCTTTACCGAGATTATATTTTGAATGGACTGGATGACTCTCTTTATAATATCTACAGTCTAATCACAACGGCAAAGAAGTTATGGGCCAGTCTTGATAAAAAGTACAAGACTGAGGTGCCGATACCAAGAAATTCGTAGTAGGACAATTTCTGGAATACAAGATAGTGGACAATAAGACTATGATCAGGTAGAAGAGTTCCAACTTATCTTGCACGAGATAAAGGCTGAAGGCATAAATCTACCTGAAAGTTTTCAGGTTGCTACTATTGTGGAAATATTCCCACCTGCGTGGAGAGATTTCAAGAACTACCTAAAGCAAAAGCGCAAGGAGTTGAAGTTGGAAGATCTCATTGTGAGGCTTCGAATTGAGGAGGACAATCAAAAGCCCGAGAAAAGGAGCAATAAGACTCCTATGAAGTCAAACCAATGTGATCGAAGACTCAAAGGGGAAAGCGTCTACTTTTGAAGGTTTAAAGCGGAAGAAGACTGCCCAAGGGTACAAAGATAAGGTCCAAGAAGGTAAGAACATGCGCGGAACTTGCTACATCTGTAACAAAGAGGAACATAAGGTGAATGAATGTCTCACCGTTGTAACCCCCTGATCCCTGGTGTACGTATCACAGTATCAGTACTCGATACGACGTACAAAATTGACTTTGACCTCCGTGGTAGTCCGATTGAGCTGATTTCAGTTTCAAATATCCTTTATTAATATTTTAGATTTTTCAGGATTTTCTGAATTATTTTGGAAAATCTCCGTAGTCGGTGTTGACCGATACCGATAATCGGCTTTACAATTTTTATTTCACAAACGGAGTTATATTTTGAGAATCCGCTTTCACCATGTGTTTTAGAATCGTCTTATCTATGTTCGGGTATTTTGGGGATTTTTCTGAATTTATCGAAAATCCGGCCTGCTGAGCCGCGGCAGCGGCTGCTGCTGCCTATTTTGGGTTCGGGTGGAAACCCGAACCCTCCACCGTTCCCCAACCCTATTGGGTTTGGGTTAGACCCGTTAACCCTTCACCCCTTCACTTACGGGTTTGGGTTTGGATCTAAATCCGACCCGTTAACCCGTCTACCCGCATCCAACCCAATAAAGGTAATTTTACAGAAAAACCCCCTGCTCCTTTTTAGTATTTACATTTAAATATTTTTATTACATATTTAACCCTATTTGTTATGATTTAGTATTCGGGTGATATCGGGAGCATCTGGACTCCGATTTGGACGATTCTGGATCCGTTGCGATCGTGAGAAAGAGAGCTACATCCCATAGCCGTTTGTAAGTGTTTTTATTTTATAAATTATATTTTATCTTGTTTAGTAATCTTGATTGGTTGCCTTATGTAATAAAACTTGATTATCAGAAATCATTATTATTATTGTTTAATAAAATGTACGTATTGGTAAATCTCTATAATTAAACCTGATTGTTATCCTACTTTATTTCACATGTATGGATCTATATATATAAATGATTGTTTAGTTATCGAGCGTCAGAAGTTAACACTTGTTACTAGTAGAGTAGCCAATAAAGTGATACGGTATATCTAATAATTTGGTGGCACCTACCGTAATCAGAATATAGGAATCGTTATTCTTATGAGCAGTAGTTGACACTCGAGTAGATGATTTTACACCAGACGCTAACATTAGTATTCACACCATGACTTGGATATCCTATCATACGGGACACTGTTATCTCAGGTACATGTATCACTGTTACATAGATCCTCTTACACGCAACACTATGTCCCACCGGTACATATATACACCAAGTCACTAGACGTTGTCATTTCATTACTGCTACATACATATTGTCACTATGCCATGGATACGCGACACTGATAGTTCATGTGCTAGTATCACCGTTGCACAGTTACTATGATACGTCACACCATTATTTCGTATTCATGTGTATATATATATTATCTATATATATTGTTATCATCGTTACATGGATTCTCGGCATCCCTGTTACACATGCATACATGATTTCTCTATTCTTGTCATATGAATCACCGTGCATATTACATGTATTATTGTTCCATGTTATCCATGTATTCCTCTTATATGATTATTTCCTGTTACTGATATGGATATTCCCGTTACTGGACATGAGAGCTGTTGATATGTGATATGTGGAATCCCACATCTATTGTTCCCGTTTCCCGTTATATTGTTCCCGTTTCCCGTTATATTGTTCTATGCTATCAACAGAGCTCAGGTCCAGTTATCATGTTAACCGTATCATGTAATGTAGTTGTTCTTGTTACATTATATACTTGACATACCAGATCATAAAGCTAACTTGGGTATGGGGGAGACTTGACAGTTGATTAGATCTTATCGGGTGATGTATTGGATCCATATTGTTCTCCCACTGCGGGGACGGTAGTGCTACCTACCAATTGCTCCATGAGCTCCCGTTACTTGATTATTGTTTCCCTCTTAGCGGAGGGCCCTGGTCTCAGCAGCCAGGGGTTTGTTTAAGGCCGTGATCCCGGGTATGCACGGGATACACCTACCCGATAAGAACTCCTCGACCACGGGTTTCCAAGTAACATAAGAAAACAGTATACACAATAGTGACGTCGGGAACACTTGTTATTTGATCACTCTCTCGTTTGGATCATGGTACCCATAGGCCATGTCCGAATGGATTCGACTAGAGTGCGGGCTCCAGTATGAACTGCCAGTTGTATGGGACACTGGAAGAGATTGATTAAAATAACAGGCGGTACTGATTACTACTATTGTCTAACTGACATGACTCTGCCATGACTTGCCTGATACATGTTTAGTTGTACTTGTTACTGTTCATGATACTTTATCCGATCTCATGTTACCTGTATACTTGTTACTTTACCTGGTACATGTTACACTGTCTGTAATGGCGTACTTCGCATGTTCTGCATTACATATATTCTATTTTCTGTATAGCAGATATCATTACTGTATATGCACCACACAGTATTATGGGTATAGTGTATATGCCCAACTGCATGTTCACTTCTATCACGTCACCACATGCATGTTCATTCTTAGCACGTCACCATTTATTCTATAAACTGGATACGACTATAGACATGACCCGATAAGAACATGCTAGGTAGTGATGGTATTAAAAGATGACATGTTTATATATTTCTACTGCTTATTATATATGCTTATTATTTGGTATATATTATCGTGCTTGTATTACTATTGTATGCATTACTACCTCCTTCATTTTACCGCTCACTAGGTCGCTTTCTGACGACCCTGGGTTTGCGTGCCCAGATTGAAGATCCGAGTTATCATTTGGTCAGCTAGTTCATTGGATTCACATAGGAGACTTTACCATCGAGACCCTTCGTAGGTATCTTTGTACTTTGTTCCTGTTATCTTATTTATTCCTGTATTTATATCTGTTATGATCACTAACCCTTTCTGCAGGTATTCTTGTACTTAATTCCTACTGGAACTCCTGTGTATACGGAGGTTATGTCCTGTACTGAGGCTTAACGTACGCGTGAGGTTGTTTCACCTCGCGTATGTACGTCGCCATAACGTCCCCGTACCTACGGGATTGGGGCGTTACATAGTGGTATCAGAGCCTAGGTTCACACCTGGTGTGGGTAACCACCTGGGTCAATGCTTGGGCTCTTACCAACAGTACACTCAGATTCAGATTTAAGCTTATCTGTATCTGAATTTGGGGATTCCAGCGACGAGTACAAGAATACCATGTCATTGACGATTCATTCCTTGACTCTTTTCTCTTCCTTCCTGCCAGTTATCCACTCGCCTATCTAATTTCCGTCTTGCTTTCTTTTCATCTTCTTGCTTCCAATCCGTTAGTATTTGTTCACTACACTACTTCTCCATCCCGAGTTCCTTATAGATATCAGAGTGCGCAGCGGATGTGTCGTGGACCCGTAACATTTCGGCTTTGGGGTTGGAGATATTGTTCTCACACCTGAATAGAAATTGCGAGGACGCAATTTTTTGTAAGGTGGGGAGAAATGTAACCCCCTGATCCCTGGTGTACGTATCACAGTATCAGTACTCGATACGACGTACAAAATTGACTTGACCTCCGTGGTAGTCTGATTGAGCTGATTTCAGTTTCAAATATCCTTTATTAATATTTTAGATTTATCAGGATGTTCTGGAATTTTTCTGGATTATTTTGGAAAATCTCCGTAGTCGGTGTCGACCGATACCGATAATCGGCTTTTCGATTTTTATTTCACAAATGGAGTTATATTTTGAGAATCCGCTTTCACCATGTGTTTTAGAATCGTCTTATCTACGTTCGGGTATTTTTGGAGATTTTTCTGAATTTATTGAAAATCCGGCCTGCTAAGCCGCGGCAGCGGCTGCTGCTGCCTATTTTGGGTTCGGGTGGAAACCCGAACCCCCACCCGTTCCCCAACCCTATTGGGTTTGGGTTAGACCCGTTAACCCTTCACCCCTTTACTTATGGGTTTGGGTTTGGATCTAAACCCGACCCGTTAACCCGTCTACCCGCATCCAACCCAATAAAGGTAATTTTATAGAAAACCCCCTGCTCCTTTTTAGTATTTACATTTAAATATTTTTATTACATATTTAACCCTATTTGTTATGATTTAGTATTCGGGTGATATCGGGAGCATCTGGA
Organism: Agave tequilana; assembly: GCA_038442645.1. Lineage (NCBI taxonomy): Eukaryota > Viridiplantae > Streptophyta > Magnoliopsida > Asparagales > Asparagaceae > Agave > Agave tequilana. The sequence continues at coordinate 41,784 of JAVJIF010030580.1, read as the reverse complement.
CTCCGTTTTGGACGATTCTGGATCCGTTGCGATCGTAGGAAAGAGAGCTACATTCCCATAGCCAGTTTGTGAGTGTTTTTATTTTATAAATTATATTTTATCTTGTTTAGTTGTAACGCCCCGATCCTGGCGGATACGGAGACATTACTACAACGTATATACGTAAGTCAGAAGTACCTTCACGTATATACGCTAAGCATCAGTACAGGCAAGAATCAGAGTACGGAAGCAAGTGGTGCATTATACATTCCAACATATGAGTACAATTACAAAGTTATCACCAGAGGTGATCCAATATTACATGAATATTACATCACTGATATGCGCAATTGCGAGATTACAAAGAGATGTACAAGTATGAACAGTATAAAAGGGCACTCACGAGTTTACTAAAGGAAACTCGAGAGGCACACAGGGGGCCTGGAAGGATAAGACTCTGGACGGTCTGCTGGAGATCCACGCTACCGCTGCGCCACTCTGATCAGCAACTGGGAGAATCCACACGCTCCAATCTCCATGACCTGGACATGAGAATCCAGGGGAGTCAGATGAAACTCCCCAGGCGAGTGGTGAAGTAAAAGCCAAGTGGCGAGCAAGGATAAGTACATGTATAGCAGTAAAACCAAATAAGGCCGAGGACGAGCAAATCTGATCGTATGGTTTCAGATCACGGCTCCATGAGACTAGTACGTCGAAGGAATAATCCAAACAAGGAAACCCTCATCTATATACCTTTATCTCATGTTACCATAATCCAAGCACATACAACCCGACTGTACTCAGGGCATGATAAGATAATGAACAGGAGGCAGGTGGATACAAGGGATAAAGCAGGGCATGAGCAGTTAATATAATAATACTCATAAAGCCGAAAATCCGAAGTAAAATCCAGGATAAGCAAATATGGTAAGGCATATCACAGATTCAAAGCCGTTTAAGTCGCAGGCTTCAGTATGCGTCCATTCCACATACCTCTACTTACAACTTAAAGAGCCGGTTATTAACTTGACACTTATTATTACTCGTCTTACCCTGATATCTAGCTATGTGAACTAGCGTCCCAGCACACATAGATCCATATCCGAGTAAAGCAAGGTTGTTATTGGAAACCAGCGGGGGTATCAACGAACTATGTTTACAGTGGGTCCCGTACATACCCGGGACCACGGCCCAGGATTGTTCCGTTGCTTGGTGGACGGAACCAGCCGCAAGGCTAACAGGAGGGACTTATGTATGCCCTTATCATGATGGTACCAGGAAGGAGGGAGCCAGCACTCCCCTCGGTCGCCTGGAGGCCCACAGGTCAGACCGGAAGTTTTAGTTGCACAACATGCCTAATACCACTGTAAACACGAAACACATATTGATAGCCGCGAGTTTCCCCCGACCCGATGCAAGTTGTTCCTTTTATGGTTTATTGGATGATTATCAGATTCCGGGAATGAGCAAGAACAAGTCAGGAATACAGGTATCACAGGAGTACTGGTTCGTACTATAATGTATCACATGTGTATCAGGAGTACAGTTTGTACTATCAAGATGTCAGGTCATCATTCCCGTTATCGTGATAATCATGAGAGTCAAGTATATCATGCTGGGTGTCAAGTGATAGCATGACAAGAGATTGATATTAGACAGGTAACCAGTCATGTCAAGGGATTGATATTAGTCCGGTGGCAAGTCATATCATAACCAGGGCCTTGCCAAATAGTAGCATGTCAGGTGTTAGGTTATAACAAGTCAGTTGACAGGTGATATACATGTGTTAAATAGTAACATGCATAAATGACAGGTATGAAGAAATGGCACGATGGTAGAATAGTAGTTGAGCACAACCAAGCGGAGCTGAGCAAGCTGGAAGTACAGACAGCAAACAGTATTTAACACTGGAGCGTCTGACGAGGTTACCGGGACGACCCGACTGAAGTACGAGCGGTAAATCCGGCAGCAACTCGCCTAGACGAATCTAGTGGTAAAGTGCTGAACGCTGATCATGATAACCAGGCGGAGCTGAACAAGCTGGAGGCACAAGCAGCGAACAGAGCTTAGACACTAATGCGTTCTGCGAGGTTACCGGGATACTCGGATTAAAATACGAGTAGAGAATCCGGCAGCAACTCGCCTAAACGAATTTAGTGAATAAAGCACTGAGCGCTAAGCATGCTCACCAGGCGGAGCTGAGAAACCTGACGATCCCAATCACGCCTCTTTCGAGACAGTGAGGGACCGGAGGCTGAACTGAGAGACTACCGGTCCCAATCACCTCTCTTTCGAGATAGTGAGTGACCGGAGGTTGAAGGGTCCGGAAGCCAAGTATGGTATAAGGCAGTACAATACATCACAGGCATGGTATATGTACAAGAAGGAAACTAGCCTAGTACAAGCATTCGTCACAGAGCAATACATGTCCAGATATTGGCACTCGGCCATACACAGATACAGGGACTCAGCCCAATACAAAATACATGAAAACATGGAATAAAATACATGTCGACCCGACGAAGCGGGGAAACTCAAATGGAGGCGAGAGCGAGAACACTCGCCTAAATCACCGGAAAGCCGAAAGTCTGGAATCCATGGAACTCGCGCACGCGCCATAAAATAATAATATATAAATATATGGAGAGAGAAAGTGAAGAGGAGAGAGAAAGAGTTAGAGAGAGAAAGAGGGAGAAACCTAGGGAGAGAAAGGGACACAGGGAGACGCGGCTTATGAGAGTGAGACGCGGGGGATCGCAGACGCGGGAGTCGCGTCGCAGGAATAGCAGACGCGGGAATCACAGACGCAGGAATAGCAGACGCGGGGTTCGCGTCGCATGGATGCCTCAAACGCGGGATCTGCGTTCAAGTGCGGACGCGAGGGAAACGCGGACGCGGACGTGGGTTCTGCGTCGCGTCAATACAGAAACGCGGCGGAGCGCGTTAAGGGATTGCCTAGACGCGGGGTGAGATCCGCGTTAGGAAAGTCTTGGCGAGGAAAATCACTCGCCGACAAGATTCCTTGCTGCGCGCCGACGAAGGGAAGTTCGGCCCCAATCAAAAGGAGGGTACCGGCCCTAAGTCTTGCCAACGGAGAAGAACGCGGCCCCAATCCAAAAGGAGTGGCCGGCCCTTGAGTCTTGCCGACGAAGAAGAGCACGGCCCCAATCCAAAAGGAGTGGCCGGCCCTGAAAGGGTCATGTCCAAATGGAGAAGACGAACAGGAAGAGGAACCAGGAAGAGAGAGAGAGAGAAAGGAAATAGGAGAGAGAGAGAAAGAAAGAGAGAGAGACTCAGGAGAGAGAGTGAGAGGGTGAAACGCACAGAGAGAGAGAAAGAGAGAAACGCAGAGAGAGAGGGGGAGAAACGCAGGGAGAGAGAGAAGGAGATCCAGATCCAGGGAGAGAGAGAAAAACAGGGGGCAGGGGGCAGCAGCCCCCTCCTCAACTTGGCACAGGGGGCTGGAAGCCCCCTGGCCGGATGGAGTCGCCGGCCGCCGGCGGATCGCCGGCGGCCACCAGAGCTGGGGTGGCCTGTGGCCATCCCAGGGAAGAAACAGGGAGGGGGCAGCAGCCCCCTCCCTCCAACAACCACGGCCAGGGCCTGTTGCCCTGGCCGGGCCCAACTCTGGCCGCATCCGTGCGGCCAGAGGGCAGAGGGAGGATCGCCGGGGGCCCGCCGGCCCTCGGTCGCCGGCGCAGGCCAGCAGGGGTGGCCTGCGGCCACCCCAAAGAAGTCGAAGGGAGGGGGCTACTGCCCCCTCCACACACGTGCACAGGGGGCCAGGAGGCCCCCTGGCCGCGCCCAAGGCCGCCGGCGAGACGCCGGCGGCGGATCGCCCACGCCGGGGCGGCGCCGGAGGAAAGGAGACGGCGGCAAGGTGGAGGCGGTTGGGGGCGTCGGCTGAGGAAATGGGGAAGAAGAAGAAGAGTAAAGAGAAGAAAAGAAAGAAAAGAAAAGGGAAAGAAAAAGAAAGAGAGAAGGAGAGAGAGTGATAGAGATTGGTGATGGGAGAGGGATGTGACCGGGCCCACGTGGAGGGGAGTGGGCTTTAGGTCGGCGCTGGAGTTGGTGGGAAAAGAAAAGAAAAGAAAGGAAAAGAAAGAAAGAAGAGAAAAGATTAAAGAATAATAATATTATAATATGGTCGCGAAATATCGACTGTTCCAGAAAAATCCCCAAAAATCCCCGTAGGTAGAAAACGTCATCCTGAGGAATAATATGAAATCAGTTTTTAGAAATAAAATCCCGTTTTCAAATTAAAAATCCGGAAGCCAACCGCCGATACCGGTCTACACCGGGTCGGCCGGATTTTGATAAATTCTGAAAAATCCCAGAAAATGCATTGAAGAATAAATTATGTTTTTAAGAAGTAAAGTGAAAGCAGAATTCAGAAATTCATTTCCAATTGTAAACCAAAAATCCTGGAGTCAACCAGCGATACTGGCCGATGCCGACTCCGGTGGAATTTTCATAAATTCGTAAAATCCTCAGAAAAAGCATTTAAGTAGGAAATGTGATTTTAAGAAATAATGCCTAAAGGCACTCCTCGTAATTTCAATCCGTTTGTAAATTAAAAATCCGGGAATCGGTCAGCGGCACTGGTCGACACCGGTTTTGAAGATTTTCAACTTAATTCAGGAAAATTCTAGAAAATCATAGAAAATCTAAAATATTGGAAAATGATGTTTAAAACTAAAATCGGTCAAATCGGAATACCGGAATGTCCCAATCGAGTAATACTCTAGGATCGGGCCCTCGGTTCAGATTAGGGCTGACTCCGAGTCCACGAATCCAAATCCAAGACAAAACGTTCATATAAAGAATTCACAATACAAACAAATACAGGAAGTAAATCGAAAAAATACGATCGAAAAATCTAAATACGCAACTAAGTACGTATTCCGGGAGCGGGGTGTTACATTAGTAATCTTGATTGGTTGCCTTATGTAATAAAACTTGATTATCAGAAATCATTATTATTATTGTTTAATAAAATGTACGTATTGGTAAATCTCTATAATTAAACCTGATTGTTATCCTACTTTATTTCACATGTATGGATCTATATATATGAATGATTGTTTAGTTATCGAGCGTCAGAAGTTAACACTTGTTACTAGTAGAGTAGCCAATAAAGTGATACGGTATATCTAATAATTTGGTGGCACCTACCGTAATCAGAATATAGGAATCGTTATTCTTATGAGCAGTAGTTGACACTCGAGTAGATGCTTTTACACCAGACGCTAACATTAGTATTCAAACCATGACTTGGATATCCTATCATACGGGACACTGTTATCTCAGGTACATGTATCACTGTTACACAGATCCTCTTACACGCAACACTATGTCCACCGGTACATATATACACCAAGTCACTAGACGTTGTCATTTCATTACTGCTACATGCATATTGTCACTATGCCATGGATACGCGACACTGATAGTTCATGTGCTAGTATCACCGTTGCACAGTTACTATGATACGTCACACTATTATTTCGTATTCATGTGTATATATATATATATATCTATATATATTGTTATCATCATTACATGGATTCTCGGCATCCCTGTTACACATGCATACATGGTTTCTCTATTCTTGTCATATGAATCACCGTGCATATTACATGTATTATTGTTCCATGTTATCCATGTATTCCTCTTATATGATTGTTTCCTGTTACTGATATGGATATTCCCGTTACTGGACATGAGAGCTGTTGATATGTGATATGTGGAATCCCACATCTATTGTTCCCGTTTCCCGTTATATTGTTCTATGCTATCAACAGAGCTCAGGTCCAGTTATCATGTTAACCGTATCATGTAATGTAGTTGTTCTTGTTACATTATATACTTGACATATCAGATCATAAAGCTAACTTGGGTATGGGGAGACTTGACGGTTGATTAGATCTTATCGGGTGATGTACTGGATCCATATTGTTCTCCCACTGCGGGGGACGGTAGTGCTACCTACCAATTGCTCCATGAGCTCCCGTTACTTGATTATTATTCCCCTCTCCATACTGCATTTAATGCTTATGTGCAAAATCAACTCTGAATCTTGTCACCATAACTTTTTGTCTTTTTCATCAAACGCAACATTCGCGTTTTTTCCCTAAACGTGAGTTTCGTTCCCGCGTCTGGGCAATTGCCAGACGCGGATTTTCATTCCATTGGGCGCGGGTCTCTTTTTTTTACAAGAGACGCAAGTCTCATTAGTTGGAATGGCATCTTGTAAATATCTTAAACTTTCCCTTTATATACACTCCCATCTTCTCTCTCTTTCATTATTTTTCTTTCCTTCTTCCTTTTCCAGCCTACAGCAAGCAACGGCAGCCAACCAAGCTCCTTCTTGGCCGGCCATCACCACCCACCATCTCCACCTTTCTCCACCACCATTTCCTCCACCATTCTCCCCTCCATCTACTCCACCATTCCAACAACAACAACAACCACAACACCATCTTCATCACCGTCTTCTTCCTCCATTTCTAACCAAAACAACCCATCTTCTCCACTAACTTCACCACCATTTCCACCACCACCTACACCACCTTAACCACCACCAACCATACCATCTTCTTCTCCTCGTCATACTCTTTCCAACGAGCTATAGGTTCGTCCTCCGAAACACCATTTACAAAACTCCAAAAAAAATCCTTTTGTACTACACTTGCACCATCAACCATCTTCTCTTTTGGAGCTTTGGCCGCCCATCTCCGGCCAACTCCGGCCAACTCCGGTCGCCGCCGGCGACCACCGGCCAAGCCACGGTCGGCCTACCTCCCCCTTCTCTTCTTTCTTTCTTTCCTTTGCTTTTCTTTCTTTCGTTCCTTCTTTCCTTTCTTTCCTTTTCTTTTCTTTTCTTTTCTAATTTTCCCTAAACCTGCGTCTTTCCCTCTCCCATCACTGCGTCTCTATTTCCCCCTTTTTCCTGCGTCTCTCTCATTTCCCTGTCTCTCTCTTTCTCTCCTGTTTTAAAACGTGGAGCTCACCCCGCGTCCAAGCACCTCTTTAACGCGATCTTCGCGTTCATGTATTAACGCGACGCGGAGCACGTGCTCGCGTCTGCGTTCTTCCTGTGTTATAAAACGCGGGTCTCAGACCCCGCATTTGTGACATCAACGCGGCGCAACCTCCCGCGTCTGCGACCCCTGCGTTTTCATTCTCTCTTTTTTCTGATTCATCCTTTCTCCTCCACTTTCTTTTATATATAATATTGGTTATTGAACGCCCTGGTTACCTAGATTTCGGAGCTTGGGATTTCTTGAGGTTTCTTGAAGTTTTAGGCGAGTGTTCTCGCTCTCCTTCGGATTTTCCTACTTCGTCATGTTGACTAATATTATATTATTTTCCTGGCACACTTGCATGTATCTTGCTATCACTTGTCGCCTGCCTAATATCACCTCTCAGGCATATATCTCATGGCACCTGTTATGTTACTACTTGGTACTTGCCTCATTATGGCATATTGATACTTGGCCTACGATTATCATATTTACGGGAATCCTGTGACTTGAAATTTTAATACTCATGTACTCTTGAACTCCTGATCTTGTCATGCACTTACTTTCCTGTGAATTGATAATTACATAATAAATCATAAAAACGATCAACTTGCATTGGGTCGGGAAAAACTTGCGGCTATCAATATATGTTCGTGTTTACAGTGGTTTTAGGTATGTTGTGCAACTACATTTCCGGTTTGACCTGAGGGCCTCCAGGCGACCGAGGGGAGCGCTGGCTCCCTCCTTCTTGGTACCATCTTGATAAGGGCATCCTATAAGACCCTCCTGTACGCCTTGCGACAGGTTCCGTCCTCCAGCAACGGAACAATCCTGGGCCGTGGTTCCGGGTATGCACGGGACCCACTGTAAACATTGTTCGTTGATACCCCCGTTGGTTTCCAATAACAGCCTCGATTTACTCATATGTGGATGTATGTGTGCTGGGACGCTATTACACATACCTAGACATATGGGTAGAACGAGTAATAGGTATAAATATTGAAAATGGCAGCAATAGATTTATTCAGGCCTTATCACTTTCATTCTATATCTCCGTTTCATGATCGCTATACATGTTCACTCTACACAGTTCTTGATGCTTAATACTGTTTGGCTATAACTATACACTCATATACTTATCTCTGCACGACACTGGCATTCACCTGATTTCTTGTTAGGGAGTTTCTGACTCCCCTGGACTTGCATGTTCAGGTTCTGAAGCTTGGATTGAAGCGGAGCCATCCACCGAAGATCAAGCTTACCTCTCAGAGCAGACTGACTTGTCCTAACTCCTTCTGTTCCTGAATCTTCCTGCAAGCTCGGGAATCTTCTTCTCAGCCCGTGAGCACCTTTTGCTGTACAAGTGTAATTTTACTTTTGTACCTGGCTGTGATATAATGTACATGTACCAATATATCACGCCCTGTGATAACTTTGTAATCCTTATGTTGGAATGTATATTGCCACGCGCTTTCGTACTCGGATTCTTGCTTGTACTGATGCTTAGCGTATATACGTGAGGATATTTCTGACCTGCGTATATACGACGCAGTAGCGTCTCCGTACCCGCCGGGTCGGGGCGTTACAGGTTGGTATCAGAGCCAGGCTCTCACACCTACAGTACAACCAAATTGTAAATTAATGGGATCTTAATTTGCAGTTAGAATACATGAGTTTCGGTTATACATCTCAACTGCAATATACAAAGTTATCCACTCCTTCTTGATATTCTTTCCTTGATTCTTAAAGTCCATCGATCTTTTGCTTTCACTCCTCTTTCCAGACATCTTTTACCAGCATAGATATGGATAGAAGGGCAGGACGTAGCAACTCGGGCAACCACAGGACGGACCCGCAGGGGGAAACGCAGATATTCTTAGGGTTATCCAAAACATGGTGGAGAATCAACAAAGGCAGACCGAACTCCTTCGGCAAGGATTGATAGCAGCTCCTCAGGAACGGAGGCCAGGCAACGTGTCAGACTTCAGGCGGTTGCAGCCGGCAATATTTACAGGGGGAGAAAGACCGCTAGATGCCGAGCAATGGCTAATCGACACCACAGATCTCTTGAAGGCAGCACGGGTTCCAGAGGAAGATCAGGTGGAGGTCGCCAAGATCCAACTAAAGGATGTGGTTAGAAATTGGTGGCTAGCTGAAGAAGCGAGACTGGATAAACTCATCACTTGGGACCAGTTCTCTAAGAGCTTTTATGACAGATTCTTCCCTACCACAGCTCAGAAGGAGATGGAAGAGCAATTCATCCGACTTCAATAATGGAACCGATCTATTGATGAATATGCTGCTGAGTTTTTAAGGCTGAGTCGTTTTGCTCCGTATATGATAGTCGACGAAGAGAAACGGGCAAGCAGGTTTCAGCAGGGCTTACAAATGGATATTCAAGTCCTTTTGATTCCCCAATAGCTGAAAACATATTCTCAGGTCCTCACTATAGCTCAAGAGGTGGAGCGAGGACTGGAGAAAAAGAATCTTGATCAGAGGAGGAAACAGACCATGAAGAGGCCATTCCAGCAATTGGGCGGAGGAGGTCCTGTCAGAGCTGCAAAAGTCCCGATGATTAGATGATCATTTCGACCAGCCCCTCCTCAGATAACTTAAATAATTCCTGTTTATAATTATTGCCAGAGGCCAGGTCACTTGCAAAAGGATTGTCGCCCGGCTAATGGGTTATGCCTGGCGTGTGGTTCTGGTGACCACACAATAGAAGGTTGTCCCCACAAGAAAATAGGGGTAATAAATCGGGCCTTACCAGCACTTCCTACACCTATTGGACAGAGGAACTCAGGGCCGATGGTTGGAAGGGCCCCTCGCCCTCCACAACAACAGGTTTTTCGCCCAGCTCCGAGGGGAGGAAGAACAACAGCAGGTCGTGGAAGAGGACGGGCCTACAACTTGACAGCAGAAGAGGTCCAAACTTCTGGAGAGGTGGTGACAGGTAAGATCATGGTGCACTCTAAACCTGTTTTAGCCCTCTTTGATTCTGGCGCTTCTCATTGTTACATATCAGATAGTTTCACTGCTTTGTACTTTATACCTGTTGAATATTTAGATCACCAGTGGGAGATTGGTACCGGTAATGGGGTAGTCATCTCTAATAGAATTTGTATAGATTGTCCGGTGGAACTGTGTAACAGGACATTAGCAGTGGATATGCTCGTACTAGATACTAAAGGGTACGACGTAATCTTAGGCATGACTTGGCTCAGCAAATACCATGCGATTATTGATTGTCGAAATAAGAAAGTTATTTTCAGAATACCGCTTCAGCCTGAGTTCCAATTTGAAGGAGAACATAAACCTGCCAAGGGAAAAACACAGATGACTACTGTTGAAATCCAGGAAAAGGGAGTATCAGTTTGGAATGAGTTTCCAGAAGTATTTAAAGAGATCTCAGGACTTTCACCCGATAGAGTAATTGAGTTCTCCATTGATATCATTCCGGGCACAGTCCCAATATCTAAAGCCCCATATAGAATGGCACCCACGGAGTTAGAAGTTCTAAAGAGGCAGTTACAGGAATATTCTGACAAGGGATTGATTAGACCGAGTACTTCGCCATGGGGAGCTCCGGTACTATTGGCCAACAAGAAAGATGGTGATAAGCGGTTGTGTATATACTACAGAGAATTAAACAAAGTTACCATCAAGAATAAGTATCCCTTACCAAGAATTGATGATCTTTTTGATCAACTTCATGGGACCCGAGTGTTTTTGAAATTGGATTTACAATCAGGTTATCACCAACTAAAAGTGAAGAAAGAAGATATTCCGAAGACAGCATTCCGAACTCGCTATGGTCATTACGAATTTCTAGTCATGCCCTTCGGAGTGACCAATGCCCCAGCTGTCTTTATGGATTTGATGAACCGAGTTTTCTCGCCATATTTAGACCAGTTTGTCGTGGTGTTCATCGATGATATCTTAATATATTCTAAGAACGACAGAGAGCATGCAGAACACTTAAAGATAGTGCTACAAACTCTCCGGCAGGAACAACTTTATGCTAAGCAAAGCAAGTGTGAGTTCTGGTTAGACCATATAGCTTTCTTGGGTCATGTAGTTTCAGAAGAAGGAATTTCAGTTGACCCTAGTAAGATCCAGGCAGTAAAAGATTGGCCAATCCCAAGGACAGTAACAGAAATTAAAAGCTTTATTGGATTAGCCGGATATTACAGGAGATTTGTCTAAGACTTCTCCAAAATTGCAGGCCCATTAACAAAGCTCACCAGAAAAGGAGAAAGGTATCAATGGTCAGAGGAATGCGCTACAACATTTGAATAATTAAAAGAAAGACTAATTTCAGCTCCAATCTTGAAGACTCCCTCGGGAACAGGAGGGATAGTTATATATAGTGATGCATCCGGAAAAGGCCTGGGATGTGTATTAATGCAGCATGGTCATGTTATAGCTTATGCATCTAGGCAATTGAAACCACATGAGAGAAATTACCCAACCCATGACTTAGAACTGGCAGCAGTAATATTTGCGTTGAAGATCTAGAGACACTACCTTCTGGGGGACAAAGTATTAATCTATACTGATCATAAGAGTCTTAAGTATATCTTCACACAGAAAGAATTAAACATGAGGCAAAGGCGGAGGCTTGAATTGATGGTCGACTATGACATAGACTTACAGTACCATCCTGGTAAGGACAATACAGTCCCAGATGCATTAAGCAGGAGACCAGAGGACAAAGTATTATTACAACTTACTCAACAGAAGGAATTGCTTCGGGAAATCATAAAGTTGGACTTAATGCTAATACAAGGAGCTGATGAGTCAGGTCAACTAATGACCTTCCAGATTCAACCAACCCTGATAAGTGAAATTAAGAAAGCCCAAAAGGGGGACCCCAGATTACAGAAATTCAGGGCTCAAATAGAAGCTGGATTAAGAACAGACATCCGTATTCATTCGGATGGTGCACTTTATTTTGGTAACAGAATCTGTGTACCACAAGGGGAAGTCCGGCAGAAAGTTTTGGCAGAGGCACACAGTTCGGCTTATTCCATACACCCAGGAGGAAATAAAATGTATCAAGGCTTGAAGCAGAAGTTTTGGTGGAATGCCATGAAGAGGGAGATAGCCCAGTATGTGGCAAAATGCTTGGTTTGTCAGCAAATAAAGGTAGAACATCAGAGAACAGCTGGACTTCTACACCATTACCGATACCCGAATGGAAGTGGGAACATATCACCATGGATTTTGTTACAGCTCTACCCCGCAGTCCTAAGGGTAACAATGCAGTATGGGTAATCGTTGATCGCCTCACAAAAGCAGCTCACTTCCTACCTTTCAGAGTAGGTCAGTCAACAGAAGTTCTTGCAGATAAATATATGAAAGAAATCGTTCGTCTGCATGGAATTCCAGTTAGCATCGTGTCAGATAGAGACACGAGATTTCGATCACATTTCTGAGAAAGTCTCCAAAAAATTTAGGAACTCGTCTGAAATTCAGTACCTCATATCATCCCCAGACGGATGGACAATCTGAACGAACTATCCAAATCCTTGAAGACATGTTACGAGCCTGCATGGTAGAATTTAAAGGGTCATGGGAAGACTATATTCATTTGATAGAATTCTCTTATAATAACAGCTATCAGGCCAGTATCAAGATGGCTCCATTTGAAGCATTATATAGCAGAAAATGCAGGTCGCCAATATGTTAGGATGAAGTCGGCGAAAGAAGACTTATGGGACCAGATATTCTAATTCAGACAATAGATAAAGTCAGAATTGTCAGAGATCATCTCCGGGCAGCACAGAGCCAACAGAAGAGTTGGGCGGACACTAATAGAAGACCGTTGGAATTCAGAACAGGTGATCATGTATTTTTAAGGATATCACCAACCAAAGGGGTAATCCGATTCGGTACTCACGGAAAACTTAGTCCGAGATTCATCGGCCCATTTGAAATTTTGGATCGTGTGGGAGATTTGGCTTACCGATTGGCATTGCCATCATCTTTAGAAGGAGTACATAATGTATTCCATATATCACAGTTGAGAAAGTATGTCAAGGATGAGAGTCACATTCTAGATCACTCAGAATTAGAACTACAACCAGATTTATCCTACAAAGAGCAGCCGATGGCCATTCTGGACAAAAGTGTCAAAACATTGAAAAATCGGGTAAGACCATTGGTACTAGTTTCTTGGAATAGGCATGCCCTAGGAGAAGCTACGTGGGAACGAGAGGATATTATTCGTGAACGTTACCCCCAACTCTTTCCATCTTAGTTGGTAAAATTCTTTACCCCTATTCTTTCCTGCCTTCACATCCCCATTATCGAAATTTTGAGGACGAAATTTTTGATAAGGTGGATGGATTGTAACACCCCATCCTCAGAATGCGTACCCAGCTATGTGTCCTGATTTTTGGAGCGTATTTTTTTATTTTATTTTCTGTTATTTAAATTCTTACTCATATAGCAGTACTGCATGATTTGACCTTTTTGGTATTCAGATTTGACCGATTTTAGTTTCAAATATTATTTTTTAATATTCTAGATTTTTCATGATTTTCTGAAATTTTTCAGAATTAAATTGTAAATCTTCAAAACCGGTGTCGACCAGTGTCGCTGACCGACTCTCAGATTTTTAATTTATAAACGGAGTTAAAAATCTAGAAATGACTTTCACATTATTTTTTAAAATAATGTTTTTTATCCAAATGAATTTTTTGAGAATTTTTAGAATTTATCAAAATTCCCCTGGATTTGATATCGGTCAGTATCACTGGTTGATTCCAGGAATTTTAGTTTATAATTGAAATCAAATTTCTAAATTCTGCTTTCATATTTCTTCTTAAAATTATATTTTCTTCTTTCAGGCATTTTCTGAGATTTTTCAGATTTTATCAAAAAACCGGCCTACCAGGTGTAGACACCGTCCACAGTGGATTCCAGGATTTTTATTTTGAAAATGGGTTTGAATTTATGAAAAATGATTTCACCAAAAATCTTAAAATAATATTTATTATTTTTCAGAATTTTTGGGAAACTTTTCAAGAAACTTCATTTTTCGGGCTTTTCCGGAGTTTTCGGTGTTTTTCCAGATACCAGATATTTTACTTTTTCTTTTTTCATTTTTCTCTCTCCTCGCTAGACGCGAGTTTCACCTAACCTGGATTCAGCATTTAATGCAGAGATCCTCTCCATACTGCATTTAATGCTTATGTGCAAAATCAACTCTGAATCTTGTCACCATAACTTTTTGTCTTTTTCATCAAACGCAACATTCGCGTTTTTTCCCTAAACGCGAGTTTCGTTCCCGCGTCTGGGCAATTGCCAGATGCAGATTTTCATTCCATTGGGCGCGGGTCTCTTTTTTTTACAAGAGACGCAAGTCTCATTAGTTGGAATGGCATCTTGTAAATATCTTAAACTTTCCCTTTATATACACTCCATCTTCTCTCTCTTTCATTATTTTCTTTCCTTCTTCCTTTTCTAGCCAATAGCAAGCAACGGCAGCCAACCAAGCTCCCTTCTTGGCCGGCCATCACCACCCACCATCTCCACCTTTCTCCACCACCATTTCCTCCACCATTCTCCCCTCCATCTACTCCACCATTCCAACAACAACAACAACCACAACACCATCTTCATCACCGTCTTCTTCCTCCATTTCTAACCAAAATAACCCATCTTCTCCACTAACTTCACCACCATTTCCACCACCACCTACACCACCTTAACCACCACCAACCATACCATCTTCTTCTCCTCGTCATACTTTTCCAACGAGCTATAGGTTCGTCCTCCGAAACACCATTTACAAAACTCCAAAAAAATCCTTTTGTACTACACTTGCACCATCAACCATCTTCTCTTTTGGGGCTTTAGCCGCCCATCTCTGGCCAACTCCGGTCACCGCCGGCGACCACCGGCCAAGCCACGGTCGGCCTACCTCCCCTTCTCTTCTTTCTTTCTTTCCTTTGCTTTTCTTTCTTTCCTTCCTTCTTTCCTTTCTTTCCTTTTCTTTTCTTTTCTTTTCTAATTTTCCCTAAACCTGCGTCTTTCCCTCTCCCATCATTGCGTCTCTATTTCCCCCTTTTTCCTGCGTCTCTCTCATTTCCCTGTCTCTCTCTTTCTCTCTTGTTTTAAAACGCGGAACTCACCCCGCGTCCAAGCACCTCTTTAACGCGATCTTCGCGTTCATGTATTAACGCGACGCGGAGCACGTGCTCGCGTCTGCGTTCTTCCTGTGTTATAAAACGCGGGTCTCAGACCCCGCATTTGTGACATCAACGCGGCGCAACCTCCTGCGTCTGCGACCCCTGCGTTTTCATTCTCCCTTTTTTCTGATTCATCCTTTCTCCTCCTCTTTCTTTTATATATAATATTGGTTATTGAACGCCCTGGTTACCTAGATTCTGGAGCTTGGGATTTCTCGAGGTTTCTTGAAGTTTTAGGCGAGTGTTCTCGCTCTCCTTCGGATTTTCCTGCTTCGTCATGTTGACTAATATTATATTATTTTCCTGGCACACTTGCATGTATCTTGCTATCATTTGTCGCCTGCCTAATATCACCTCTCAGGCATATGTCTCATGGCACATGTTATGCTACTACTTGGTACTTGCCTCGTTATGGCATATTGATACTTGGCCTACGATTATCATATTTACGGGAATCCTGTGACTTGAAATTTTAATACTCATGTACTCTTGAACTCCTGATCTTGTCATGCACTTACTTTCCCGTGAATTGATAATTACATAATAAATCATAAAAACGATCAACTTGCATTGGGTCGGGGGAAACTTGCGGCTATCAATATATGTTCGTGTTTACAGTGGTTTTAGGTATGTTGTGCAACTACATTTCCTGTTTGACCTGAGGGCCTCCAGGCGACCGAGGGGAGCACTGGCTCCCTCCTTCCTGGTACCATCTTGATAAGGGCATCCTATAAGACCCTCATGTACGCCTTGCGGCAGGTTCCGTCCTCCAGTAACGGAACAATCCTGGGCCGTGGTCCCGGGTATGCACGGGACCCACTGTAAACATTGTTCGTTGATACCCCCGTTGGTTTCCAATAACAGCCTCGATTTACTCATATGTGGATGTATGTGTGTTGGGACGCTATTACACATACCTAGACATATGGGTAGAACGAGTAATAAATATAAATATTAAAAATGGCAGCAATAGATTTATTCAGGCCTTATCACTTTCATTCTATATCTCCGTTTCATGCTCGCTATACATGTCACTCTACACAGTTCTTGATGCTTAATACTGTTTGGCTATAACCATACACTCATATACTTATCTCTGCATGACACTTGGCATTCACCTGATTTCTTGTTAGGGAGTTTCTGACTCCCCTGGACTTGCATGTTCAGGTTCTGAAGCTTGGATTGAAGCAGAGCCATCCACCGAAGATCAAGCTTACCTCTCGGAGCAGGCTGACTTGTCCTAACTCTTTCTGTTCCTGAATCTTCCTGCAAGCTCGGGGATCTTCTTCTCAGCCCGTGAGCACCTTTTTGCTGTACAAGTTGTAATTTTTATTTTTGTACCTGGCTGTGATATAATGTACATGTACCAATATATCACGCCCTGTGATAACTTTGTAATCCTTATGTTGGAATGTATATTGCCACGCGCTTTCGTACTCTGATTCTTGCTTGTACTGATGCTTAGCGTATATACGTGAGGATATTTCTGACATGCGTATATACGTCGCAGTAGCGTCTCCGTACCCGCCGGGTCGGGGCGTTACAGCTACTCGGCACATCTGTTCTGAGAAATTATTATTTTCTGAATATCAAAAACTAGAGCAAAATGAGCAACTCTTTATAGGAAACTTAGCCGTCTCCAAGGTTGAGAAAAAAGGAAAGGTCATCCTGAAGTGGACATTTGGGAGAGAGCTTACTATGAACGATGTGCTACATGTTCTAGATATCTGAAAGAATCTGATTTCTGGATCAATACTTAGTAAGAAAGGATTTAGAGTGGTTTTCGAATCAGATAAATTTGTACTTACTAAGGGTGGGATGTATGTGGGTAAGGGTTATCTTGTTGATGGCCTTTTTAAGGCCAATGTTACAGTTGTGAACAAAAAATCTGTGTATTTATACCCTAAACTTATAAATAAAAAAGTCTTCTGTTTATTTTCTTGAATCTCTATTTTATGGCATGCTAGATTAGGGCATGTAAATTACAAGTCTTTAAAAAACTTGTCTAATTTAGGATATATTCCTAAACTCAACTTGGAAGAAATTCGCAAGTGTGAGATTTGTGTTGAGGCCAAGTTCATGAAAAATTCATTTCACTCAATTGATCGAAATACAGAACCGTTAGGGGGGTTAATTCATAGCGATTTGTGTTACTCGAAGTTTACGCGAACTAGAGGCGAGAAAAAGTATTTTATTACTTTTATTGATGATTGTACAAGATATTGTTATTTGTATCTTCTAAACAGTAAGAATGAGGCAATGAATATGTTTATAACATATAAAGCCGAAGTTGAGAATAAACTCAACAAGAATATCAAGATTCTAAAATCTGATCGAGGCGGAGAATATGTGATTGGTCACTAATGTTGCATATTTAATGTCACATTTCCATACTTATTTTAGAATAAAAGCCTGCATTGTCCTAATTATTTGTTTGATTTATTTGCAGGCCCAATCCTTAAGGAGATGAAGAGAAATGAGCCCAAAAGCCCACCAGAATTCTGAATTAAATCAGAGTTAATTCGCACACATAAAATCAGGACAAAATCAAGAGGTTGAAACGGTTGAGAAGAATCCTCTCAGAATCGATCGGTTAAAGCCAAGAATCCAAGGCCATTTCGTCAGAATCCGGGGCTCAAACGAAGAAACCAACAAAGGATAAAGGCAGAAGAAATTCCCAGGATGACCCACCAACAGGGTGTGGCCATCTGGCCACACCCTAGCCGCGGAAACGCGGCCCTAGCCGCGTTTCCGCGGCTTTGTTGGGGAGTTAGGGGGAGCGTTTGCTCCCCCGACCTCCCCGGGATTCTGGTTGTTGGGTTTATGCCTATAAAAGGCCATTATCTGCGCTGAAAAATGGACGCCAATGCAGATTAGGATTTAGCCTAGTTTTTCATTTCTTAGTTTAGGTTTTTGTTTTTCTTTTTCATGTAATTTAGTTTTCATATATGTAATTCTGAGGAGATCAACTTTCATCGAAGAACAAGACTGAAGCTTGAGCTAAAAGTGACAATTGGTGTAAGGTTTTATTTATTTTCTTCGATTGTTATGAAATCAAATCAATGCTATTTCCTTGTATGTTCTTTTTAGTTCTTCTTCTTCTTTTCTATTTTACCTTTCTTTTTGGTACAACTGTCTTCCAAGTGAGTCTAAAAGCATCGAAAGAGCCTTGCCTTTGCTAGTGCCACCGATAGCTCATGACGATGGAAATATGAGTCTCTCTGTATCATTTCATGCTTGCGTATCTTGATGATGTAATGTGGAAGAGACCAACATTCGACTCTTATGGGCTATGCGCTGCTTGCCTCCAATTAAAGGTAACATCGAAGCTAAGAACTCAAGGTAAGCTGTTGGTGAAAAGAAGGTAAGTAACTCTTTTATTTCTTTCTTTCATTTATGTAAATTAAATCACCATCTCTTCCAAATCATTTCTTTCTCCACTTCATTTGTACATATTCGCTTCATTGTTTTCTGATTTCTCCACTTTCTATTCTACCACTTTCTTCTTAACTTTAACTATAACTTTCTTTTTCATTTTCATAACTAAAAACAGAGAAGAACCTTCGTTTTATTTTCTTAAAAGATTTCAATAAAGAACTGTAACGCTTCCATCGCAAACCCTCCTTGTGGATCACGACCCGCATAGCCACTTGCTATAGCGGAAGAATTGAGCACTTGCACATATTTGTTTTAAGTTCTGTAATCTCATATTTTGTGCAGGTTTTGCCTCAATCAAATTTTGGCGCCGTTGCCGGGGAGGGTAAAACGGTTTTTATTTAAATCTGAATTTTTATTGCAAATTTTTTAGAACTAAACGAATTTTCTTCTCTGTTGCAGGTCACAGGGCAAGCAAAGCAGGAAATCAATATTGCAGTGACATACAAGTGGTATTGGGCCTCTGCTCTAGAAAGCAGAGACCCATTGCCCTCTGAATTGCCGCGTTTCCATGGCAAAAGCCGCGGATCCGCGGCAAGGAAGAGTTGACTACTAACAGCTTGTTTTGCAGGGCTGCTTAGTTTGAAAAAAATTCTAGTTTGCTGCAACTTTAATTTTTCTTATATGCCACAACATAAGCCTGCTAATAATCAACAGTAAAATATTTGTTGAAAAGATAAAAAAATTGATTAGACATTTGCATTTTAGGCACGTGTCTTTTTAATTCCTTTATTTTTTACTGTTGAAGAGTGCTGGAGCAAGGTACGTATGCATTGCATTTAGCATAGGACTCACTTCTTGATCGCTTTAAGTGATTCCTATTTACATATCTTGTACACTTGCACAAAATTATTTTAAGGGCACTAACCCATAACAAGATAAGGTGGGGATTTAATCACCCTTCCTTAGCCCAAAAATCACATTCCAAGCACTCATTAACCCAATCCTAACTTAAAATGAGTAGACGTTGGCCCTAGGGACATCTCGGACTCAATTAGGAGATTATCCTAAGGGGGAAAGGTGTTGGAACTTGACTCTTGCCAAATCAGTGTCTAGGAAAGGGATTAAGGGTCGAAAGTCCGAAGGTTGGTGGTTATTTAATTAAGGAACGTCTTTTGATAGAAAACCTCCCACCAACCTTGCCCTGACCTAGCTGATTAGCTTGTGGTCAAAGTCTACATTAAACCTCCCGTGGACAGTCTAACCAGTTAGGAGTCGTCTAGGTCTAGGTCTACCCTAACTTAGGTTAGCATTTTTCTTTCTTGTTTGTTTATTTGTTTGCTTATCTTTCTTTTTTGTGTGTATTCTATTGTGTGATATGGCTTATAATAATAATTCTTTCAACTTTAATAATAATCCATATTACACACCAAGTTCATTTTCGGATATTACCAACCCGGCATATCATAACTTTGACCAACCTAGTGTGCCGGATTGGTCTTATCCGAATCAATATGACCCATACCCCCCATCTAATAACTATAATTTCCATAATGATTTCAATTATTCACCGAGTCAGTGGGGATTCACCTCCCCCGAACATAATTTTCAACCACCTTGTCCTCCTTCTCCACCTAGTCCACAGTATTTTCAAGATTCATACTCAGTTCCACCCGTCCAAAATAGAAAACCATCAATCATGGAAATGAGTATGCGTGAGTCCAAACACAAATCAAAAAATCTGATGGACTCACAATTTCACTACCACTTGCAAGACAATTCTTCATCTTTTCATCAAAACAATGAACATATCACCTATGAAGAGATGCTTGAATCCATGACTCAGGCTCAAAACGCTCGTAATAATGACATAGATATGATGGTCGAATCTCTACGTTCTCACCGTTGGACCAGTTCTGATGTCACTACCAATTCTGTTAGAGCCGAAGAGTCATGTAGTTTTGGAAATCAAAATTCCATTTCAGAACAACCATGTGAACTTACCCAAACTCCAAATGATATTGATAGTTTGGCTAGTTTTCCTTTTCCTGAAATAGAACTTGAAAATGATTATGATCCTGAACCCCAACTTAGTGATTCAATTCTATTTCCTGATTCGATTATGACTCCGGTATCTTCACCTGACTTCAATCTTTCCCGGAGTCAACATTGGATCCTGTGCCAATTCATAAAAAAATTGAATCACCCATCTTTGAGGACCATGTTGAACTTGACCAACTTTACAATTTTGAAAATCCCATGGATAAATTGGCAAGTTCTCCATTTTTTGATATTGAACTCAATGAGATATGTGACTTAGATTCTCACATATGTGATCCAGTTCAACTTTCTGAATCAATATTGACTCCTGTTTTATTACCAAACTTGAATAATATTCTAGAGTCAGTTTTGATTCCCCCACCTATCATTCCTGAACTGGAATCACCCATATTAGGTCACATTCCATTGTTAGAAAATACATGTGGACTTGAGTTTCAACTTTTTGACTTGGACCCAATTCCTGAACCAATTTCGACTCTTTAACCTTTACTTGATTTAAGTCACCTTCCTGAGTCGGTATTAGTTCCTATCCTTCATGAGTCCAAGTCAATCATTCTATCATTTCATACTCCATTCTGGGACGAGGTGGTTGACAAATTTGACTCCGAAATTTGTTATGGAATTTGGAAATTAGATGGGGTTAAATACTTAATAAAGATCCTTCATGGATTTATCTTTTTAATGGGTTATATTAAAGATATTTCTGGTGGGTTCCTCTGAGACCCAAGAAAAGTTGATTGGGCTGCGTTTCGTGGACCAATCAGACCACCACCGGAACCACCACCATAAGGTAACATTTTCCTTCCCTTTCGTCTTTTTCATGCATCTATGCATTAATTCATACATTGAGGACAATGCATGAGATAGGTGTGGGGGAGGGTCTAACATAACTTTTCTTTTTCTTTAAAAAAAAATAAAATAAAATAAAATTTTAACATTTGTCTTTACTTTTAAAAACTTTTTGAAAAATAGAAACAATATTTTGACTTATTTTTGTAAGAAATTAAGTTAATTTTAAGGAATAGGAAAATCCTAATTAGGATTTCTTATACTTGGTCAAAATAAGATTATTTGTTTGATTTATAGAGTTAGGAAGATAATTTGTCAAAGTAATTTAGTCTTGACCTTTACCTTAATGAAATATGCACACTTCATACACTTACACACTTAGGGTTCAAAAACAAAGATCCTTATGCCTTATAAAAATATATATATATATAAACAAATCTAATTATTGATTAACTAGGTGCTTTGGCCTAAGAAAGCCTTAGTATTTATGCAAAAGATAATTAGATGAGTTTGAGGAAAAAAAAAAAACAAGTCTAATTATTGATTAGCTAGGTGCTTTGACCTAAGCAAGCCTTAGTATTTATGCGAAAGATGATTAGATTGAAAAGAAAAATTCTCTGATTAAGCTGGGTATTTGTGCCTAATAAAGTATAAGTATTCACGCCTAAAAGAGGTTCATATAATAAAATCCTTAGTTTTGTGGCCTTGTTTGCTCGAGTCCTTAAGTCCTAGGGGTGTCTTCTCACCTGGTGCCCTAAGACCGTCTGGTTTGGGAGTCATCGATTAAAGGCTCGTTACATGGGCAGATTAGAAAGCCTAAACTAAGGAATAATACCACCAAATATATATATATATATATATATATATATATATATATATATATATATATATATAAGGCATAAGAGTTAGAGTTAATGAACCCTTAGTCAAAATTTTCACAGTCACAAGGTGCATATGACTTAGGGTAAAGTAATAAACTAGATGAGAAGTGCAATTTGACTCCTTACTTTGATTGATAACAAATTTTTGAATAGAGACTAAGTTTAGGAATGAAAAATTCAGTTTTCCTATAACTTATAGATTGCTTAGATCTTACAATCATATTTCAAATATTTTTCTCTTTCAAAATGCTTTTCGAAAATACTAACTCTTTATTTCCCTTTCTTTATGGATTTTGTGGGTGCAATCCGCTGAAAATCCTCACGAGACAAAACTCGTCCTCTAGGGGGAACCTAGAGGTTTAACGGCTTGTTGCACATGCTCAGTGCAATCGCGCGACCTGCCAAATGGTCTAATAATCCTTAGTATAGTTTAGTTGTTTTGCTCGAGGACGAGCAAAAGATAGGTATGGGGGTGTGATTGGTCACTAATGTTGCATATTTAATGTCACATTTCCATACTTATTTTAGAATAAAAGCCTGCATTGTCCTAATTATTTGTTTGATTTATTTGCAGGCTCAATCCTTAAGGAGATGAAGAGAAATGAGCCCAAAGCCCACCAGAATTCTG
This sequence comes from Agave tequilana, assembly GCA_038442645.1. NCBI lineage: Eukaryota > Viridiplantae > Streptophyta > Magnoliopsida > Asparagales > Asparagaceae > Agave > Agave tequilana. The sequence goes on along the minus strand of JAVJIF010030580.1, from coordinate 18,848 downwards.
AATTAAATCAGAGTTAATTCGCACACATAAAATCAGGGCAAAATCAAGAGGTTGAAACCGGTTGAGAAGAATCCTCTCAGAATCGATCGGTTAAAGCCAAGAATCCAAGGCCATTTCGTCAGAATTCGGGGCTCAAACGAAGAAACCAATAAAGGATAAAGGCAGAAGAAATTCCCAGGATGACCCACCAACAGGGTGTGGCCATCTGGCCACACCCTGGCCGCGGAAACGTGGCCCTAGCCGCGTTTCCGCGGCTTTGTTGGGGAGTTAGGGGGAGCGTTTGCTCCCCCGACCTCCCCGGGGTTCTGGTTGTTGGGTTTATGCCTATAAAAGGCCATTATCTGCGCTGAAAAATGGACGCCAATGCAGATTAGGATTTAGCCTAGTTTTTCATTTCTTAGTTTAGGTTTTTGTTTTTCTTTTTCATGTAATTTAGTTTTCATATATGTAATTCTGAGGAGATCAACTTTCATCGAAGAACAAGACTGAAGCTTGAGCTAAAAGTGACAATTGGTGTAAGGTTTTATTTATTTTCTTCGATTGTTATGAAATCAAATCAATGCTATTTCCTTGTATGTTCTTTTTAGTTCTTCTTCTTCTTTTCTATTTTACCTTTCTTTTTGGTACAACTGTCTTCCAAGTGAGTCTAAAAGCATCGAAAGAGTCTTGCCTTTGCAAGTGCCACCGATAGCTCATGACGATGGAAATATGAGTCTCTCTGTATCATTTCATGCTTGCGTATCTTGATGATGTAATGTGGAAGAGACCAACATTCGACTCTTATGAGCTATGCGCTGCTTGCCTCCAATTAAAGGTAACATCGAAGCTAAAAACTCAAGGTAAGCTGTTGGTGAAAAGAAGGTAAGTAACTCTTTTATTTCTTTCTTTCATTTATGTAAATTAAATCACCATCTCTTCCAAATCATTTCTTTCTCCACTTCATTTGTACATATTCGCTTCATTGTATTCTGATTTCTCCACTTTCTATTCTACCACTTTCTTCTTAACTTTAACTATAACTTTCTTTTTCATTTTCATAACTAAAAACAGAGAAGAACCTTCGTTTTATTTTCTTAAAAGATTTCAATAAAGAACTGTAACGCTTCCATCGCAAACCCTACTTGTGGATCACGACCCGCATAGCCACTTGCTATAGCGGAAGAATTGAGCACTTGCACATATTTGTTTTAAGTTCTGTAATCTCGTATTTTTTGTGCAGGTTTTGCCTCAATTAATATGAATCAAATGATTTTAGTGAGTTATGTGCTAAATTTGATATAATCCATCAAACTTCAGCACCATATACTCCTCAGTAAAATGGAATTACTGAACAGAAGAACAGAACTTTGAAGGAGATGATCAATTCCATACTTGTAAGTTCTGGAGCTCCGCAGAACTTGCGAGGGAAGCTCTGCTAACTGCAAATTATATTCTAAACAGAGTACCCCACAAGAAACTTGGTCTTATACCATTTGAGTTATGGCATGGAAGGACACCTTCCTACCATTACCTCAAAATGTGGGGGCGCCTTGCAAAGGTACTAGCACCATTGCCTAAAAAGACTAAGTTGGGAGAAAGAACTATGGACTGCATATTCATAGGTTATGCCTTGAATAGTAGTGCATATAGATTTCTGATTCATAAATTAGAAATACCAGATATTCATGTAAACATGATTATCGAATCTAGAGATGATGTATTCTTTGAAGACATCTTTCCATACAAACGGCAAACAGAAAAGACTTCTGGGAAAAGAACACATGAGATGGCTTTCAGAGACGAAAGCCCCAAGGAACCGATTGTTAATGCGGAAATTGAACCAAGAAGAGGTCAGAGATCTAAAATCTCAAAAATTTTTGGTCTAGATTTCATGGCATATGCTATTGAAAGCGAGCCTCAAATATTTAAAGAGACTATGTCTACTCCAAAAGCACATATGCGGAAAAAAGTTATAAATAGCGAAATAAAATCCATACTAAGTAGCCATACTTGAGAATTGACAAACTTGCCTCCTGGCAGTAAACCAATTGGGAGTAAGTAGATTTTCAAAAGAAAATTAAAATCTGAAGGATTTATCGATAAGTACAAGACTAGATTAGTAGCCAAGGGCTATCGACAAAAGGAAGGACTTGACTATTTTGATACTTATTCACCAGTAATAAGAATAACCTCCATTCGGATGTTAATTGCAATTGCAGTATTGCATAATTTAGATATCTATCAAATGAATGTCAAGACTGCATTCTTAAACAGTAAATTAAATGAAGAAATATATATGGAGCACCCTGAAAGATTTATAATAAAGGGCCAAGAACATAAAGTGTGTAAATTGGTAAAATTCTTATACGGTCTAAAGCAAACTCCAAAACAATGGCATGAGAAATTCGATAGTGTCATGATCAAAGATGGATTTACTATCAATGAATGCGATAAGTGTGTTTATACTAAAATAGTTTAAAATGCATGTATCATTGTTTGTCTTTATGTAGATGACATGTTGATACTTGGGAGTAATATTGAAATTATTAAGTCTACTAAAAGAATGTTATCCAAAAATTTTGACATGAAGGATCTGGGGGTTGCTGATGTAATTTTAAGAATTAAAATCACAAGAACACCAGATGGAATCAGTTTATCTCAATCTCACTACGTGGATAAGATGATAAAAAGATTCAAGAATCATGGGATAAAGGAGAATACAAATCCTTTTCTCCCACACATCCATCTTCGTAAGAATACAGGAATTGGAGTACACTAGTTGGAGTATTCTCAGATTATTGAAAGTTTAATGTATTTAATGAATTGCACTAGACCCGATATTGCTTACGCTGTAAGCAAGTTAAGCAGATACACTAGTAACCCTAGTGATGATCATTGGACTGCTCTACTACGAGTATTAGGTTACGTATCACATATCAAGAAATATGTCTATAGATATGGACAGTATCCACCTGTACTGTAACGCCCCTATCCCGCAGGTACGGGGACGTTACAGAGTGGTTTCAGAGCTTAGTTTCACACCTGGTGTGGGTAACCACCAGGGTCAATCCTCAGGCTCATACCTACAATACAATCAGATTCAAATTGAAACTCATCTGTATCTGAATTGGAGATTCCAGCGACGAGTACAAGAATACCATGTCATGGACAATTTATTCCTTGACTCTTTTCTATTCCTTACTTACAGTTGTTAACCAGAATATTTGATTTCCTTCTCGCTTTCTTTTCATCTTATTGCTTCCAATCCGTTAGCGTTAGTTCACTGCAATAATTCTCCACTCCGAGTTTATTAGAGATATCAGAGTGCGCAGCGGAAGCGTCGTGTGCCCGTAACATTTAGGCTCCATGACTGTAAATATTGTTTTCACACCTGAATTGAAATTTCGAGGACAAAATTTTTTGTAAGGTGGGGAGAAATGTAACCCCTGATCCCTGATGTACGTATCACAGTATCAGTACTCGATACGGTGTACAAAGTTGATTTGACCTTTCTAGTAGTCTGATTGAGCTGATTTTAAGTTTCAGATATTATTTTTCAATATTTTAGATTTTTCAGAATTTTCTGGTATTTTTCTGGATTATTTTGGAAAATCTCCGTAGTCGGTGTCGACCGATACCGAGAATTGGCTCTATGATTTTTAATTCACAAACGGAATGGTATTTTAGAAATCTACTTTCACCTTATGTCTTAGAATCACATTAGCTACATTTTGGTATTTTTGGAAATTTTTCTGAATTTATGAAAAATCGGGCCAAACCGGTGTCGCCAATATCAGCGATACTTTTCCGGATTTAATTTGCAAATCAGACTACATTTCTTCAAACCGTTTTCATATTATGTCTCAGGATAATATTCTCTATTTTCTGTAATTTTTGGTAACCGTTCGGGACTAATCGAATTCTGGACTAAATTAAATAATATTAATTTAATTAATTAAATCTTTTTTTTCTTTTCTTTTTCTTTCCCCTTCTTCCCTTCTCTGGATAATTCCCACCGCCTTAACCCACCGCCTTCTCTCTCTCTCTCTTTCCCCCTTAAAATCTCCCGCTCTCTCTCTTTCTCTCTCTCAATTCCTCCTATCTCTCTCTCTATCTCTCTCTCTTTCTAATTTCAAAACCCCTGCCCCCCTCTTCTCTGCTCTCTCTCTCTCTCTCTAATCTAATGGGTTTAAACCCAATAACCCAATCCAAACCCGTTAGCCCTATAAACCCATTTAATGGCTTAAGTTACGGGTTTGGGTATTGGATCCAAACCCGACCCGCTATCTTACCCAACCCGCATCCAAAATCCAAGAAAGGTAAAATTATAGAAACCCCCCTGCTAATTTTTATTAATTGCATTTGAGATATTTTTATTACATATTTAACCCATTTATATTACTTTTAGTATTCGGGCGATATCTGGAGCATCCGGTGTCCGATCTGGACGATTCTGGAACCGTTGCGATCGTGGGAAAGAGAGCTACCTTCCCATGGCTAGTTTGTGAGTGCTTTTCTTTGATAAATTATGTTTTATTATATTGGTTGACTACTTCATTTTATAAATCTAGATTATCAGTAAATCATTATAATTATTAATTATCAAATGTAATTGTTGGTAAATCCCTGTAATTAAACATTCATGATTGTTCTGTAAATATAATAGATAACATAATCATACTTTATGTTATTACCTGATTTATTATATAAATGGATGATTGTCTAATTATCGAGATTCAGAAGTTAATACTTTTAATACATAAATTAGCAAATGAATTGATAATTAAAATAGATAAATATATGTCATAATTTTGTGATCTTGATCTAAAACTCGATTATATGGTATGATCACCATTACTTGACTCACACTGCACACCATGACTACATGCACTCGTATTATCGTTACACGAACATTCTAGTACATTGAACATTGCATTTAGGATAATTACCCATTACACTAGATACTGCTATTCCATGTACAAGTATTACTGTTACTCAGACACCGATATACATGACACTATTATAGCATGTTCATGAATCACTGATATATAGTTACGATATTACACGTACCACAATACTTACTTATTCATGTCCCACCAATATATATAGATACACCAGTTCACTGGACACAAGTCATTTCATCTATTGGTATCATCGTTACATGGATGCTTGGTACACAGTTACATCATGTACACACATCACTGTTACATATATTTACCGGTATACATGCATTGATTGGCTTATTTCTATATTCTTGTTATATGAATAACTGATTATAGTACATGTATGATTGGAGCATGTATATTCTTGTATTCCTGTTACATGATTATTTCCCGTTACTGATATTGATATTCCCGTTACTGGATCCGTGAGCTGTTGATATGCGATGTGTGGAATCCCACATCTATTGTTCCCGTTTTCCGTTATCCTGTTTTATGCTATCAACAGAGCTCAGGTCCTGTTATCATGTTACATGTACCATGCACTGTACTTATTCTTATTACGTTGTGTACTTTAAATGAAATATAATAAAGATAACTTGAGGATGGGGGAGACTTGACGGTTGATTAGATCTTATCGGGTGGATGTACTGGATCCATATTGTTAGTCCCACTGCAGGAGACGGTAGTGCTGCCTACCAATAGCTCCATGAGCTCCCGTTACTTGATTCGTGCTCCCCTCTTAGCGGAGGGCCCTGGTCTCAGCAGCCAGGGGTCCGTTTAAGGCCGTGATCCCGGGTATGCACGGGATACACCTACCCGATAAGAGCTCCTCGACCATTTGGTTTCCAATTAACATAATAAAACAGTATACACAATAGTGATGTCGGGAACACTTGTTATTTGGTCACTCTCTCGTTTGGATAATGGTACCCGTATGCCATGTCCGGATGGGTTCGACTGGAGTGCGGGCTCCAGTATGAACTGCCAGTGGTATGGGACACTGAAAGAGATTGATTAAAATACCAGGTGGTACTGATTGTTATTATTGTATAAATCACATGACATGCTCGACTCATGTATATTATTGTCCCTTCATATTTGTTACTGTTCCTGATATTTTATTCACGATCATGTCACATGTATACCTTGTTACAGGTTCTTATATTTGTTACACTTCATGTGGTAACACACTATTCATGGATACATATATTCTGCTTTACGTATACCTTGCAGACATCATGACTGTATGGTTATATTGCATATGCCCATCTGCATGTTCACTTCTATCACGTCACCACTATACAATATTATATATTGTATAAAACGAGAGACTACTGTAGACATGACCCGATGATAACAGGCTAGGTGGTGATAGTATTAAAAGATAACATTTTATGTTTCTACTGATTATTAAATTCCTATTATGGTATCACTGATACATAAACATGTATTATATCTTATTATCGTGCTTGTATTATTGTAGTACATATTACTGCCTCCTTCATTTTACCACTCACTAGGTCGCTTTCTGACGACCCTGGGTTTGCGTGTCCAGTTTGGAGATCCGAGTTATCGTTTTGTCAGATAGTCCATTGGGTTCACATGGGAGACTCATCATCGAGACCATTCATAGGTATCTTTGTGATTTGTTTCTATTATCTTATTTATCCTTGTTTTTCCTATCTGTTATGATCACTAACCTCTTTCTGCAGGTATTCTTGTACTTATTTAATGCTGGAACTCTTGTGTATATGGAGACTATTTCCTGTACTGAGGCTTAACGTACGCGCGAGGGTGTTTTCACCCTGCGTATGTACGTCGCCATAACGTCCCCGTACCTGCGGGATCGGGGCGTTACATGTGCTTGAAGGATACAGTGATGTTAATTGGATTGCAGATTCTGAGGAATCAAAATTAATTAGCGGATACATATTTACTCTACGAGGAGCAGCGGTATCTTGAAAATTTTTCAATCAAACATGTATTGCCCGTTCTAGTATAGAATCGGAATTCATAGCCTTAGATAAGGCCGAATAAGAAGCAGAATGGCTCGACAATTTTTGGAAGATATACCATTATGGCTAAAGTCAGTGCCCGCTCTATGCATGCAGTGCGATAATCAAGCAGCTATATCTAGGGTACGAAATTTTATATATAACGGTAAGTCTAGACATATTCGTCGTAGACATAATATCGTTAAGCTGTTGCTCTCAAATGGAATTATCTCTATTGACTTTGTCTCGTCAAAAGATAATTTAGCCGATCCGTTTATCAAAGGTTTAAGTGGAGAGTGTATAAACTGTGCATTGAGAGAAATGGGTCTAAAAACCTAACCTTACCGAGTCAGCTTAATGATAACCTCACTTAGCGACTGGAGATCCCACGGACTAAGTTCAAGAGAAAAAACTAGTTATGATTGACTCAACAAGTAAGCACTTGGGAGCTTGACTCCACTCCATTCCTAAGGTGCACACAAGTGCTTTCTACAAGTGAATTAAGGATAAACTTAACGCTTTTAATGATGCATATATCTTATTATTAAAACAAGTGGAGTAAAATAGACTACTCTTAATAGAACAATCACCTATGTAGTATAGAGCTGGATCGGCTCTTTGAGAATTTCTATGGAGGATTTTATTCCCTAAAGATACTCTCTGAAACTAAGAATGTTCAGGATCAAAATGGACACAACCGAGAATCAAAGTTAATTTGAAAAGTTACTGTGTGAAGCTTGTTGACTTAACTTACACTAATGGCTAACAGTTCAAGACTTACTTCACTGATTAGCCAGTAAGTCTAATAAAACTTTCGCTATGGAAAGTTCAAGACCTAGTTCACCTATCCTGATGCAGTTTCTTTTCTAAAGTACCTTTCACAATAGAGTCAGTCTCTTTGTGTGTCAATTCCTTGAATCTCCATTCATTGTGGGGTATTGTTGGGAAATATAAAGAATTAAATATGAATCTTTGAGTTGAATTACGGCGAGATCCATTGATAGAATCAATTGAAAAATGGTTGGAGCGTGTTCCCTTCCATTGGGGATGAACGTGGAATATTCACATGTTCAATTCCGACTTCGAATGAATGAGATATTCAAGTTTAAAGTTTGCTCAATTCAAAAGCCAAATGGGATTAAAGGTAGCTAAAAATATTTATTCCCACATTGGACATGAGATGGAAGTTTGAAGAATTTAAATAGAGAAAAATGGGAATAAAGGATATGCCCTTTGGGTACTTGGAGTTTTCGCGCGTGATTAGGGGAAACCATGCCCCCACGCGCGCGCCGCCGGCGGCCGGTAGGTGCCGGAGCCCGGGTTCGGATTCGGGTCTGGTTCTTTTTGAACTGGGCCTCACGGGTATGGTGTTAAAGCGGAGTACGATTTTGTCCTTCCCGGAGCGCTATAAATAGCGCTCCTTTCTTCCATTTTAACACACAGAAAAAACACAGCGAAAACTCGCATCTCTCTCTCCCTTGTTCTGTAACTCAGATTCCGAAGTGAAAGTGAAGAATAACTCGGACTCTGAAGAAAGATTCGTTCTGAAAGAAAGCTCAGAAAATTCAACAGATTGTTTAATAGAATTGTTGTCTGAATATGTGACTTTCAAAGAAGATTATTCTTCTATCTCTTTCCTTTCTCTACAGTGGATGTTCCTCCAAAGTAAAGACAAATATTCTCCCTGAGATTTGTCTTAGTCCTGCTACTTTGATAATCCTGTGAAGGTACTGGTTAAGTACGGTTTGACCGAACGATGATTTGGTAGTACTATCCAAACACCGTGAAGGAGTGTTGTATCTTTGAATACTGGCGTCCAGTAACCCGTTAGCACTGTAGCGGGGGACGTAATTGTCTTAAGGAGATTCGCTATAAGCGTACCTCACTCTAAGTACCAAGTACTGTAAAAGTGAATTAATATTTTTATACAGGGGTTATATTGATATACAGTATATTGAGTGTAATACCCCGTTCCCGGAATACGTACTTAGTTACGTATTCAGATTTTTCGACCGTATTTTCGATTTGTTTCCTGTATTTATTCTGTATTATGAATTCCTTATATGATTGTTTTGTCTTGGATTGGATTCGTGGATTCGGAGTCAGCCCTAGTCTGAACCGAAGGCCCGATCCTAGAGTATTACTCAATTTAGACATTCTGATAATTAGAATTGACCGATTTTAGTTTTAAATATCATTTTCCAATATTATATATTTCTATGATTTTCTAGATTTTTCTGGAATTAAAATGAAAGTCTTCAAAACCGGTGTCGGCCAGTTCCGTTGACCGATTCCCGGATTTTTATTTCACAATCAGCTAGGAATTTCTAGAAGGTCCTTTAGGCATTATTCCTTAGAATCATATTTTCTACCTACATTCTTTTTCTGAGGATTTTATGAATTTATGAAAATTCCATCGGAGTCAGTAGGTAACTGATTCCGGGATTTTTAGTTTTAAAACTATAAAGTATTTCTTAAAACGGATTTCACTATGGTACTTAGTATTATATTCTTGATTTTTGGTAATTATTTCGGGTCGTTCCGAGATACTTGAATTTCGGACGATTCCGGTATTTTCCCGAAAGATTTCCGCATCTGCCACTGAATCCCGGGAATCCGCCACTTCCATTATTTTCATCTTCTTTCCCAAGAAAATATCTTCTCATTATAATTTCTTTTTCCTTTTCCTTTTCCTTTATTTCTTTCCTTCCTCCACAAGCCAAAGCCTTTTCCAATTTTCCAAAATTCCAATCTTTTACAACTTCCACTCACTTCCACACACTTCCACCAACTCCCTCATTAATACCCCTCTCTCTCTCTCTCTCCCATGGCCGGCCAAGTGGCCAAGAGAAGGACACTCACCTCACCTCCCCACTTTGCAAAAACCCCCCTCTCTTTTAGTTAATTGCACCCCTTTTACAAATCTAAAACCTATATAAATTTTTCCCTTACATTTCTTTACCTTTCCTTTCTTTTCTCTTCTCATTTCTTTCTTCTTCTTCCTCTTCTCCAAGAGAGCCAGCCGACCCTCACCGCCGGCCAGCCATCTCGTCGCCGGCGAGGACCCCTCCCAACTCCGGCCAAGCTCCACCTCCTCCAACACCAACAACAACAACTCCTCCATCTCCTTCTTCCTCAAGGATCATCACCATCTCTACCTTTCCTCTTCTTCTTCATCATCAACCACCACCACTCCTTTTGGTAAGTAATTTCCCTCACCAAGACTTGTACAACTCTTAGTCTACTTATGTTTGCATATTCTTGTTGATTTGTGTCTTCAATTCTTGTTATTTAGCCATCAAACCCAACCCTAGAAAATCTGTTCTGTTTGCTGTTTCCAGACGATTAGTCGACTTGACCTAGGAGCTAGTCGACTAGAAACCCTTAGCTGAAACTTAACCTTTTCTGGAAACACAGTATTAGTCGACTTACCTTAGTTCCTAGTCGACTAGAGACCCTTAGTCGACTACACTCTTGACCCTAGTCGACTAACCTTACCTGAACCAGAAAACTTAACTCTCGGCTCTAGTCGACTTGACTATATTATTAGTCGACTATAGCTTATTAGTCGACTACCCATTCTTCCCTAGTCGACTAACTTATCCTGAATCAGAAACCCAACTTTCTGTATCACAGACTTAGTCGACTTAAGTATCTGTTAGTCGACTTGAGTTCACTATTAGTCGACTACCCCTTCTAACCTAGTCGACTAACTTTTCTCTGAAACCAAACCCAACTCTCTGGAACCCAGTTTTAGTCGACTATACCTTACTGTTAGTCGACTTGCCATCACTATTAGTCGACTACTCTTCCATCCTAGTCGACTAACTTTGCCTATCTGTCTTAGTTGATTTCTTTCTTGAATAGGAACCCTATCCTCTAGACTTGCATCATATATTGGTATTGTTTGACTTGTCACTTGACAAACATCATCTTACCTTCTCTTTTTCTCTCTCCTCTTCTCTCTACATATTTATATCAGGTTTTGTGGCGCATCCCAAGCTTCCGTGGATTACGGCTCTTTCGGTATTTTGGAGCTTAGGCGAGTATTCTCACTCGCTACTTTCTTGTATGCGAGTAGTCTCGCTCTTCGCTCTTCTCTATTTGAGTTTCCTGTTTTGTCGGATCGATAAGTATTTCGCTTCATGTTTTCATATACTTATTCCATATACTTTTTACTGTTTTCATACTATGCGTGGCAGACCCTTCGTGGTCGTTGTATTCTTGGTTTCTGTTATGTTCATACTTGCCATGCTACTACTCCATACCTGTTAGTTACATGTTTCCTTTTAACACATGTATATCACCTGGTAACTGTGTTATCACCACTATCAGGCAAGACCCTTATGTTGTACCATGACTTACCCAGACTTATATCGATCTCATTGGTATGCATGTTACTTGATATACATCACCATTTATCATGCTATCTCTTGACACCAAGCATGATATACCGATTCTTATAATTATCACGATAAAGGGAATGTAGTACCTGATCACTGTTATGTATTCCTGTTATGATATTGCTCATTCCCGAAATCTGATAATTATGTTCATAAGCTATAAAAAGGACAACTTGTATGGGGAATGGGAGAAAGTGATGGATGCCGGAATGATACCTTGCTTATAGTGATGGAATATGATATATGCGGCGGAAAGTTTTAGTGGGACTAAGGGCCCACATGTTTACTGTTAGGGGGACTTTGGCCTCCAAACCGGTCCCAGGTGTATGGGAACCTTTGGACCATTAAACCGGTCCCAGGTGTATGTACCACTATAAGAAGCTCTGTCAGTTCCCATCTACTTCCGTTAACAACCCTTGACTAGCTTATATATGGATGTATGTGGGTTGGCTGTACACCAGGTCACTTACCGAGATATATGAGTCAGACAAGTAATAATAATAATAGATTCCAGTTATTGATTTCTGTAACATCTGCTATGCATGTCGTGATTCCCGTTTTGTATTCCCGTTTGACTTTCATATGATTTGCATTTCTGATTCTATACGCTTGGATATTCGGTGGCATGAGATAACGGTATATAGATGAGGGTTTCCTTGTTTGGATTATTCCTTCGATGTATTAGTCTCATGGGACCGTAACCTAAGCGTATACAATCAATTTTGCTTGTGATCAGTTTTACTTCGGATTTCCTGTTTTACGATTGTTACGTTATACCCGTTCTTATATATATTTCATTTGTGTTCTAACCCTCCTGTCTTCTGTACTTGACTCTTGTACTCACCCTTGGCTCGCCACCTGGCTTTTGCATCCTACTCGCCTGGGGAGTTTCACTGACTCCCCCGGATTCTCATGTACAGGTCATGGAGCTTAGAGCGTGGATTTCCCCCTTTACTGCTCAGAGTAGCGCAGCGGTAGCGTGGACCTCCAGCCGACCTTTCGGAGCTCCATCCTTCCAGACCCCCTTTGTGCCTCTCGAGTTTTCCCTTAGCAAACTCGTGAGTGCTCTTTTATACTTTTCATACTTGTACATCCTTGTATACCTGTATGTGAGCTCCCTTTGTACTGTTCATATATGTATGTCTTTTGTATTCTCGCATTTGCGCATATCTGTGATGTATTATTATTGTAATATTCATCACCTCTGGTGATAACTCTGTAATTGTGTATATATGTGTTGGAATGTATAATGCACCATTTGCTTCGTACTCTGATTCTTGTCTGTACTGATGCTTAGCGTATATACGGGAGGGTAGTTCTGACCTACGTATATACGTTGCAGTGACGTCCCCGTATCCGTGGAATCGGGGCGTTACATTGAGACTGACTTATACTGGTCTAATTGGTGTTTAATTAAAGAAGGTAATTGAAATGTGGTTCTGTAATTAAGAAACGTTCTATTGAATAGAAAACCTCCCACCTGATATTCACCGACCTGGCCAATTAGATCGGTGTCATTGATTAGTTGTCAGATTGATTCTTAGATCTAACATCGCCTCTAAGATTGCAACCAGTCTCTTTAATCTTACCTCCCTTCGGACTCTCAACCTTGCCTACAATGTGTTCGGTCAAATTCCCATTCCGAATGAAATTGAGTTGCTCGCCAATTTGACGAACTTAAATCTCTCTAATGTTGGATTTGTTGGCCAAATACCTATTGGACTGGCAAAGCTGACGAATTTGGTATGGCTTGATCTGTCTTCTCTCTCTTTCAATGAACTGCCACAGCTTCAACTCACGAATCCCAATTTTGAGACTGTAATGGGAATCTGAGTAACCTGAGAGCATTGTATCCAGATGGCGTCAACATTTCAGCAAATGGGCATCAATGGTGTGCTACAGTGGCGAGATTGACTCCAAAGCTGAAGGTTTTGAGCTTGTCAAGCTGCTCGATCACTGGCCCAATCAACTCATCACTAGCTGAGCTTCCTAATTTATCTGTACTCCGATTGGATCAGAATGAGTTGAATTCTAGTGTGCCTAAAGCATTTGTAACTCTCCTTCCTTGAGTGAGATTCTGATGAGGAGATTTCGCTCTCTTATTTTAATTAACCTTAAGTGCACGTTCATTCGATGTAGCACTTCATGGTCGATTCACAGGGACAGATGGTTCTTACAGTTTTAAGACTTTTAGGCGAATTGGTCAAAGAGTTTGTGAGTTTGAGAGTTGTTTGAACTATTTATCAATCTAAGAAAATCAAGTCAAGCATCTAGAATCGAATCTCCTAAACTAAAATCAAGTGGTCAATCTTGTTCTCCATACCTTTCTGTTGTTACTCATCAAGATCTCTACTTCTATTAGGAAAAGTAAGTCTGAACACTAGATTTAAGCACAAGGTATTATCCAGTTACATTATCCATCAAATGTAAATTAAACAAATAGCATAAATGCAACAAAACCCTAAGCATGGACTATTAACTCCCCATACATAACCTATCAAATATCTATTTATTCTAAAAATTAATCTCTTAAAAATTGTCGGTCAATTGGTGTGCAAATAGCCCTACATATGAGATCCAACCGATGACCACAAGATAATCTAGTCTAGATTCATCTTCTTCTCTGGGTGTCGAGGAGCTCAGTTACTCATAGTTAAACTAACAATCAAATAAAACAATAACAAATTTCTAATCTATTTATTGCTCCAATTAAAATATCTAAACTAACTAAGATAACAAAATTAATTAAATAATTCATTACAAAAGAAATTAATTAAAACAAATTAAAATAATTAAGCAAATTAAGCAATAATACTAATTTCCTTCGTGTCACAATTGCTTCTGTGGGTTCGAGTGGACCCCCCATGCCCATATCTGGCCAAGGCACCATTTGCTTGCTAGATTCTCCATCTCCCAGATCTACCACGCACTCTGTTCACACTAGCATCTCCTCAATGCGTTCTGCCACTAATCTCGAGCAGAGAACACGCCTGCAGGGCAGGCCCATGATAGGGACAACCGGAGTGCCGCCCACTTCACGTACGCGAAAAACGAGGCAGAGAAGACCACTCCACTAAGCGCCGCCGTAATGAACACAAGAAACGACTTGCTGGGAAAAAAAATAAACAGAGAGAAAAACGCCTCTCACACGCACAAAAATCAAGAGCCACGATCACTCAATAATTTGCTGAAGAGAAAAGGAAAAAAAACCAATCGCTACAATAAGGAAGGCAAGACAAAAAATAAAAATAAAAATTAATAGCTCCCCATGTGTTTCATGGTTATCCTACCATGATTTTACAAATAGAATAAAAAGCAAAAAGTTAAAAGAAAAAAATCAAAACCTAGATGACAGCCTCCCCCTTAAACGGCAGCCACTCCTCCCGTTATATAATAAGAATTTTTTACAGAAAAGTCTCTTAGAAAATAATTATTATATAATAAATTAATTTTCATTAAGACTGGCTTTGTAAATAGCCAATACGGGGAACCAAGCAGTCGAATAAGCAAAAGGTCTCAACATCAAAGTTGTATATCTTCAAATTCTCTTTTTTTTTTTGGAGAATGTAAATTTTATTTATCGAACCTGAATGTAAGCCAAACCGGCGATACAGTATAACCCCCCTAACTGCCAATACCTGGCTCACTATCCCATGACAATGTATCCCCACAATCCAAATCAATGTCGTATTAGTCGACTATACATTAGATCAGTCGACTAATAATGTAGTCGACTAACCCCAATTACAAGTCGACTTGAAAGTTGATCTGGATGTAGCTTCGTTCTCTGTTTCTGCGCCAGTCGACTAAGTCATAAAATTAGTCGACTATACCTGCACCAAGTCGACTAGGTCAGAAAGCCTAGTCGACTATACCTGCACCAAGTCGACTAACCACAAAGTTAAGTCGACTGAAAAATTGATCTGGATGTATCCGTCTTCTCTGTTGCCTCTGTTGCCACAGGAGTCGACTATGCCAAAAAGGCTAGTCGACTATGTTTGAATGTAGTCGACTAGAAACACCTTCTAGTCGACTAATTCTGCTGGCAGCCCATCTTTTCTGTCTTAAATCCCAAATCTCTCAGAACTCCACAGTGGCGTTTGGATCCAAATTGAATACAGTCCTATAGATGTGCAGCTTGATCTTGAAGACGGTAGAAACCACCTCCTGAGTCTGGCCTTCAAAAATTTTCCTATTGCGGGCATTCCAAACATGATAAACAGTACAAGCAAGGGCCACCTTTTAGCTTTTGCTTTGCCACTGGAACCCTTCGCCTCCTTCTTTAACCACTTAAGAGCACTAGAGATAGTCGACATCCCCCGAGAGATACCCAGCCAGTCTCTAATGCATCTCCAAACTATAGCAGAGAAGGAACATTGAAAGAATAGATGATCAGCCGATTCCTTATTACCAAAACAGAGTGCACACGATTCCTCAACCTGAAGAAAGGTCAATCTATCTTTTGTAGGAAGCCTCTTCCGCGCTGCAAGCCAAAGAGTAAAAGCATGCTTTGGTGTGACATACGAATTCCAAACTGAGCTTGGCCAAGGTAGCCTGGAACCCTTATATCGAAAAAACTCATATCCGAGCGATATACACATCCGCTCACCTACCACCCAAGAGGATAACCTCCTCTTTGCCGCCGCAACGGGCCCTTCTATAAGGCATATTTATCACGAATCGCAACTAGCCTCTTGAGCAATGGTGAGTCGTCCCTAATACACTTCCAGTCCCAAGCAGAGATATCCCCTTTAAGGTAGATGTGATGCACCCAACGAACTCATAAAGTGTCCTTTTCTTGTGAATGTTCCAAAGGATTTAGCTAGCAGGGAATCATTCCAAACTTTAAGATCTCGGAATCCCAATCCACCTTCCGATTTTGGCAAGCACATGGATTTCCAAGAAATCGGATGATGTCGCTTATGCCACAAGAAATTCCTGCACAGCCGAGTTACCCTCTCTATGATAGCACCCGGGACCGGAAAAATAGATAGCCAGAAGTAATCCACTCCTTGTAGCACAGATCTGATAAGCTCAGCTCTACCCGCAAAAGAAAGGCTAGAAGCCATCCAAGCGTTGATATACATAGTTATTTTATCAACAAAAGGTGCAAAATGATTCAACTGCAGTCTCTGAGCTGCCAACGGGACACCAAGATAACGGAACGGCATCACACCAACAGGGATACCAGTCAACTGCCTTATTTGAATAAGTTCCTCTCCATATACACCCGCCGTAAAGAGGCTTGACTTGAGCAAATTAGCGCACAAGCCCGATTTCAATCCAAAATCCCTGAGGCTATCCATAATAATACGGACAGAAGGAATGTCTCCTCTAGCCATGAGCATGAGATCATCAGCAAATGCCAGGGTTGACAACCTAAGCTTTCCACACCTAGGGTGGAATTTGAAACCCAACCTGTTTGTACTCACCTTTAGACTTCTCGACAGATATTCAATGCATAGAAGAAAAAGAAAAGGAGACAAAGGATCACCCTGTCGCAATCCCTTCTTCCCATTGAACATCCCCCATATCCCTCCATTCAGGCCAATAGAATAAGATGGAGAGGTTACACATTGCATAATCCATCCAACAAATCTGTCCGGGAACTTAAGACCAGTCATCACCTCAGCAAGGAATTCCCAAGAGACCGAATCATAAGCTTTCCGGAGGTCCACTTTAATCAAGCACCTCGGGGATACCCTCTTCCTGTTATATTTTCGCAATAACTCTTGGACCAAATGAATATTTTCAATCATACTCCGGCCCTCCACAAAAGCCGATTGCGAAATATCAATAATTCCACCGAGCACAGGTCGTAGCCTGGCAGCCAGAATTTTAGAGATCACCTTATAGATCACATTACAACAGGCAATAGGCCGAAAATCACTCACAGAATTAGCATGAGCAGATTTAGGCACCAAAGCAATCAAAGTGTGATTCATTTGCTTCAGAAGAGATCCTGATAAGAAAAATTCCTTGACAGCGTCACAGAACTGAACACCAATAATATCCCACGCCGTCTTGAAGAAGAGTGCACTATACCCATCCGGACCGGGGCCTTGTCATTCCCAATACCGAATAGCGCCTCCTTAATCTCCTCCGAGGTAACCTCCTTCAACAGGTCACAAGCTTGATGAGAGGAGATAACCTCCCCACACTGAAGCACCTGAGGGTCAACATCCTCAACCTGAGAACTAGCACCCAGAAGTCCCTCAAAGTAACGAAGAAATTCCAATGCTACCTCCTCCGTCGACTCCGTCAGTGAACCATCCTCCTTAGAAATAGCCGCCACATAACCCCGTCCCTTGTTTCTTTTCACAATGCTGTGAAAGAACTTTGTGCATTTATCAGACTTAGAAACATAGTTGCATTTAGCCAGTTGGTAAAAGTAGTCCATCTCCGCCTTAGATAAGGCCAATGCATTCTTACGTAGCTCCACAATCTTCTCCCGAAGTTCAGAATTATCAAATTGAGATTGGATCTGAACTGCGCCAGTTTAAGGAGTCTCCTAGCCCGTTCAGCTCGAGAAGCAATATGCCCAAAGTTCCTTCATTGAGAAGTTTCAACGGGGCCTTCAATAGCTTAAGCTTGCGACAAAACTGAAATTGAAGAGAACCTACAATCTCAATCTCCCAGCCAGATCTAACAGTCTCCCGAAAGTCCTCATGCCCTGCCAAGAAATTCCAGAAACGAAAAGGTCTATTCACCGTTCGGGGCCTCTCAAGCAAAGGAAACTACTCCAGGGGAATGGTCAGATAGACAACCAGAAGGTAAGAATTCCACATGGCAGAAGAAGGCCCTCTGGTGCCAAAGTGGGTTGGCCATCACTCTATCCAACTTAGACCAGACAGTACCATTGGTCCAAGTCAGGTGGCATCCCGTGAACTGTAAGTCCTGTTGGCCCAAGGTTACAATCAACCCATGTTTAGTGTATTTTGATGATTACAAAACATATTAGTTATTTGTACTAATATTATTTGTTGCTTAAGTGTGTTTCAGGTTTATTATCATACTAGAAGTACTCTCACTCATATACAAAGTTTTTGGACTCAAATACAAGCTATTGGACTCAAGACAAGTCAAATTGGGCTCAAATTGCAATATTGAAGATCAAGAGAAGATAGCTCAAGTTGAAGTCTTGAAGACCATTGTAGTTTGTAAGTTTAGTTTTGTAAAGATAGAATATGTGAAATTTGGCTCTAGGATTTGCACACACATTTGTTTGTATGTTTCTATGTTTTCAAAAATTTATTTCTAGGTTTATGACTTAGTTTATACATACATGTATCCAAAGCTTACATCTTCAAAAACTTGTTTAAATACATGTATATAAACTATTTTCAGCATAAAACTTAGCTTCAGATTTTTAAAGATTTTATACAAAATTTTCTATCTTAAAATCTGCCAGAAAAACTGTTTCCAGGCAGACCGGTCGACCGGCCCAGTCGACCGGTGCTGTGCCCGGACATGCACAGGTTGTGCATGTCTTCGGTCGACCGGACCTATATACCGGTCGACCGAAATTA